>JARHVA010003763.1:1167500-1557500 GCA_037957365.1 Torreya grandis | reverse complement strand
TGAGGGGAAACTTATAATTTTATTTAAATAGTGTTTAGTTAGAATATAAAATTATGGACTTAAAATTTATTTATATGTATCATATCCAACAATGATTATGCATTTAATTCATATGCATTCATTAAATTATATGTAACATGTTATAATTGCACAAACAAGCCTATAAACTATGGATTGAATGAATGATTATGCCCTAATTAATTATTGATTCTTTCAATGTAGACAATGATTATGCAATAAATGAATGATTATGCCCTAAATAATCATTAATTCCTTCAAACATGTTAAAATATAGTCAACATAAAACAAACCTAGACTAATATTATACTCAAGGGTTGGATTTTCAACAATGCAGACAATGATTATGATTTGAATGAATGATTATGCCTTAAGTAATCATTAATTAATTAAAACAATAAATAATAAAATAAATATAAAATGGACCAAAATTTATATTACACTCAAGGGTTGAATATTCAATAATGCAGATAATGGTTATGCTTAGAATGAATGTTTAAGCCCGAAGTAATCAGTATTTCCTTCAAGTAGATAATAATACATTCAACATAAAATAAAACAAAAAAATTGATATTATCCTCAAGGTTTGTATATTCAACAATGAAAACAATGAATATGCATTCAATGAATTATTAGTCCCTAAGTAAGATTAATTTTTCAAGCAATGAATAATATTGTCAACATAAAACCATCCCAAATTGATATTATGCTCAAGGGTAAGGTATTCAACAATGTAGACAATGATTATGTGATGAATAAATGATTATGCCTTAACTAATCAATAATTATTTAAATCCCTAAAAAAATAGCCAACAAAAAAAAAACTAAAATGTATTACAAAAACTAAACTTATATGCCCTTCTCATAAATATCACACATCTAAGAAGGGCATAACTTTACAAACCTATGGATAGAGGGTGTGAAACCTTATCTAGTGGGTGCTAATTATTATACCATTTGAAATACCATCTACTTTCTTTATTTAAAATTTTCATATTCTCTAGAGGATAAGTAGAGCCTCAACAGTGCATAGATGAGATCAATGGCGGGTTTATAACAAAGAACATATAGGTCTACAACCCTTTATCTAGTTGTCATGATGAAGTGAATGATGGAAATTGATATCATGAAGGAAAAGGGGAAGGGGAAGGGGAAAGGGAAGGGGAAATGGGAATATTCTTGGAATTTATGATTCTTTTGGCATATAATTCTATTTATATTTCTTGTTCAACTCTTTGTGTATCTCTTTATGTATTTTTTTCTTTGATATTTACTAGCATTTAGTTTTCAACCACTACAAATGTGTTAGACTTGGTTTCTTTACTATTATTCTTGATTTGTTTCATTCTCTCCTTGTCTTACCTAGATGTCTATTATTATGCTTATCCAAGCATTTTCTAACTTTTTTAGACTCTCTTAAGTGGTTCCTTGCTATGTTGTGAAGCATCCAGCCAAGCCATTTTAAGTCAAACCTGAGACTTTTTTCTATGTTATTTTTATGCTCATGCATTTTCATTATAAATACAAGTGCTACTTTTTAAATTGGTAGTCTTTAATGCATTTTCTATGGTCAGTGTGGATGACCGTCTCTTTCCCTAAGATGTAGTTTTTCCATTGTTTGCAGGCTTGCACAATGTCATAGAGCTCCTTATCATATGTTGGATATTTCTTGACTATATCAGTCAAATTTTCACTATGATATGCAATAATATGTCCATGTTGCATGATGACAGCTCCCATGGAATATTTAGATGCATCTGTCATCAACTCAAAAGGTTAATGCAAATCTAGCAAGGCAAGAATAGGGGCTGAGCAGAGTCTGTTCTTCAAAAACACTTCTATTGGCCCCATATGCGAAAAGATGTGTAAATATATCTCAAATATTTCACCCCATGTGCGATAGCCAAGCCAAAAAATAAGAAGCAAGGATTGTACATGCCATTGCCAAAAATAACCAGGCCTTGGGAATCTATCTCAATGGATTTTCTCTTAGGTTTGCCCATTTCAAAACATGGTAAGGACTATATTTTTGTGGTAGTTGATCATTTTTCAAAAATGGCTATCATGATTACTTGTAATAAAAAAATATCTACTGAGGATACTACTCAACTATATTTTAGTCATGTATGGCTTCATTTTGGTCTCCCCAAGTCCATTGTCTCAGATCGAGATAGCAGGTTCTTGTGCATCTTCTGGTCCACTCTATGGAAGATGATGGATACTAAGCTAATGAAGTCCACAACCTTCCATCCATAGACCGATGGTCAGATAGAGGTGGTAAACCACTTGATTATTCACATGATTTAGATGTATCACTCCAAACATCCATGCACATGGGATGAGGGACTTCTTTTCATACAACATGGATATAATTGGGTGTTGCATAGCTTGACCAAGCACAATCCATTCCATGTATGTTTTGGGTTCCAACCCATGGCACCAATTGATATAGATATTCCATTTTCCACCATGGAATACACACCTCATGGAAGATCCGAGGTAACAAAACCAACAAAGTTTATTGAACAAATGTAACACATCCAACAACAAGTTCATGACATCTTGGAGAAGATGAATTAGAAGCATAAGCAACACCATGACAAACATAAGATTGTACACCATTTTGTTATGGGTGAAAAAGTTTGGTTATGGATTTAGAAATAATGACTTGTAGGTCCACATAGAAAGATTTGGCCTCTATGATATGGTCCCTACACCATCACTAGAAAATTTGGAGAAAATGCTTTTGAGTTGAACCTACCAGCCTGCCTTGGTCTGCATCCAATATCCAATGTGGAGATCCTCAAACCACATCACCCACCTCTATTAGACACTTAAGTTTTAGAAAAACAACTAGACATTGATTAGCTTGATCCACAAATTTTTGCTCTAGTGGAAGAGGATCAGATTGTGGACACCTAGATGAAGACAACAAGAGGATGTTCTATTCCACTTTATCGAGTGGTCAAAAGGGGCCAGCTTAGCCACCAAGGTGAGTGGCTTACAGAGAATCAAATCAAGACACAACTACCACACCTAATGTGGAACATTGATGCAATGGGTACCATTGATTTTTAAGGAGGGAGGAATGATCCAAGAAACAATTTAGGTGAAAATTTGGGTGACAGTTCCACCCCAATTGATGACGTAACTTCTGGGAGCCATAACTTTTGCACCGTAGCTCCAATTAACTCGTCGTTTGAACTGTTGGAAAGATAAGAATGAGGAGAACACCATGATATGGCATTGAAATATTCTCAATGAATTTTGACCCTATAAAATCCAATGTAGGTGCCCCAAATTTCAATTTTAGTAGTACAGTCTAAAAATAGTAAGTTTCTAAAAATAGTAATTCCTCAAATTTTGTATTGTTTTAAATATTATAAGTCAAATAACTTAATCTCCCTCAATATTTTTGACCTTACACATCCTCCCCATGCTTTCAAAATGTGTATAAATGAAGAGGTAACCTGAAATGTAAAGATAGACATCTCTTCCCAGAGATAAGCATATATTTGTATTGCGATCTTGAGTAATACTACATCTCTTCTCAGAGAATTCATTGTTACTGTGTTATTTCTATGCTACTAAAATAAATATCAACTAGAACTTATGATTTTTGGATCAAACCTAATAATTTTTTCTATGTTATTTTTATGCTCATGCATTTTCATTATAACTACAAGTGCTACTTTTTAAATTGGCAGTCTTTAATGCATTTATTTTCTTGTAAATCTTTATTTTCTCTTATTATAGAATAATATAATTAAATCTTGCACTAAAATAATTTTTTACTTTAATTAGAAATAATGTTTATGTTTATACTATTCAAAACATTAAAATTATCAAAATCATTTGTGTTCTAAAATCAAGGTTTCAAAATTTAATTATAAACTTAATATTATTGTGTTTTTTTTCTAATATAAACTTTACAATGGTCACATTATTTTCATTTTCTATTTTCATGTTCTTCATCAAACTAGCTATCCCATTGTTATTGGTGTTCTTATCCCTCCCAATCACATTTTAAATACTCCTATTTTGGTTGTGGGGTTACCTCAAATGATCATTCTATTACCTCAAATGATCATGGGATTGCCATGAATGATTGTGGGATTGGTTCAAAAAATCATGTTACCACCTTTTATGATTGTGTTATATCCTCAATGCAAAAGATATCATGATAAAATAAACACATCACTATCAGTTATGTGGTGACCCAATTTCATAGATGTATTTCTCATAAGGTAAAGAAATAAGATTGGTAAAATCAATCATTGTCATTTATTCATGGGTTTTTAACATAAAAATCCTTTGAATAAAAAAATATTCAACATATTATTTACATTCAATGTTATATCTAAAAGATCAATGTTCATAATTTTTATGGTATTAGATAAACATATTGTGTTATGTTGTGGGTTGTCAACATGCTCAATACATAAATAAATAAAGTATGATTGCATGATCATGGGATAAATTCAAATAGTTATTCAATGTCATCAAATGATCATGTGATGGCCTTCAATGATATTATAATTTCCTCAATTAGATGAAGGGTATCTCCTATTTTTTATATGAATTCTCATTTTTATTAAAGGATCAGGCTACTTATTGATTAATAGCTTATAAACATTTACCATGTGGTGATATTATTTCCTAGATGTCCCTAATCTCAATTAAAAGAGATACCTTTTTGGATTGAGTGATTCAACATGATATTGTACCAATCAAACAATCTCCAAAAATCATGGTTTCATTAGGGTGGTAGTGGAAAGTAATTATATTATTTTTATAAATTAATAGTTGTAGGAATGCCATGAATAATCATAAAAATGTCTAAAATTATTGCTAAATATCCTAAAATGTATGATTCCAACAAATAAATAAACTTATCACTATCTAACATGTATAAACCTCATTTTCTAAATATCATTCTCATAATTAAATGATCCAATATTACTAAAATCAATAGGTTATATCTCTTTGTAGGCTTTCAACTTATAAATACTTTGAATATAAAAAGATTTCATAAATTATTTTCATCCAATTATTTATTGGTGAGGTTAACGATCACAATTTGATGTGATTTTATATCAATGGTCCTTATTACGTTTTAGGTTGTCAGCATGTTTGTTGTATGAATTAACAAAACTATACAGATTCCTTTTTATAGGTGCATATAGGTTAGAATAAACCAATTAGTATAATATGAATTAGAAGAATATATTTAGATAAAAATTTATATCATGGTGATGATCATGGTGTCATATTAAGATACACTTGAGGATATGAAGTTACCTCAATTAATCACAACATTTTGATAGACTATATTAGGGATAGTTTGTCATTTCTTCACCTAGTAATTCTCAAGAATTTATAATGCTTTTTCTATCAAATTTTCATTTTTTTAAATATTATTGATGAAAAATTTACATCATAATTTTTTCTTACAAAATTAATTCAAACACAACACTAAATTTGTCAAGATAAAACTATTTTGATTTGAATATTTTTCCTTTGGTGATATAAAAGTGTCAATATTTGTGTAAACAATATGCAATTAAATTTTCCCCTAACACAAATTGATGTCATAAAGTTTTTTTTTAAAGAAGATGACTGAGAGGGAGGGTGAATCAGCCTTCAAAAAATTTCATTCAATTCCATTTAACCATCTAGGAACCATTCTAACAAGCATGTACATCTAAGCATGTATAAGCATCAAATCATAAGAACATGAAACACATGAACATAAAATATACATGGGAAACCGTCTAGGGGTAGAAAACCCACTAATGAATCAAATAGAATAAAATGATATAATACCAAAATAAATATTAATAGAATCACTAACTTGACATAGAGCACCAACCCAAACTAACTTAGCACCAACTCAACTAGCCTTTAACAAGCACCCACTTGCAAGGAGGCACCAACCCCCTAGATTAATCAAAAAAAACATAGCCACATAATTTTTGGATTAAATTTATAAAACCTTGTTTATTATATAATATATGATTATATACTCCTTTATTTCTTTGCTCACTTCAGCCCCTCTCAAACTGGCCTTTAGCCTTCTTCACTCAACTAGCCCTCTCCTTGATCCTCATATGAAAAAGCTCTATTAGATATTAATAAAACATATATTATGGTTCTCATGACCTCCTTATACTCACCAATTATCTATATCATTATATTATTTTCTTCTACTCTCCCATGTTTAGCATCCTCTAAGCATACCAAATAGGCATCAACTACCTTATTTTTATACAAGTATCTTGATCATATATTCTTAGTCAACACCAAATTAAAATAACTTAGGTTGAATATAAATATGTATTTTCATATTAAAATTAACATTCCTTAATCACAAATCAATCAATATAATAGATCATCCATACATCAATTGGACATTACTCCTCTTTTAGGCTTATGGAGACCTAAAAAGATCTTATTAACAACATGTTACCCTTTGATCTCTTTGAAGCTTATCTAATCACCTCACATGGTAGTAAAGTATCATATTCAACTCTAATATACCTTATATAACTTTAATTTAGGTCCAAAATACCTTTTAGGTCCAACTACCACTTGAACTCTTTTTTAAATCACTACTTATATAAGGCCTACACATATATATAAATTATGTCTTGAATGAGGCATATACTGAACTTTTATAAAAAACCATGGCAAAAAAATACATATTTATAAACCTGATGATGTCAAGGTAATAAAAATATTCATCTAATCCTTCAACTCAAAGTAAACAGGCTCAAACACTTCTTTTCAAAGATGTTCACTTAGAACTGCCAACTAACTCTAAAACACATTCAAGGAAACACAAAAATTTGACACATTATTGAATATATTCAAGGGATTTAAATGCATGAATATAATATTATAACATCTTTACAGAAATATCAATGAATCAGATCATGATCTCTAATGAAAAGTATTGGTCTTACAGACCAATCTATTGAGCTTCTCTCACACAAACTCTACTCAGTCAAAGAAGCCATTTTAGATTCAATGTTTCATCCCCTTAATTATAATTAGAATATTTTTAAAATAATGTATAGATACTTCAATACCCAAATAATATCATAATATATTTTAATGCATCACTCTTACATGAAATTACATCAAGAAACATCTTTTCACTTCTACCTGATTTCCTTATTATATGCACCACTAGGTATTTTAATGACTAACCAACTTGGATCAAAAATATTGTACACCTCATATTTTTAACCTATCTATAAATATTCAAGAATATAAACTAAAAGTCTCACACTTTTATTTTCATCCACTTAACAACTTTTACTTGATTAACTCTGTTAGCTACATCAAATTTTTGAAGGATAAACACTTTTTTATATGGTCTGCATGTTCACTTGAGAAACCAATCACACATAAAAATTCCTAGGAGAGTTTAATTCAAATTAAAATAAATTTTATAATCATATCAAACCATTCTTATCTCTTTATAACAATATCTTCAATATCAGGTCCTTGTTAAGGTTTCATGAGGGCTTAGACTAACTTCTAATATTAATGACCATTCATAAAACTTAACTCTATTTTCAAGAAACCAATGATTGTAAATTTGATATACAAACATTAATCATCTACCATGAATATCTTATGCTATAATGTATATGTTTCATGTGACAATGAGCACCAAGATAACCTTCTCAAGTAAACAACTTTTCATTCTATGCACTCAATAAACCTTGAAACACTTTTTCAAGCCTTTTCTTACAAAACGTAATCTAAAAATTCATGAAAATACTTAAAAAAACTTGAATTACCTCTATCAATGTTCACCTAATAACTCATGTCATGAAAAATGATCATGTTACCTCATCTGGCCACCATCTCTCTTCTTTCTTTCTAAGCCTTGATTTGCAAGTCTTATTATGCCTTGAATCTGGCCTTCTAGCTATATTTTAGACTTCACCTTAAAAATATCATGTGTTTCAATGTCTATTTTATATTCTCAATTAATCCCATACACTCCCTCTTCTTCATAAATTCAACAAAACTTATTTAGATCTACTTACAGATCTTCAAAGATCGACTATAGCATCTTCAGAGTTGCATACACAAATCTTTGAAGCTGATATTATAATCATTTTTAAGGTCCTCAACACCTCATGTATATCCTCAGAAAATATCTCTCATGATCAAATAATGTCAAGTGTTCTTTGGAGCATTCTCATCTTCATAACTCATTTGGAACATCTTCATAACTACTTTTATAGATTTTCGAAGCATATTACTTGTTATTCAGAGCTCACTCACATCATCATGATACCTTAAAATTCCATCTCAAAAGTTATATACAAAACATTAAAATATGATTTATACTTACTATATTGACCTTAAGTCTTACATGACCAAACACCATCACAATAACCTTTGACATCAAATGACATTAGATTGACATCAATGAAAGAACCATGCATCTTCATTAGAACTTTTGACATCAATGACAACAGTAAATATCAAATCTCAATAATAAATGAAAATTATCAAAAATATCCTCATAAATTAATGATAATGTTCAATAATCTCCCCCTTTGTCATTGATGGCAAACATACTCAGAAAACACTATCAACCTCTTCTCGATTGCAGTCCTCTATTAGATCTGGTTCTTGCCCTTTCTCATCCTTTCTGATCTTGCCTCTTTTTTATTCCTTTTTTATCATTCTCCCCATTTTACATTAATAACAAAGGTATTCCATAATTATCATCTCTTTCATAATGAACTCAGATTATAAGTTCACTTCAACATAGATCAGGCTAAGTTAATAATCTGAATAACTCACCCTCAAGCCAAGCATCCATCATGCTTCTATTAGTAGAAGACATTAAATATCATCTATAACTATTGAAATCATACTCTTATCCCTATGAGATGATACTATCTTTCAAAGATACTAGATGACATATAGTGTTCAGAAACTATGGCAACCACTTATGAAAACCATTATGAGAATCTTCTTAATCAGGTCACATTTCAGCTGATTTATCAAGATCTTAACAAACAAAATCTATGAATTGTCTTAGACATAGTATCTTCTTATCTCCACACATATAAAAAATAAATCACCTTATTGACAAATAAAATATAGCTACCAATCTCCTTCTCAGACCAAACATATATTATTTATAGGAATTAGGAACTTAAGATCATATATCTTTCTTGATATATGATACTAAATTTATAAATATAGAATCCCCCTTTCTCTTCACATATCTAAATAAATTTATCATAACAAATAGTTCTTATAAGCTTACCTCTTAAATGCCAATTTTTTGCATTTTAACTTTAGATACCTGATAACAGTCTTAAAACTCTCATCATGTTGATAATTTATGCCACATAAATATCAACAAAAAAATGGATAATATCCATCTTCATATACTTTCTTGCAACATTGACAACTTGTAACCTTCTTAAAATAAACCTTATTTATCTACACTCTCATGCTTCTACTGATAGATAATGTCTCCATGAATCTTAATGGAGCCACCCATTTTTCATAGGGATAAAAAACAATATGAACTCAAGATATTCCTATATCTCCATATCCTTTTCACAAGACTAAATATTCTTCAACATTATTATTCTTGACTTGATTGGCATTCTAGGTTTGATTTCATTATCAACCTTATCATCCTTATTCTTTTCTTTGATTTCCTTGTCAATACGTGTATATAATAAATATTCTTGGCATTCCTTACTTGATTTATCACCTAAGGTATGCCCTATCTCAGAAAGTATTCCACCTTGGTTTATGAGGTTATCATGACTCACTTTTTAATCCTTCTTCTTCTTATTCAACTCTTCATCCTTATTGCTTTGACCAATCATATGAGAACCAAAACCTCTTTTGTCTCTTGACATGTGACTTGAGCAACCATAATCTATATTCTGATCTTTCATAGACTCTTCTTCTTTATTCTTTTTCTCCATATTTATCTTATCTACAAGTATTTTCTTCTTGATCCATTTGTTAGCGATATGACTATAAACCTTCTTGTCTTGATTCGATGACCTTCTAACTCTATTAGTAAAAAACCTTGAAATATGTCCTACATTATAATAGTTGTAATAGACCACATTATACATAGCATTTGTATGATGATTAATATGATCTTCATTTGACCAATTGCTTCTTCTTCCATAGTTTTATGAGCACTCATTCTTAGATAATAATTTACATTCTCTTGCTCTATGACCAAATTAACTACATGAAAAATAGTAACCATTAAAATAACTATCATACCTTATAGCATTAGGCTATCTGATAGGTCTTTTCATGTAAACCTTATTTTATTCAGTAGTCTTCTTCTCAATTAGAGATGCCTTCTTTTGGTCTTATTTAAATCCAAGACCAATCTTGTCACGTGTAGACTTCTAACTACTTAAAATATCATCTAGATCCTTAGTGCTCTTTTCAAACTTCACTAAACATTTCACCTTGCTAGAAGATTGATCCAACTCATCTCTCAAAGATTCTATTTTAGTTTCATATCTATTACAATCTTCCTCTTTAGCCTTTAGACTTGTTTCCACAATCTCTATCTAGGTTTTAACTTGTTGGATGATATCTTCATACTCCTAAAAATTATTGCTCATCCTTTCTTCAAATAATCTAATCTCCTCCTCATATTATTGAACTAATGACTTCAATTTATTGTTCTTCTTATTCACAAGATTCAACTTTTCTAGGGAACCCATGAGTTCTGAATCAAAATCTACTTCAGCTTCTCTTTCTTCATTGTTATAGTATACCTCTTCATATGATTCTACATCAATCATGAAGCCTTTCCAATTTTGAAAACCCTCATTGTCTTATTGTATTCCAATGAATAAAGTTTCATTGTTTTCATATTTATATTTATTCATGTCATCATCACTATCAGATGTGTTTGAATCACTTACATCGGATGAGTTGTCTTCTTTGGTGTAGAAGATCTTCTCATTATTAGATGATCCTTTCCTTCCTTCCTTATTCTTTAAGTCTTTCTTATTCTTTTTAGATTTATAGGCCTTTGTGTCATCTCGATGAGATTCATCATATTCTTCATTCATCTCATATTTCTCCTTGTTAAGACACTTCATTGTAAAGTGACCAATCTTTCCACAGTGAAAACATTTGAAGGGTAACATACCCTTGTGCTTTCCTAAGCCAAACCTTAAATTTATAGAAAACATAGTTATGATGTCATCATCATCAATATATAAAAATACCTCATATTTGTCCTTCTTAGCCTTTCACTTATTTTTAATCTTGAAAGTTTCTTCCTTTTTGAGAGGTCTTCCTTCATTAGTTATCATTTCACAGGAAATCAAGATGTCATGGAGCCAATCCATCTCTAGCTTGTCCAAATCTTGCATATTTTCTACTGTAAACACTTTAGAGTAAAACTTAGAAGCTAGTGATCTTAATACCTTTTGAAGAAAATAGATTATTTTACTTATTCTCCAAATGATCTAATGATATTGACAACTTTATTGACTCTTAATAGGTAGGATGCAATGGATTCATCTTATAGATTTCAAACTATATTATGTGGGTCTGTAACTTGTCTATATTTACCTTGGTGTATCCTTAATATATGGTATTCAATTTTTCCCATATGTATTTTGATGAAACATAATGCATTAACTTTAAAAACTCTACCTCTAGTAGGACACATAGAATGACATTCATTAGTTTTATGGAGTTATTTTCAATAGCCTTCTTACCTGATGCATCTGTTGGTGGAATTGGAGGTGAAATATAACCATCCATAACTGACTACCAAATATCATGTCTTTTTGACATGATATATATCTTCAATATAACATTACAAAAGCCATAGTTATATCTATTGAACAATGGAGCCTTATTGGTAGAGAAACAATTTTGAGCTTGTTGATTAGTCATCCTTACTTCTTATGATCTCCTTTAGGATGTCAAGTCTATTTCAAAAGACCTAATCTGATACTAATTATTAGAAACAAGATGAATGAAAATGGGGATGAATAAATCTTCAAAAAAATTCATTCAATTCCATTTAACCATTCGTGAACCATTCTAACAAGCATGTACATCTAAGTAAACATAATAAAAAAATCATAAAAGCATGAAACACATGAACATAACATATACATGGGAAACCCTCTAGGGGAATAAAACTCACTGATAAATCAAATGGATTACATTATTATAATAAAAACATCAATATTTAGTGAATCACTAACTCCATATGGAACACCAACCCAAATTAGCTCAACACCAACTCACCTAGGCTTTAATAAGCACCCACTTGCAAGGAGGCACCAATCCCCTAGATGAATTAAAACCAAATTATCCAATTGATTATTTGATCACATTCATAAACCATTATTTATTATAAAAAATATGATAATCTAGTCCTTCAAAATTTTACTCACTTCAGTCCCTCTCAAACTAGCCTTCATCCTTCTTTGCTCAACTAGCCCTCTTCATGGCTTGATTAGGTCTTCTGACCTTGATCCTCATATGCATAACCTTTGTTATATATTCATAACACTTATATGATGGTTTTCATGGCTTCCTTCTTCTTACCAATGATATATGTCATTTTCTTATCCTCTTCTTCTCTCCCACTCATAGCATCCTCTAAGCATACAAAATAAGCCTCACCTACTTTGCTTTTATACAAGTATCTTGATCATATTTTTATTAGGTGGATCCACATTCAAATTACTTAGGTCAAACATGAATAATTATTTTAATATTAAAAATAACATTATTTAATCATGAATAATTCAATACAATAGGTCGTCCATACATCAATTATCCCTTATTGCTCTTTTAGGCTTATGGATAGCTAAAAGGGTCTTCTTAACAAAACATTACCATTTGATATCTTTAAAGCTTATCCAAACACATAACATGGTAGGAAAAAATCATATTCCACTCCAATAGACCTTATCCATCTTTAATTTAGATCCGTAATACCTTTTAGGTCTAACTACCACTTGAACCCTTATTCAAATTATTGCTTATAAAAGGCTTGCACATATATAGAAACTCTGTCTTGAACAAATGAGGCATGTACTCAATTTTTATAAACAACCATGGAAAAAAATTACATATTTAGAAATCTCATGACCTCAGGGTCATCAAAATCTTCATCTAATGTTTCAACTCAAGGTAAATAGGCTCAAACACTTCTTTATAATGTTTTCACTCAGAACTGCCAATTAACTCCAAAACATAGTCAAGGAAACATGAACATCTGACACATGATTGACTACCTTAAATGGATTTAAATTAATTAATATGATTTTATATAATACTCATATAAACATAAACCAATCATATCAATATTTCTAATGAAAACTATTGGTCTTATAGACCAATATGCTAACCTTCTCTCACATAGACTCTACTAAGTCAGATAAGCCTTTTTGGCTTCAATATTTTAACCTCTTACTCAAAATTAAAAGATTATGAAAATAATTTATAGATAATTCAAGAAAAAAAATATCATAATTCATTTCAATTCATCACTCTTACATGAAGATACATCAGGGAACATCGTTTCACTTCTACATGATTTCCTTATTATCTACATCACTAGGTCTATTAGAAACTAGCCAACTTGGAACAACAATATTTTACACCTGAGACATAGAACCTATACATAAATATTAATTAACAAAAAAACACAATTCTCACACTGTTATCTTCATCCAATTAGTAACTTTGACTCAGTTAACTCTATCTACTACAAAAAAAATCTGAAAGACAATCACTTTTCTATAGGGTCTCCTTACTCGCCTAAAAAAACCAATCACACATGGAGATGCTTGGGATATTTGACTTAAACCTAAAATAAATTTTATAACAATATCAAACCATTCTAATCTCTTTAGAATAAGATATTCTATATTACGTCATTGTCAGGGTTTCATGAGTTTTTACACTAACTTTTAGTCTTAATGATCATTAATAAAGTTAGCTACTTTCTACAAAAATAAATGCTTGTAAATTTGATATATAGAAATTAATCATCCAACATGAAAAAATTAGGATATAATGTATATGTTGTATGTGCCAATGAGTGATGATAAAACTTTCTTGGGTAGACAACTCTTCTTTTTGTGCACTCACAAAACCTTGAAACACTTTTTCATGCCATTTTCTTAAAAACCTTGATCTAAAAATTCATGCACATAATTGAAACATCTTGACTTACCTTTGTCAATGTTCAAATATTAACTTATGTCATGGAAAATGATCTTGTTACCTCATCTAGCCACCATCTCTCTTCTTACTTTCTAAGCCTAGATCTACAAGTCTTAATATGCCTTGAATCTGGCCTTCTAGCTACACTATAGACTTCACCTTGAAACTCTCATATGTTTCAATGTATCTTTTATATTCTCAAGAAATATCATATGCCCACTCTTCTTCATAAATTAAATATAACTTATTTAGAGCTACTTGTAGATCTTTAGATCCTGACTATAGTATCATCGAATTTGCATATACAAATCTTTGAACCTAATCTTCTAATCATTTTTTATGTCTTCAATAATCTCTCTCATGATCAAACACTATCAAGTGTTCTTCAAAGCATTCTCATCTTTTTAACTAATCCAAATCATATTCAGAAATACTTCTATAGATCTTCAAAGCATACTACTTCTTCAAAACTCACTCATATCATTTTTTTACCTACAAATACCATCTCACAAGGTCTATACAAAGCATTACAAGATACTTTATACTTTCTGCACTGACCTCAAGGCTTACTTGACCAAGCATCTTCACAATAACCTTTGATATCAAATGAAATTATATTGACATCGGTGAAATAACCATGCATCTTCATAGAACCTTTGACATTAATGACAAAATTAAATATCAAAATTAACACTCAATGACAATGCTCAACAATCTCATCCTTAATCAATGACAATGTTCACCAACTTTTCCTAGTTAATTTTTGTGTCAAAAAGTAAAAAATATATTTAACCATGCGTTAACCATATCGACTTAAAATTATATGGCCTGATGAAAAATGGTGACAGAAAATTAGATACAAACATTTCCCACTTTTTATATAATAAGTCCATCCAAAGATTCAAAATCAAAATTATAACAAAAACAATGACTATAATTTTGATGTAAAACTTATTAAAATTGTGTTAGGATTTGTGTGAACATGTACTAAAGTTTATAAAACTAAATTATTATCATCTATTAGCATGATTGGATATTCATGAATTTATATAATGTTTTTAACCATCTATTAATACACATCATATGGGTTTAATGTATTTTATGTAGAAAGTGAATGATTGAAAAAGTGATTAGAAATTAGATATTTAAGACTTTTATAATTTTTAATATGATAAAGAAGGATTATATTTCTCAATAATTTTTGCACAAGGTAAGAATATGCTAGAAAATTTGAAATCCCACACTTTTCATTATTTTTTGTGAACACATGGTTCATAATTTGTTTGTAGATTAAATACATTATAAGGAAAGGGTTTATTTATTTTCTTTCATTATACATCAATCTTTTTGAACTAATGACTATTTAACCTTTTTTTATTTAATATGACACAAACTATTGAAATAGAAATATTTATATGTATTAACCTGATATTAAAATACAATCAATATATAGTACACTACAAAATTTATAGAATATGGAAATTTGTTAAGATCGTAGAATTTATAAGGATGTTCAAATCTCCCTATAAATCTATCTAACTTTGTAAGCTCGTTTTAATATGAAGTAGTGTGAAATTGACTCATAGATAGAGTTATGTTAAAAACAAGTATTCATAGTTTGTTAGGATAAGTCCATAGGAGGAAGTTATAGGTAGAATTTGGCCTTGTCTGGATACTATAACTGTGTCTTGGTTGAATGTATTATTTATTTATTTATCGAGGTTTGTAAACCCACATGTAATGGATTACTATTTAAATTTGTGTTCTATTTTGTCATACAGAAGGCTTGTAAAATAGAAAACCCTAGATCTTGCATATGCACTAAATAATAAGAGGGGGAATAGAAATGGGTAATTTGGATGGTCAAGCTAGCCTTAGAAACCCTTTATAACTGATCATGGCCTATATAAATCAAATGGACCTTGATTCAATGTAGACCTCCTCCTAGAGTGATTATGTGACCCATGATGATGTAACTAGATTTACTATAACTAGATGATTAATTGAAATTATTGACAATTGATGCCCTTGACCTGAAATCAATAATATTTAGACTTATATTATGACTATTATAATGTTTCATATTTAAATTAATAAGACATAGTACTCTTTTGCTTAGTGTGCAATTTAATTTCTAGAGAGATCTAGTGGGGTTTCAATGAATCACTTTGATGTGCCTTTATAGGATAATATTTAGAGTAATTTCACTAATCTACTTTATAAAATGTGTATGAAATCCCTTTTGTAATGTTTCAATGGAATAAAGTGACCATTTTATTTTTTTAGACAAGGTTACACTAGGGGACACCACCGTAATGTGACCTTGTCTAGCCAGTGTGGACTCACCCCAAAAGGCCAAAGATAGTTGGAAAAAGTTTGACAAGAAATTATAGGTTCAATAGAGATGAATGCAACTAAAATAGGGATGTCTATATGAAAATTATAATGCCTAGAATATAATGAAAATTATCTCATATATTTCAAGTTATCGAAAAGGAAAATAAACCAAGTGAGGGTAAGGATTCCAAGAATAAAAATTGACAAGCACTTATTGATTAATTTTGTATCCACACTGATAAAAACTGAGGATAGGAAGAGTAGAGGAGAGTGGATAATGTATGTAATCCTACAAATTGTAAAATTATATAGATTACTTAAAGGAATACATATAGCTTGGTTTTTAGATATTATCATATTCAATAAAAGACTTGTTGGATAGTGCCACATAACACTAATGAAATCTACTAAATTTTGTTTTCCAATGAATGTAAAGTTGGTTTAAATATTAGATCTTAATAATGATCAAACAATTACTTAGATTTACAATTTATAGAGAGCTCTCAATTATTCAGATATTGCACACACACTTCACACTCACATAGAGATGGATGTATATATTCTTCAATTAGGAAAGAAAGATATACATGATCTCATGAAGATGATATTTTATTTCAACCTAAGATGTAATTATCATATATCACTTTCATTACATTTTTACTACATTGAGAATTATCTTCTCCTTTCAAATTATTGTTGATGTTACTCACCTCCATATTATTAATAATTTTATTCCTAAAATGAGTTTTAAACAAACCATATCTAAGCATATAAAAAAACAATAAATATTTTTCTAACTTTTATGAAAACCACATCATCCATATTTGTTTTAAATTGTGTTAGCCAACTTTGATGCAAATTACGTCAACAAACCACCTTTAAAATTTTCACAAAATTCTTCCTCAAAAAATTCAAAATTTAAAAAAATAAAATTTGGGAATTTTAATATCTTTAATGTAAAAAAATGGATTTTTTTTTGTAACACATGTTGAATCAGTAAAATCTCCATTTAATTTTTTTAAAGACAACTAGTGTAAAAACCCATGTTATGCCAATTTGGCTAACACAAATTTCTAAGGAATTTTTTTGTGTCAGGAAAAAAAATCAAGGTAAGAAATATATTGAATTAGACACAAATATTGATGTGAAATAATGGAAATATATTATTATCGAGGTGTGGGAACCCAAACTATCAAACAACATAATCAAGCGATTGTGGCACAACCCACTTTATCTTGACAAGAGAATTAGTGGAAATAAATTAGGAAATCTTATCTTTAATTGTTAACAAGATTAATAGTCAATGGGGTTTGAATTACTCACCCATGTCTTGGATTTTTCACTTGAAATACATTTTGAAGGCAAAGATTGAGCTGAAATTGGATCATTTTCTTTAGTTTTTTGTTTATCAATGCACACCTTTGGGAAAGTGAATACACCATCTAGGGTATGTTTGCCTAAATGTATCGAGAGTGATAGGCCAAATACACTCAAGCATAGTTTCAAGATTTTCTACTACACCCAATATGTTTCAAAGTTAACTCATAATTTTTTACCTCCCTTTCATCTTGAGCCCATCTTCTATACACTCACTCTTTTTAGGGATTTTGCACAATGGCCAAAGTATATTATTTTCATTTTAAAATTATTTCAAGATTATATTCTTTTTAAGATATATAATTTCTTTAATTTTTACTAGTAGACTCTTATCTTAGATATTTTATTCTTAGTAAAAAAATTCTTGTGTTCACATATGTTTAGCTTGAGATCCATATGCAAGCAAAGGAGGTCATCCTTGAATTATAACCTTTACATGGCCTTCTCAACAACTAATAGAGAAAATAATGTACTATGATCCAAGATTTTTTTAAAATCTAATTAGATAGATCTCCTCATTTGGTTCCTTGGCAATGACGGAAATTGAGATGGTTGGAAGTTTTAGGTTAGTTGATTCATAACTTTGTAGGGAGGCTAAAGAAAACCAATAAAAAAAATGTGATTAATAATGGTAGAAGGAATTAGACGTGGTTAATAATATGGCCCTCCAATAATACATAGCCCAAAATAATGACATATATTAAACTAGAAGCAACATAAAATATAAATATAAATAATTACTATTATAGCATAGTTTTGGTTTCCTAGATTGTGTGTGTGTGTGTGTGTGTGGATGTGTGTATGTGTGTGCACATGTGGGTGTGTTAATATTTATATTATATGTCAAAATAATTTTATTTAAAAATGGGAATATAACATGTATCTATTACTAAATTTTAACAAAATGGATTATTTTCATGCAAAATTTCATTCCTTCAAGAAATAATAATTAAATGGTTTTAGTTTTATATCGAATGATCTATTATGTAATGCATATTATTTTTCAAATAGGTTTATGAACAATTATTTTTCAAATATATTATAAATAATTGTTCTAAACATCAAAGTCAATACATAATGAATAATCATAACAATTATAATCCTTATTAAAAATTAATACCAGTAGTAGTAGTAGTAGTAGTAGCAGCAGCAGCAGCAACAATAGTAGTAGCAACAACATTAGCAGCAACAGTAGCAGTACCAGTAGTAGTAGCAGTGGCAGTAGCAACAGCAGCAGTAGTAGCAGTAGCAGTAGCAGTAGTAGTAGCAGTAGCATTAGCAGTAGTAGTAACAGTAGTAGTAGCAGGAGTAGTAGAAGTAGTAGTAGCAGTAGCAGTAGAAATAGTAACAACAGTAGTAGTATTAATAGTAGTAGTAGTAGCAATAGTAGTCGTAGTAGTAATAGTAGCAACAATAGCAGTAGTAGTAGTAACAGTAGCAGTAGCAGCAGCAGTAGTAGTAAGAGTAGCAGTAGTAGTAGTATTAGTAGTTGTAGGAGTGGTAGTAATAGTAGTAAAAGCAATAGTAGTAGTAAAATTATTAGTACCAGTACTAGTACTAGTATTAGTAGAATCAATAGCAGTAGTAGTAAGAGAAAAAATAGTATTAGTAGACTTTGTAATCCATAATATTACAATAATGAATTTTGATCATGGTATTTTTATGAAATAGGATGGAAAACACTATCATGATTATAATATCACTTGAAATGAATGTGGGATGGCCTAAAATTATCATGGGGTGGCCCTTAAACATCATGTGATTTCATCAATCATATTACTTATCCTTCATTTTCTACATAGGAATTATCATATGTATTAGAAAATGACACCCATAACAAAATAAACATATTAGTGTTTAGCACATGTTGAACTAGTTTTCTATATGCACCCATTTTCATTAGTAATAGAGTTAATCTTTCAGAGTGAGTATTTAAACATTATCCTAGGACACATAGAAAACATTTGATGATCATGGTTTTGACCAAGGTGGTAGTGATAACTACTATTATGGTTGTGGGGTCACCTCAAATGATCATCTATTTGTCCTGAATGATTGTGGGATTGGTGTGAACAATCATGTTACCACCTTTAATGATCATAATATATCCAAAATCAGATAAATATCATAATAAAATCAACACATCACTATAAATTATGTGGTGACCTTATTTTACAAATGTTATTTTCATTAGTAAAATAAATAACATAGATAAAATTAATCACTTTAATTTATTAATAGGTTTTTAACATTAAAATTATTTGAATAAAAAAATTCAATAATTTATTTTCATTGAGTATTATATAAAAGAGATTAATTTTAATAATTCTTAAGATATTAGATAAACATCCCTCATTACATGTGGGTTGTCAACATGTTCACTACCTAAATAAAGAAATCACAATTGCATATTCATGAGAAGGACTCTAATGATCACATGGGATGGACTCAAATAATCATTTTATGTCATCAAATGATGATAAGATTCCATTTAATGGTATTTGAATTTCCCCAGTCAAATAAAGGGTATCTCCTATTTTTAGTAGAGGAATGCCTATTCACATTAGAGGATATCCCTTCAAAAAAATAGACTTATACATTTCTACCACATGGTGACCTTATATTTTAGATGTCTCCAATATAATAATTAAAAGAGATAATTTATTGGAGTGATAGCTTCAACATGATTATGTAACACTCAAACAATCGGTGATAATCATGGGTTTAACTAAAGTGATAGTGGAAAATAATTTAATTGTTATTGTGGATGAAAAGTTGTGAAACTACCCCAAATGATGAAAGGACTACATCAAATCATGATTGGATATCCTTTAATGTATGATCCCTCCAACTAAATAAACATATCATTATCTACCATGTGGCAACCTCATTTTCTCAATGTCATTCTCAAACAAAATATAGCCAAGGCAACTAAAATCAGAGGGATCTATCACTTTTTAGGTTTTCAACATGCAAATTATTTTAATTTAAAAATATATAACAAATTATTTTGTCCATTTATCTATTATGTAGTTTAACATTCATAATTTTATTCAATTTTAGATCAATAGTTCTTTTTATGTCATATCTTGTCAACATACTCATTGTTTGAATTATCAAATCTATGAAGATTTTTATTGATAGGTCTATATAGTTTGAATTAATACAATTGCTGAGATTTGTTTCTTTTAAATATATAGGCTCCTCTTTATACTTTTAAGTTGTGAATATGCTTTTCCTTTAACTACATAAAGGCCTAAAGAAAGAATCCTACTATGTTGAAGTTCTAAATATATCAATGCTCCACACTCATTAGTTTTAAGATTTAGGACCAATTTTACATCATAGATTCTCAAATTATATATATTTTACATCCAGAAACAAACTAAAAACCATAAGGAAATGCTTGTTTAAATAATAAACAATCCTAATAAATTTTTTCAAAAAATAAATGGTCATTATCATGTCTGTCTACATAAGAGATTAAACACCACCTTATATAATCATATCAATGTTTTCCACATGGAAATATCATTTTTTTAGATGTCATTCTCTTTAGTAAAATAAATAAGCTTGTAAATTGATCGCTTCAGTACAAGTCATGATAAAGTAATTGGACGGTAATAGAGGAGTTACATGGAAAGATATTGTCATTATATAGAATGATCATTGGATTTACTTGATAAGAAGAAGCTTATATTTTATTTTACATCAAGGAATGTATGTGGACATTATATAATAAACTCAGTAATAAAATAAACATATAAATGTCTACCACATAACACTATCATTTGACATATTTCAATATCAAAAGTAAAATAATTATGCTTGTGGATTGAATAATTCCATGTGATTTATGAGAGGTATCACAAAAACCTATTGACGATCATGATCTAAATAACTACCCTAAATACTATTATTGTTATCATGGCATTACCTTGAAAAATATTTTTTTCACCTTATAGAATTATGAAATCTGACTGATCATGGTGTATCTTAATTTTTCAAGTGATAAA
This sequence comes from Torreya grandis, assembly GCA_037957365.1. Taxonomy (NCBI): domain Eukaryota; kingdom Viridiplantae; phylum Streptophyta; class Pinopsida; order Cupressales; family Taxaceae; genus Torreya; species Torreya grandis. Next base: position 1,535,517 of record JARHVA010003763.1, on the reverse strand, counting down.
TTCCATTATGTATAAGAAAATAACCCCCACAAGTAATAAACATGATAGTTTATGTCACCTAGTGACCTAATTTATAAGATGTCATTTTCATAATTCATAGAGCCAATCTTACATAGCTAGTGATTCCACATGAATTAGAAGAAGCTACATGGGTGAAAATAGATGATCGTGTGATGTTAGTGGATACCCTTAAGGACATTTGGTTGCCTCAACTGATCATAACATTTGGATATAATATGATGGGAAAAATATATCCGTTCTACACACTAGTATTTTTCATGTATTTACATCACTTTTTGTGTCAAAATTTTAGTTTCTAATAATAATTGATTTAAAATTTAGATTATAAATTTTCCCTGACATAATTTACATCCAAAAAACCCTATTAAATTTAAGAAGACAAAATTATTTCATTTTTGAGTTTTTTCATTCTGTGACACAAGTTGTGTCAATATTTGCATCAACAACATGCAATTATATGTTTCCCTAATGTAAATCTTTGTCATCCAAATTTCCTGGTATAATTTTTTTCCAAAAAGTCAAAAATATAATTTAACTGAATTATTGACCATACCAATGTACAAAAATAAGGCTTGATGGAAAATGTGACATAAAATTATATATAAATATTTTCCACTTATTTTTACAATAACTCTTTCTAAATATTCAAATTTAAATTTCTAATGCAAATCCTAACAATAAACTTGATGTGAATCCTGAAACAAGTATGTTAGGATTTTTGTCAACATGTACCAAGGGTTATAAAACATAGATTTGTATCATCTATTCATATGATCATGTGCTTGAATTAATACATAATTAATTTGAACCATTCATGGATATAAATTAGATAGTTTGAATGTATTTGTTGTGGAAAGTGAGTGATTTAAAAAATAATTAGGAATCAAAGATTTAAGTCTTTCACATTCTATAATATAAGAAAGAAGGCATATACTGCTAATGAATTTTGACACAAGGTAAGATTATGCTGGAAAAAAGTGAAATGCTCAAATTTTCATTACATTTTTTGAACCCATGACATTTGATTTCAAGTTGAAGACATTGCAAGGAAAGGGTTATTTATTTTCTATTATTATACCTAAAAACCTTTGAACTATTTATAAACAACCATTATTTTGTGTGATTTTTATGGCATACATTGGAAGAGTAGAGAAGGGTGGATAATGTATGTTATCCTCTAGATTGTGAAAATTTTTACATTGCTTGAAGGAATAAAAATAACATGATTTGTAGACCTTATCATATTCAAGAATAGGCTTGCCTAATAGTACCATACAATACTGATGAAATTAACTAGAAATTTATCTCCAATGATTATAAGGTTGGAATTAACAATGGATTTGAAGGAAAATCAAGACATTCTTTGGATTTTTAGTTGATAGTTAACTTTGAGAGATTCAATTTTTTATCATATACTTCACACTCACTTGGAGATGGATCTATAGATTATTCAATTAGGAAAGAATGATTTTTAGGGTCTGATAAAGATAACATTTTTTTTAACCCAAGACATAATTATCCTATATCACTTTAATTATCTTTTTAGGACCTTGTAAAAAATATCTATTCTTTCATACTATTGTTACTTCCACTCACCTCCATAATATCACTAGATTTATTCCAAGCATAAGTTATAACAACCCAGATCCAAGCCTTTGATTTCTTTTATTTTCTTCAATTTTGTTTGCTCTAATTAAATTATGTCATCCATCTTTGATGTAAATTGTGTTAGCCAACTTTGACACAAATTTTGTTGGCCAACCACTTTTTAAATTACCACAAAACATATCCCTCTAAGAAGTTAAAATAAATGGAAAAATAAATAATGTTAATTTAAAAAATAGATAAAATTTTGGTGACACACACTACATCAATAAAAACTCAACCTAATCGTTGCTAAGTTATCTAATGCAAAAATATAGGTTATGTTATTTTGGTTCATACAAATTACATCAAGAAAACTTTTTCATCAGGGAGAAAAAATTCTAGGCAAAAAATGGCTCGATTTAGATATAAATCTTTATGAAAAACCATGCAAATCTACTAATGGCAAGGTGTGGGAGTCTAAACTATAAAAAAAACACAATACATTATCTTGATAGTAGAAACCATGCAAATCTACTAATGGCAAGGTGTGGGAGTCTAAACTATAAAAAAACACAAAACATTATCTTGATAGTAGAATTAGTGAAAATAAAATTATAGAGTTCCAGAATTTTATTTTAATTAATTTTCAACAAGTTTAATAGTTAGTGGGTTTGATTTATTCACCTATAACTTGGATTTTTCACCTAAAATGCATTTGGGAGGCCAAGCTCAAGCCAAACTTAGATCACTTTCAATATTGTTTGAATTATCAAGGATTGTCCTTAGGAAAATGAATGTTCAATATAGGGTTTGCTTACCTAAATGCCCTGTTAGTGATAGGCCAGAACCTCCAAGCATCATTTCTAGGTTTTCTCCCACTCCAAATGTGTTTGGAAGAGGAATCACAATTTTATTTCCTCCTTTTCATCTTGAGCTTGTCCTCTAGAAGATAATCCTTTTTAGAGGATTCTGCACATTATTTTCAAGCTCTTAAAATCTAGGAATTCTTAAATTTTTAACTAGGAACTATTATTTTAGATATTTTTCTTAATGAAAAAGTTCATGTGTTTACCTTTGTATATCTTCATACTCAGGCTTAAGCAAAGGAGGTTGTCCTTGAATTTCAACATTTACATGACCTACTCAATCGTTGGGGGAACATGTGTACCATGATCAAGGTTTTTCCCAACATCCTATTAGAATAATATCTTCCTCTAGTTATATAGTCATGATATAACCATTCTCACAACCGACCACATTATATTGGCTTCTTGCCTTCCCATCTCATTGAGGAGGATGAAGTCTTCTTGTTTTTCATAATAATTTGTCTATATTGATGTTGTTCCTTCTCGATGGTCTTATCCAATAATGGGTATTTGTGTCTTGACTTTTCCTCTACCTAAAAAATAAGTTTTGATTCTCTTGACTATTAACATACATAATGGTTGGGAGGAACTTATGTTTGTATCAATGGAACCCTTTTCTTAGGAATTTTAACCTATTTGAAATCATCCACCCCTTTTCATGTTGTTCTTTATTATAATTAACTTTGTTCTAATATTTTTTTTGAGTTAATATTATCTTGATACTTATTTTTCTTGCTTAATGGGAAGCAAATATTGATCAACATTAAACCATCATGTACTTTTTGTTTTTTTTGTTTTGCTTATTGATTTTGATGTTGTCTTTCTAATTTAATAAAAAGAAATTTATTTTTTAAATGTATCTTGGGATTTGGCTACAAAAATTCAAGTATGTTTAACATAATGGACTTAGAATTAATCAAGATGTGTGTCATATCATTTTTTTAATTTTATATAACCGACAGGCCATAATAAAAAATATGGAGAAAAGTCAGTAACACCAATTAAACATAAATTTACTTAGTATTATATATTGTGATTGTTCATTAATATTATATGAATATTTATTTTGGGTTGTTAAAACAATTAAATGTTTGTTATTTCTAACTAATATATTTTTTAAAAAAGATAAAGGGAGAAATATAATTTACAAAATATCACAAAATAATAATCACAAGCAAAGTAATGATTTTGAAAACACATTTTTATATTAATATGTAAAAATAGTTCAATAAAATATATAATTTATAATTAAATTTAATATTTAGAGAGAGATTGTTCAAACTTCCTTTTTCCAATCTAAAAGTTTAGTTTTTTTTTTTTTTTTTTTTCATTTCATTTTCCAACTTCTTCTCATGGTTAAAAAGATTTGAGTGATAAATGTACCATACATCATTTGTACAAAAAGTGTTTTCTTTATTACACAAGGTTTATGAAAAAGTTTATGTTTATCTTACATATTTGTTGAGTTCTATACTTTATTTATTAAAATATTTGTTGAAAGATTATTTATATTAAAATATTTTTTAAGTTCTATTGTATAAGTATTTATTGTAATCAGTTTTTCTTATTAGTTTATTTTAGAAAATATGTAATATAAATATTTTTCAAAGTTTTGAAGTTTTAATATTCTAAAAATATGTAAAGAAAATATTTTTTAAAGTTTTTAAGTTTTAACATTATATTTGAAAAATATATTGTATTTTGAATAAAAAATAGAATTTTTACTTTTCTATTAATTAGAGGATAATGACAAGACTAATTTCTAAACAAATTTAAATATTTATCATATTAAAAAATGAAAAAAAAATCTCAATTAAATTAATTGAATTATTTTAGTTTGTTTCTTTTCTTATTCATATGTATTAGGTCACATGCATTGAATTATTATAGTATTCATGTATTCAATCAAATATTAAAAATATATTAGCTACTGTGAAAGCATTCAATTACCTCTATGATTTTCAAAGTTAGTGGAATTTTTGAGAAAGTCATTGGAAGATTTACAAATTAATAATCCATGTTGACTCATTTACATATTTATCCCCTATAAATTGGCCTTGTCAACATCCCTCTGCATGCAGCATTTCATGTCGATTGCCTACATGTTTTTCTTTGTGTGTGTTTCTACTATAGCTTTGAGAATAGGTATTTTGTGTTATTTCTTAGTATCTTTGAAATCTATTTCAAAGATAAGTATTAATATTTAGTCTAACATTCTTATTTTCTATTTAATATAACTTGACCATAATTGATTAGGTGTCTCTTATGTATATGGACTTCCACATTGGTTCTATGTGGACCTCATTTTGTTATGGAGTCTGGTCTTTTATTCTAGTGGATTAGTGGCCTTAGATTATTTGATCTATTAATCTAATTTGAAAAAGTCCTTGGGATGTATAACTCAAATTTTAGCCATGCTTTGTGGTTTATACCAAGTGTGAAAGTATAATTTTTCATTATGTATACTCAATGTCCAAGTTTACAGTTAGGTCTTAATTTCTATAACTTTCTGGATTTGATTAAATCTAATAAGTTTTGGTCTATCGTCTCATGTTTAGAAGTTCAATAATTTTTCCCTTTTACACCATATTACATGGTTTATACAATTTGTCTAGCTATTTTAGGGTTTTATTGACCATTCCATTGATAATTATATCCAATATTCCTTCATTCCAAGGTAATATAGCTAAATTTTTGCATTATTTTATTCTTTGACTTTGTCACTTTCTAAAACTTTGGACTAATTTAGCTTCAAATTTAGTAAAATGCCTATCTTTATTTCATTAATTTTACTACATATTGCTTTTATTTTGTTTTATTACCTTAGTAATTTTTGCAAGAGTTTAAATTCAAATATTAAATAATATTGTGTCTTCTCATAGGCCAATGGTCACATTCTTTCCTAGATTCCTATGTAGTGAGAGATTGTCACTTATCACCTACTCATTTCCTTGCACCTCTCCAGGACTTAGTCACTTTTTGAGGACATTATATAATGCCCAAGATAAGGACACATATCATCATCCCACTTCCTTGCTTCATCAATATGCCTTGATTATTAGGCATTGTCCCTTAGCTCCCAAGTAAGTGAGATCACACCATGTGGTAAGATATCACTTCTTCAGGGCTAAGGGAAATTGGTAAAATTTGAAATTATAGCCAGTGATTTAGATAAGTTGGATGATGATGCATGTCATGATATAAGATCCATAGTTCATAATATTAAATAGACATGTGCACCCATACTAAAAACCTTTTTGATTCACATGATCACACCAAGTGGTGTGATCCCTCTTCACCATGGCTCCAAGACTGTATAATTTTGATAAAAAATCAAGTTCTCAAGTGCATAAGATCATGCCACATAGCATGATCTTGTGTCCTTATTCTCTAGTGATAAACTTTATGTTTCACGATCTTTGGTGAGGCCCCTATTAAGTGAGATCTTAACACCTATCAAGATATCACCTCACCAAGACTATAGGGGAAAACAATATAAGTGGATGACTAATTAGGTAATGGAAATCTAATGGATGTTTCTTTATTTTAGGCCCAAAATGATTGAGATGTTACCACTTGTCACTTTCTCATTTCCTCTGGCCTCCTTAGGATTTGGTCAATTTTTAAGGACTCACAATCTATTGAATAACTAAGATTTTACCAAGTGGAATGATCTCACTTGATCACTTCACCAGGTTGGTCTATACACATTGATGTTTAAATTGAGCTTAAAAATAAATGAGATGTTCACAAGTATTGATATCTTACTACTCTATTTTTTTAGAGTGCCTCAAATGAATATCTCATCCAAAACCATCCAGGTGCATGGGATGATGTCATGTAGTGTAATCCTATTTCCTTAGACACCCAGGTGGTTAGTATAGAGTAAGCAAGTCATAGAATCTCTTGGTGAATGGGTTGATGCCATGTAAAATCATCCCACCTCACTACACTCCCTAGTCAAGTAGAATGGGTATACAAAATGGAGATCAATAAAATGGATGGGTTGAGTCCATATGTCAAACTATCAAGGCTCCAAGGTAGTCAGAACACATTGAACATGGATCTGGGAGCACCAAGAGTAAATGAGATAATGATAGTTATTAGGAGTTTTTGTGCCATATAAAAATAGAATTTAAATGACTTGGGTCACTCAACCAATTCTTAGAGCAACAAAGTAACACCACATAACATAGTCCTAACACATAAAAGTCACATATTAATTAAAAAATAGTGAGAAGTAATCACATGTTGAAGACTACTTGAGGTGGATATGTGGACATCCCTAAAAGTATTTCAAGTTTATATTTGATGGATATATTTAAAAATTAGATTGTGGGTCCATTATAGTTAGAAAATTTAAGTTACGATTTGTTTCTAGTAGTAGGAGGATCATGGGACACATAATTCCTTGTAAATTATGTAGTGGCATTAACTGATTATTGGTGTACACTTTGGGACCAAGTGAAGGTCATAAAAGATAAATTCTAGATTAGTAAGGCATGATCTTTGACTACATAGAACATGACCACTTCGTGATCCCATAAAGGATACCCATGGCATTCCACTGCACATTATTCAAGTGGAATTTAGTTATAATGGTTTGTGGAACTTAGATCATGGTTAGAATAGAACTTAAGTTAATCTTATATGAACCTAGCTCATTGATCTATCATAACCACTCATTTGTGTGTTGAGCTAGGGACTCATCAGATTGGGAGTCTATATAATACCAATACTTCATTGTGAGAAGATCTAATTGATTTATATTTAAACATTAGAATAGAAGAACTAGACACTCTTTAATTTTCTTGTTGTTTTTTCATTCCTATTTAGGCTCTTTTCCTATGATATTTATTAGTTTGAGGAAATTCTCTAGTTTTACCTAGAAAGGGTGAATCCCAAACATTTTTCCTTTTATGAAATATCTTTAAACTCAAATATTGTGAACTAACATTCATAAATTTTTCATTCATATGGAGAATGTGTTCATCTTCGTTCATAGTCAAGTTCTCCTTTGACCTTAAGTACCATCTTTAATTATGTATGTCTGAATACTGGTCAAAGAAAAGAGTGGTTTTAGGGGATTTTTCTAACTAAATGAACTAGATTTATTTGGATTGTATTATAGTATCATTTCTTTTTCTCTTTACCCTTTGTAGTTTATCCTTATTTATCACCTATAAGAAATTTTCTAGATTAGCCTAGTCTGCAATCAGTGCTTTCATGCTTCCTCTAGATTTTTTATTTCTCACTTATCTCATTTTAAAGCATTGTTTAATCTAGTGTGTTTCAAAAAAGTGTTGTTTAGTGAGGAGTTCATTTTGAAATATAAGAACATTGAGTGTTTATTAGTCTATGTTTATTTTGTGTATATCAAAACACATTTTAAATAGCGCCCCCCCCCCCCTCTATAGAATAGCTTGCATCAACTAACTAAGGTATCCAACTTGCCATGACCTTGTAGAAAAATACCTTGGGGAATTTATCACTGAGCTTGCTTCTTTTTAGAAGAGGTAAAAGAGAAGGGGGAACCCTCATGAATTTATCCTTCCCACTCATTTTCCTCTTATATTTGGTGTGTTGTGCCAAATAGACTACCAACATATTAGTACTATAAGGAGGGCATGATGAAACTTTCTTTGATATTCATGCTTGAATATGTTCAATGTCTTATAGGTTTTTATTAGACAAGAACACTCCTAGTTTATAAAACTAGAAAATGAATGATTTTTGAGAAGGTCAAAGTCCACTAAGGGTGACTTTAAACTATTTAAACTCTTAATACATAGGAGAACTAGAAATGATAAAGGGAAATATAATATTATAAAAAATTATTCAATCAATAGATCTTATACTAATATTGACCATCGAATCACCCCTTTAACTCTCACTTAGAACCCAATGATGGTATTAGGGGAAGGTAGTTATCTTGTGAACATTTCATGAGTTTCCCATGACTTTCCCAAAAACCATGAGATGTTTTTCTTGAGGTAATTTCATGGTGGGGTGAGAATATAAGAGAATCATATACAAACCTTCTGATATGCCTTGATTAGAACTTGAGTTCATCATGAAGATGTAACTTGATAATTTTTCCTTTACACTTTAGATGAGTTAGCATATGGTGGTTATTTAGTTATCCTATATGGATCCATCACCTCTTGGACTAACCTTGAGACTATTTTCATTAACCACTTTAGGATACCAATAGTTCCTACCATACTCTATCACCAATTAAAGGTACACATAGATAACCTAACGAGCCTATGAGTATGATCAATACTCAATTTCAAAATTTATATAGAAGGTTTAATAACACTTACATGCAAACCTATCTTGTTGCTATTAAAACATACATGAAGGCCCTAGACCTCATGAATTTCATGTTATTTAGGAGGACCCCAACAACTATTACATCTTTATGATTGCATTAAAATGAATCAATCAATTTTGAACAACAAATGATACCTCAAGCATATGGTGTTGGTCCCTTGTGCACATTAGGATAACCCAGTGCCTACAACCAAATTCCTATGTTAAATTAGGCTCTTTTGTAGAACACCCCTATGATGAATTCAATCCTATAAGATATGTACTTGAGTCTATATTCAATCTAAAATTTAGTTCCCTTAAACTAATTGCTTAACCACCAGTTTTATGCTCCTCTAAATAAAGTAATGTCATAGCCTATTAATCATCATATTATTTTAGTTTCCTATAATAACACTACTAACACACCTATCTCAACCATATATGCTACTCCTAAAAAAATTAGAGGATATCCTTCCATTTCTAAATAATTAGATGCCTACTAGAAATACCATAACCTAGTGCATCACATTGTCCCTATGTTTTTAAATGCTAATTCTCTGATGGCTATCCCACCACTTCAATCAAGAAGTCACCAAAGTGCCTCCATTAACCCTAAGGTAGTTAATTTTTAGTAGATGGTCTAGATATTATGTAATTATATGGTCAAATTTCACAAGTAGGTGCCTCAAAACACTAACCAAACTATAAATAACCAACCTTAAAATAGAAATTACAAATTTTAGATAACTAATAAGCAATGGAAAACTAGGACTAATAATGTAAATGTGTCTAGTCCCCTTAGAAATCCCAATCAAAGAAATAATAGTGCCTCTAATTTAGTAAATATTGTAGACCTAGACTTACCCATGTATCATCCCCACTGGGATCTACTTAAAAAAAAGTATTTTTTTAAAATAAATTAATCAACATATTCTTTCATTAGTATTCACCATGAGAATTTAATTACTGATCCAAGCATAACACACTACACATGTTAATTATATAATAAGCATGTAACATCTATTTATCATTGATCACTATCATTAGATGAAACAAAACATAACTAAATATAGAAACTAATTATAGATTTAAATCCATTAACAATATAAACATGAAGCCACTATTATCATGGTACAATAAGTAATTAATTACATATCATCAAGTATAATATTTTAATAATAATAAATACAATAAAGATAAAAGATAAAAGGCTCCATGGAGCATGAGTTTCTAAACTCCAGTATCTATGGCAATCTCAAGTGTAGTCTCTAAATAAGTATTATTGTGGGGAAGGAGAGCATCATCCAAGCACTTTTCCACACCAACCATGGACCATGAATTCCATACAAAATCCCTCATAAGGGAATGACCCTCCCTTAATGGATGAGTAGATAGTGGCATTAGAGGAATTTAGAAAGAGAAGCTAGAAACCATGTGCTATATGATTTCCAAGAACATGAAATTTACCATAAATAAATACGTTATAACATGATATCGTACAAATATATAAATCATACATATGAAATGACAATGTCTAATCAAAATTACTTTGGCCAAAGTTTTCAATAGTTATTGATCTCTAGGATCAGTCAATTTCATACACACCACTTGATAGGATTACCTTCATCTAGCATTGGTGATACTATTAAGCTTGTTAAGTTAATCTCATTATATACTTATTACCAAAAATTTGAGATTTGGTTAATACAAATATAATAAATAGATTCATATAGATTACTTCCTACTAATAGGGATAAAACATGCTAAACATAGGAATAATCATAATACATAAATTTAGTCTATCAAACTATGAATGAATCTCCATTATACTATTTATCACATAGATAATAATAAGCATAACATTCACAGTTTATACCAACTAGGCATAATCTAGACTTAGATTGCATATTTATAATTTCTATAAGTATGTTCAATTATATTAAATCTATGATGAACAATCATAGTCCATTATTTATGTGTACAACTACTCAAATCCAAACAACTCATCATGATAAAGAGAATCATAAATCTCATGAAAACATAATATTTCATTTAAACAACTAGTTATATTTCTAAGAGATTGTATTCTTGTAGTTATAGTTTCCTAACCCTCAAGATCCTATAACTTATTTTTAACAGTCACTAAAACTATGGTTATAATCACACAACCCAATACACCAATTTATGTTATATATTTATATGAGTTCCATAAACTTGCATATAGATATATTTACTATATAATACCCTTATCTATATTAACTATATTTATAATATTTACCACATATAAGTACTCAAACAATATTTAAATACAATATCTAAATGTCAACAATCATTTATAATTCTTAACCAAAGACTTTAACCATTATAGCTTCCCATTCATGAGTTATCAATAATATTATATTATGATAGGATTGACTTAAGATCATTAATATAAGTAATATAAGTTATACAAGTTATATTAATAGGATCATTTGAAAATAAGTCATAGGTTTTGATAAAATAAGTTTATATTAGATAATATAGATCTGAACTGTTGTCAATCTAATAGAAATATAATATATTATTCACCAATTTTCAACCACATAGCTGATCCAGCTTATGGGAACCTTGGAACATGGTATAGAGTTACATCAAAAAATAATTGAAAGCATATTTTTATCAGATGGATGTTGCATGTTTATGAATATAATTTACACCTCAATATAAATATAACAAACACATAAATCAACATAAATAGCCACTTTGGGGAATGCCACAAACCATGTAAGCTTAATTATATTCAACCTAAAATTTATTGGTTCATTCAAAGAATAATATAGATCAACAACCATGTAAGCTTAATTTTAGTTTTATTTGCATGTCACCATACAGGTTTAATGGATGTGGTAGATCGAATAAGAATATAGGGCTAGAAGTATTTACAACAACTCTCACTTTGAGCTAGATCCCAAAAATGATGCACCTTATGTTCTTTTGTCAAACATCTATGAAAAAGTGAAATGATGTTTAAAAGGTAATAAGATTGATGAAAGATAGAGGATTATGGGATGATGTTCTATTTTTTATATTTATGATTAGAAGTGAAGCTCATCTCAATCATCATATATGATGATCAAGCAGGATGTGAATTATAAGATGCAATGGTTATTGATGGACTTGTTCTCTTTATGTGTGCATATATGTAATTGAGGTGGAGAATGAATCTAGGAATCAATGCATCTAGTGTATTAATATAGGCTTGCAAGGCTCAAGACAAAAGCCATAGGGTAGGGTTATTAATATGACCAAGTTAAAGCTCAAAGTTACAATTTTCTTATTATACAAAATATACACAAAACCTATAAACAATTTTACAGAGAAAGGTGCATTGTATATGCATATGCAAGTTTGTAGTTTATATTATATCAATGATCTTTATTTAATTCTTATTTTACTCACACAAATTGATAATATACCCAGTTCTGAGTAAAACATACATGTAAATGATATATATAACTATATCTCAAATTTCACAAACTTTATAACAAAATTTAAGACGCCAATTACCCTATAAAAGTGACTAAACTATAATGGTGTAATGGGTAACTAAAAAATGTTAGGGGACAAAAGGTGGCCTACCCATGGACATGATTTTTCTAAAATTCTATAAAAATTCAACTTCTATAGATAATTTGAGATATCTAAACACCAAATTTAAAGATGGTGTAAAAACATGAAATGTAGAATTTTGAGTCTAATTTAAAAAACACTAAATATTTTTTAAAATGGTTAAATATAACTAGGTCAAGCATCTAAAATTTGAAGATAAAATCCTATTTTTTTAGAAAACATCATAGATAGATGGTCATGATGTGCACCATTTTTTTTATCAGTGTTTAATATTATTTGAAACCCTTTGGGGAAACTTTAGATAAAATATTGTAGCAAGTCACCTATATTTTTTTGTATTTTTCAATGAATAATTTTTTTCATGAATTTTGTAAGTAAATAGATCTTGAAAATTGACAAATAAATGAATACTTGTCCATGCAACATGCCTAACTACCTCAAAAAAAATGAAAATCAATTTATTGGAATGTGTGTAGAATTAGGCCTACTACATCACCATATAATCTATTTTTCACTTGGATCAATGAAAGACAAATTACATGAACATGTATAGGCATGTACGTTTGCATCATGTAGTGGCCTCAAAAAGGCATAGTTAGAAATAAATATAGCTTAAAACCCTAAATTAGTCCAAAAATTATAAAAATCATATTTTTGGAAAGAAGAGAGCATGCTTGTCATAATGGTATCAAGTTTTTGAATTTTCAAATTAAAATTCATAGTATATTTGATAATCAAACTTGAAATTTATTGTTTATTATCATACCTTTGAAAGCTCAATTGTACATTGATAGTCCAAGCCTTTGGCTCAAGAATCCAAGATATTCCCAAGCTAAAAAGCATAGAATTGAATTAAAATTCAAATACCATGCTCATGTTAATGATGTGATCACATTAATAATTTGATCACATTATTAACTAGGTTGTTAATGTTATCATAGTATTTTAAAATGTGATCACATTAATAACACAATCACATTACATATTCTTAACATCCTAAAACTTAAATAGGAGCATTAAGCTAGTAGTATTAAGATCAATTATTGGTTTCAGATTAAGATTATTATTTGGGACCAATTTTATTGTCTATAATTGATAGCATTAAATGATAATTAGAGATTTATTAACCTATGAATCAATTTTTTGTTATTTTTATCCCAATATGGTGTGCAATCAAGCAAATAGATCCTAAATTGACAATAGATGGACATATTTCCTTGGATGGAGCTTGGTTTTCCCCAATTACATATCAAAATAAACTAAATACTTTATTTTTTATAATATGGTGTGTAGTTCTAGACCCAATTGACATCATATGGACATAATTCCTTTCTCAAGCCTCATTTAACCCTGATTGTGTATTGGATTGGAGTAGATATTCAATTAGTTTAATATGGTGTGTTATCAAAGCCCTAATTGACATTATATTGAATGAATTCCTTACACAGGGACCAATTAATCTTAATTATAGATTATATTGAATAAAATACTTGATTGGTTAGATATAATTTGTAATTAGGGAAAAATATTCACAATAGACATTAGATTGACATAATTCATTACATGGAGTGAAAAATGCCTCGATTGATATTCTAAGTGGAAGTAGTTAAGTAAATGGGACTTGGTTATCCTCAATTGTGTATATTATTGAAAAAATATCAATTTATTTAACACATGGTGTAATTAGAACCCCAAATGACATTAGATGGATGCGATTCCTTTATTGCGGATTGAGAGACCCCAATTGCATATCATATTGAACCTAAATATTTAATTAGTTTAATATGGTGTGTAATTGGGGCTAATGGAACTGAAATGAAACATTATATGGATAAAATTACTTTCATGGGGCTTAGTTATCCCAAATTATGTATAAGATAAAACCAAATACATGATTAGATGGATATAGTTTACAATTAGGGCCAATAAAGTTGTAATTGACATTAGATGTATTCAGTTACTTTTATGAGCCTTGGTTGGCCATAATTGCATATTAAATAGAACTAAATACTTGGTTGGTTCAATATGTTATGTATTTGGGACCAATATATCCCTCTGTTGATAGTATAAGGATGAAATTTCTTACACAAGGCTTGTTTGGACTAAATTTCATAGATCATATTGAACCAAATATTATTTCAATTGAATTTGGTACACAATAAAAATCCCAATTCTTATGTGATGGATGTAAATCCTTACAAAGGGTTCAATTGGTCCTGATTTCATATTAGATTCAATTAAACACTTAATTATTTGAATAAGGTGTGAAATTAGAGCCCTAGTTAAAATTATGCTGACACAATTCATTAGGCAAGCCTCGATTGGCCCTAATTATGAATCATATAAAACCAAGTACTCAATTGGTTCAATAGGGTATGTAATCAAGGCCAAGTAAGCCCTAATTTACATTATATATGAATGTAATTCCTTGCACATGACTGCTTTGGACCGAATTGCATATCAAATTGAAAAAATAATTTTTTTTAATATGGTGAGCACTTGGATCCCAAATTTATATCATATTGATGAAATTCCTTACATTGAGGCCTAGTTTCCCCTGGGATAAATTTAACCCTAATTATAAACCTTTATATATAGTAAGAAATAGGTTCATAGGGATAAAATTGACTAAAATTACATTAGTCATTACCACAATTGACTTTGTAGGCTTAATCTATGAGTATGTGGGTGATAATTGATCCCAAATTCACATTCTTTACTCACAAATCTACATATAAGGATCTCAAATTTTCCCTGATCACTATCATGATTGTACCTTATATTTCCTAAAACTTATATCCTAAGCCCTAATCCCTGAAGTTATTAATCCCTAAAATCTAAACCATAAATATAAACTTTTTAAACCTTGAAACAATCATTTTAACCTATAAATAAACATCAATTAGACTAATAATTAAGTTCACAAGGCTTAGTTTGGCCTAAATCACATGGATAATTTCCCCATTTAACTAATTTACTCAATCTATAGGATGACATCCATGGTATAATGACAACCCAAAAACACATTTTGTAGTGACAAATGGGTCCAAGTGATTCAAATTATCTTCAATTATCTTTATGATTGACATTGTGTACCATAAACCATGTATATAAATTAAAATCTAGAAGCCATAAACCATAAAACCTAAACATTATACCCTAAATTATAAACCATTTACTTTCCCGATTTACCAGCTTCAAGTTAGTCCCAATTAACATCTTTTGTAGTAAGAACCAACTTGAATACATGGCATATCTAGTGATTAAACATTAATATATAAGTCCTTAAATCTAAACCATATGCCCTAATCCCTAATCCCTAAAACATAAATTGTAAGCCCTATGACCTATGCCCTAATTCCCACTACATGCCAAAAACATACATGCCTTACAACATAACTAATTTTATCATGAGATGTCATAAAATGCACTTTTTAAACCTATGGCTAAAGCCTTTTGAGTACTAATCTAGCTATGCATCTATTCAATAAATTGGGGTTATTTCAATCCCCTTAAAACTAATTAACCAAAGAGGAGGATCTAATTGATTATTTTAATCAAGGAGGAATTTAAGTCTAATTTAAACCCCTTCAATAGTAAGATATGATTTGGGTCAAAATCAAAAGATCATCTTCTATCATGAATTAATACAATTAGTCAATTTGTGCAATTCCTTGCATGATCTAGGTAAAATTAAGCCCTTAAAATAAATTTATGGCTCAATTTATTGTATAACATGTATGAAACATGTACATGGCATAATTTACCATACTTTTATTAGAAATGCAAACATGAAGGTAATCAAGCCATAAATAGGTGTCACAAGAAGCTCAAATGTTCTTCAATTACCTTAGTGATTGGACCCTATATATGATATCTTAAACACTAAATTACCATGTACCATTTAAATTTAACCCTAAACCATGTACGATTTACATTAAACCCTAATCCATAAGCCTTAAACCCCAAACCCTTTAAATTATAGACCATAAACCCTAAACCAATAAATTTAGTCCCAATTAACATCCTTTATATATATAGTAATAATTAGATTCACACAGATTAAATTGGTTAAAATTTCATAAATCATTACCATAATTAACTTATTATGCTCAATATGTGATGATGTGGGGGATAATTGATCCCAATTTCACATTTTATAATCACAGATATAGGTTTAAGGCTCCCAAATTTACCCAAATTGCATACATGATTGTATAAATATTCCCTAAAACCTATACCATAATCCCTAATACTTAAATTTCATAATCCATAAACTCTAAAACACTAATATAAACTCTTTAAACCTTAAACCAGTCATTTTATCCCAAATTAACCTCATTTTTAGACTAAGAATTAAATTCACAGGGCTCATTTTGGCCTAAATCACACGACTCAGTGCCCCATTTGACTAATGCACTCAATATGCACGATGGCATACAAGGTATAATGACATCCAAAAAACACTTTTTATAGTCACAAATGGGTTTAACTAATTTAATAATGTGATCACGTTATTCTTAACATAGGTAACCCTCAATTTTTGATTCACTTATCAATGACTTAGTATTATTTTTTAGGTCTTCCATGTGCTTAGATTTTATTTATCCAAGTATTAGGAGAAAAAAAAACTTAATAAGTAATATGGAATCTAATTCACTTTGGGAAACATATTTGTTGATCACTTAACAAATTGAAACTACAAGTGATATGGCATTTAACACACTTTGGAAAACATGCCCTATTTTTTTTTGTGCCACATATGTCATAAAAGCATGATACCTAATATTTTATTAAGTTCACACATAATTTTAATTTATGTGTAGACATTTCCCTTCCATCACAATGTCAATTCAAAACCATGGGCTTTAATGCATGGAGCGATATGAGTATCCATAATGTCAAGCCATTTTATGGGAAAGTTTCTAGTAGCCATGCACCTTAACTTTATATCTTAATTATAATCCCTAATCCATAAAACATAAATTTTAATCCATAAACCCTATGCACTAATGCCTAAATCTCTAATCCCTAATCCCTCATCTATATTAAGTATAACACAATTACATTATTTAATAACGTAATCATGTTATTCTTAACATAGGAAATACTTAGTTCTCATTTCCAATTACCAAACCTAAATATTTTATTGAAAATAAAATGATCACATTCTTATATAGTTTTATTGTGTTATTTTTGATATAAGCTTCTCAATGGGTTAGATCGAGGACCTTATAGAATACATAATGTGATTGTGTTATGTAATAACACAACTATGTTATATAACATGATCACATTATTATTAATTTAGATTAATAGCACTTATCAATGACTATTTTAATCCCAAATCAAGACTTTTATCCCCACAAACATTCTCTCCATACTTCTATGAGATTTGCACACCTGTGTACTTGACCCCACCTTTGAAAAGTTATCAAGTATCACTTTTGATGGGTTTCAGATCACGTTCAAAGAGGAAGAGGAAGTTATTCAAGAACAAAGGACCAAAGTAATTACAATATTTGAGAGAGAAACACATGCTAAAAATGTGAAAACTTCATGGTAAACAAGGTACAAACTATAATCCTAATGAACCAAATGCCATAAATAATGAGCCAATTGATGATAATGAATTAACCAATGATAACATTGACTATAATCAATTGAATAATGTTTAAATTGACCATAACGAAATGAATAATAATTAAATTTACCATAATGAATTAGTTAATATTTGAATTTCACATTCAAAGTTCCAAGTTTTTTATTTTGTTGATGATGAGTCTATGTATGATGCTTCACCCTCCATGAATGAATAAAATTTGATGGAAAGAAATAATGATGAAATTAACCATCAATACAATTTCATGGAAACATATAATTAATAAATAAACAATGAAAAAAATGTCATCCCACCTGTAAACAATCAAAGTAATAATGGTTTTGAAACATGCTCTCAACAAATTCTATAATTACCAACACCTCCAAGAATTGTGCCTAGAAAAGACAAGTCCTTAATTGAAGTCGATGAAAATATTTTAAAACTAATGCATAACAAAATGTTTGATCTCCATTCAAAAAGACTAGATCAAAAAATTTGGGATGCTTTCTTTCATAATTTGGAGTATGATAGTCAAAGATGACAATTATTTGTTTCATTGATAAAATTGATTAAGATGAGACCTAGAATGTACACATTAGGACTAAGAACATATAACATGGATGATGAAAATAATGAAATTATGGAAAATATACATGATGCATATCATATTGTAGACTCAAGATCATGCAACAAATATTGTAATTCTACCTAACGTATAATGACAACTTGTGTAGTAAGTGCTAAAATAGGAAAAATGATTGATTTCAAAAATAATCCAAATGCTTGATATAAATAGAAAAAAATTAATGAAATAAATTGCAAGATGTGTAAGACTTAATGAACCTAATACCAATTATATCTAGGCATTCTTTGGCATACTTACCCAAAAGGACAAGGCTATAGCCGATACTCTCAAAAAGTTACTTGTTCATTTTTAGAAAGACAATACAAGAGTTTTTCCCAATGCAAGAGATGTTGTGAAAATAAGAGTTCATTCTCATAATCATGAACTACATCCAAAACATTTATTAGTTATGACTCAAACACAATTTTACTCTAATTTTTATTTTTTTTAAATATCAACAAATTTCTATTTGACAAAGATATTTTGAGATGGTAAAACCTTTTTATGTTAAAATAAATCACACATGCACCACTTTTTGTTATAGGCAACATGTTGAATTTTTAATTCAATATGATGTTTTTCTCTATATTCATTTTACTTTGCATACTAACATTTTGTAGGAGTGTGGCATTGAATTTACACTAAAATTAGCCAGGGAATTTATTCCAATTATCTTCTACAAAATATTAGATGGGCAATTATTTTACAATAAATCATGTTTAAATAGAAATTATGGCATTTGTGGTAGATCAATAAATTTAAAAAAATGTATCCATGAAGAGATCACAAGTGAAATTAGATAGGAATTATTTGGTTTAAGCAAATATAAATTAGTGACTTATCAATTACAAGGTGGAAAAGAATTTAAAAGGCGTGAGTTTGTTACAAAAAAGATACCTATTTCTGAATTTTTGGTCAAATTTAGGGAGAAAATTGTTTATGACTATGCAAGACACACACATAGGGATATATGGTTAGATGAACATTTGAATATTTGCAAAGATACATCCACTTCATTATATTGTATTAGTAATTGATTTTTTAGAGAATTACATATTCAAACCCCAAATAAAATTTCAATCATAATATTACAACTCATCACAAGTTGACATATTTGTGCATATAGCATTCATGAATGCACTTGATAATATAGAGAAATAATGGAAAATATTAAGGGAGTACCATTTATTTATCAATGATGATAGATCACATTATTTAGAGTATGTGCAAGGTTTTTTTCATAAATTCTATGAATAGTTGAGTTAGAGGAACATTACTTTCATTCAACATCACATTTGGTTAGACAAGTACACATCATAATTGAAAAATGCACATATGTTTTATTGGTTGAGCAAGATGCACATTACCACTATTTTAAAACACATTTGGAATTTCACCAAGGTTGACCATGGAAAAGGGGAGCATGATAGTGTTGGATCATGTGTAAAAAGAGTTATTGCAAGGGAGGAGTTGAAATTTGATGAGGGTGTTCATTTGATAGATGAAAAAACTATGGTTGAATGGTGTAATGATAAAATGTGTCATGGTGATCAGCCAAATTCTACTATTCTTAGACATTTCTGGTTAATGGAGGAAGAAAACTTAGTAAAGGATGAGGATTATAGGAATTTAATGGGTTCAAGTGACCTTTGCTTATTTTGTAGCTCAAATGAAAGTTCTTAGACTATTCATATGAGACACTTGGCATGTTTCTATTTTGCATGCATCGACTCTATTTAGAATGAGTGTGAGTCATAAGAGTGGGTGGATGATTGGAGTTTAAAACCTCTAATTCTAACCAACACATATTTTGTTTTAAAAACATTGCAACTTATAGATATGACATCATCATATGACTTTGACCATGTATTTGATCTAGTGCAACCAAGTAGAATATTTTTCATTATGTATAATTTATTCTCATTATTTAATATATATTCATATTGTCACTAGAAATGATTTTTTGTGATGTAGGGCATGTTTTTTTAGTTATTGCAGATGAAGATAATGAAGAAGGCATTGATTACTAATTGTGTTGTTGTGTAGAGAGAAAGAAAAAATTGACTTACCCAGTTATAGATGGAGAAAATATTGACTATCCCACTACATAAGTTGTAGTCACTAGAACATGGTTTTGATGATATCCTATAAAAAATTCAGATCAATGGTTTTTTGAAGAGTTTTAAATGCATAGGAAGATACTACACTATTCAAATTTGATTCTTGAAATGAATATTCAATTACAAAAAAATCAGGGGAGGCTAGTAAATAGGAAACTATGGAAAGTTTGAGAGTGATATTATTAAGCTATTCTTAATACTATCAAGTTTAGATCAGATATTAGTGGTTTGTTGGATTGAAATAATGAGGTATGTTGACTTTTCAAATGTAGATCTAATAAATTTTACCAAATATTTTTTATTTTCTATGTAGTACATATATAAATTTCATTTTTAATTGTTTACTAACATTTTTTTGTAGGTTAGTGGTGCTAGATAAGCTTCCACCTTCATGTGGTTTTCAATGTCAGTAAATAATTATATACTCTTGAAGCTAAGAGAAGCTTAGGTTTTATGGGTA
Source organism: Torreya grandis (assembly GCA_037957365.1). Lineage (NCBI taxonomy): Eukaryota > Viridiplantae > Streptophyta > Pinopsida > Cupressales > Taxaceae > Torreya > Torreya grandis. The sequence continues at coordinate 1,514,312 of JARHVA010003763.1, read as the reverse complement.
TTTGAACTTAGGCTAAAAATTTGCATTTTTATTATATCAAGAAGGGTGGTCTTGAGGCCAAAATAGGTGGTGGGTTTGTCAATCAGACCTGATGAGAAGCCAAGAACCTGGTATTAGATGTTATCCACCCCAACATACATGTTTGTAGTGTCATTTTTCAATCATAAAGCAACTGAATAAGAGTTTTACAACCACAACTTGAACTTTGACAACATTTATTAGAAATATTTTAGATCTCCAAAATGGTAGTGAAAATGCACTTTTGGGTGGATTTGAATGTCATGGTGGTGTGATAACATGTAATTTGTCTATCTAGATGTGATAAAAGTGATATATATGTAGGTGGAGGTATCAAAGATAGAAATGCCAGTTGGATCTTGAGAAGTTTGTTCACTAACAAAAACATGTATTTTTGGCCCCATCACTGTTACTTGTCTAATGTATTGATATCAAAGATTTCACTTGAGGAAAATAGGGTGTAATTAGAGGATTAAGGAGGTATGAAAAGAATTTAATGGTTCACATAAATGACTTACAATTTTTCATTTTATGCATGTTTGAACTTAGGCTAAAAAATTATTTTTTTCTTGTATTGGGAAGGGTGTTCTTGAGGTTGGAATGGGTGGTGAGTTTATCAATCAGGCCTGATAGAAGGCCAAAAACATAGTAACATATTTTATATATTCCAAAAACATGTTGGTGGTGTTAATTTTCACTCAAGAAGCATCCGAATCAAAATTCTACAACCACAACTTAAACTTTGATAACATTTGTTGTCAGTGTTTCCATTCTGTGGAACAATAGTGTTTTTGAACTTCTAGGTAGATTTGAATGTCTTAGTGGTGTGATAAAATTTAATTCACATATATATATGTGATATAAGTGATATATTTTTAGGTGGAGGTCCCTGAGGTATAAATACCGGTTCAAGCTCGAGAACTTGCTTGTTCACTAACAAAAACTTGCATTTTTGGACCCATCACTGTAACTTGTCTAAAAGATTGATCTCAAATATTCCACCTGAGTGATCTAGGGTAAAATTTGAGGGATTAAAGAGGTATATGAAGGATATAAAGGTTCATGTAAATGGATTATATTTTTTTTATGCTTGTTTGAACTTAGGCTAAAAAATTACATTTTTCTTGTATTGGGAAGGGTGTTCTTGAGGCTGACATGTGTGGTGGGTTTGTTGATCAGTCCTTATGGGATGCCAAAATCCTGGTTATAGATGTTATGTGGCCCCTTAGACATGTGTTTAGTGTCATTTTTCACTCAAGAAGCATTTGAATACGAGTTCTACAACCACAACTTGAACTTTGATAATATTTGTTGTCAATGTTTTCGCTCTTTGGAATGGTAGTGTTTTTGCACTTTCAAGTGGATTAAAACAATGTGGAAATGTGATAACATGTAATTTTAATATTTATATGTGATAAAAGTGATATATTCATAGGTGGAGGTACCAGAGGTAGAGATGTTAGTTGGAGCTCGAGAAGTTTCTTGTTCATTGACAAAAACTTGCATTTTTTGACCCATCACTACAACTTGTCTAATGTATTGATATCGAAGCTTCCACCTAAGTGGTAGAGGGTATGATTAGAGAGATTAAATAGGTATATAATGGATATGATGGTTCATGGAAATGACTTACAATTTTTTTAAGCATGTTTGAATTTAGGCTAAAAAATTCATTTTTCTTATATTGGGAAGGGTGTTCTTGAGGCTGGAATGGGTGGTGGGTTTATCAATCGAGCATAGAAGGAGGCCAAAAAACTAGTCCTAGATTTTATACACCCAATCATATGTGTTTTTAGTGTCATTTTTCACTTAGGAAGCATCAAAATTTGAGTTATGCAACCATAACTTGAACTTTAATAACTTCGACAACTTTGACAATTTTGACAACTTCTACAACTTAAAATAGAGACCTAGAAACTTAATGAGTAATTGAACTATTGACCTATTGAAAAATTTGATAAATTTGAAATTTTTTACAACTTTGACCTATTAACCTATTAGGTGGTAACTAACCTATTGACATGTTGACTTATCAAGTGGTATTGAGTAATTGACCTATCAACCTATTGACCTATTGATCTAGAAAGTGACTTGTTGTTTATTCTCCATTCAATGTATGTGGTTGAATTATTTTCATTTTAGCCTTGAATTTCCTTGATTCCATGAATATGTTGTCATTTGTGTAAGGTTACAATTGGATGAATGACTATAGGTGGTAACCAAGAAGTGACTATAAATCACAATCAAGGAAGGAAGATTGGAGTGATTCCACCAAGTTGGTAAGTTGTGAGTCATCATGATATTAGTTTTGAATTTATTGAACCTATATATACCTATAGATAAATTAGTAAGACATATACCCATATACCCTATTTTTCCTATGGTCCATTCTAATATGAAAGTAAATGGTTGTTTCTCATGAAGGGAGTATGACTTTGTTGTAGATAATGATATATGTATTGAGAATGATCATTGAAGTAGAAGATTAATTATTTTTAAAAATATATATATAACTGTAAATAATCAAAATATAGTCCAATATAACAAATAAATCCTATATATACCCTATTTTGGGTTAACAATCACATTACAAAGGGAAGCAAGAGTTGTTTATTAATATTGTCAAGTATGCTATTAAATATATATGGACTTATAAGATGGTCCCATCATCAAAGAAGGTTTTATATCTCTTAGAAGATGCATGAGATATTTTAAATTGAACTAATACTCCATGTTGTTATCACAAGCTTGTAGGGGGCCTTATTGTGTAGGGTGCCTTATTGTGCTTTTTTGTGCCCTATATGTGGAATTGAATGTTGAAGTGTCTTTGATCACTTGTAATAGGTTAAGGCACGTGTGATTTAACCATGTAAGAAAATTTATGATTGAATACTGACTCCTTGAGACCTATATCAAGTTTTGGTAAGTTTGAAACCTAAGAGGATTGCCTAATGAGAAGATAGTGAAAGAGTGAGAGGACATTTGTGAATAGAATGTATGAAATGAGTTAGATAATTAATGTGAGAGGCTTGTAAGAGGTCTAATGACACCAAGAAGTGTCTAAAAATTGTACAAGAAGTAGGTACAAATAGAATAAGACCATTAATTCTAAGTGATAAGAGTGTCATTAGTCATTTCCACTACACACAATGAAATAAAAAATTTAATTTAAAAAACTATGGAAGATTCAATATTTATAGCATTGAAAAGAATAATTTTTAATCCTCATTTGTGCATGTACAACTTTAAATATGAGATCCAATAGATAATAATTTCCAAGATTAGAACAACATTGTAAAATAACACACAATGAAATAAAAACTAAATATAAATTAGATATATTGCCATGACAAGCATTCAAAATAGGCACATGCATGTCCAATGTCAATAATACATAAATTACCATGATAGACATATAAAAAATTAAATCTACCAACATAGTATCTAATGTTGGTTAAACGTCATTTGTGCATATATAATGTTAGAAATGCATCAATTGTAATATTTGCATACAAAAAAGTACATCTCATGTGTAAAACATCTTATTAATAAAATAGCCTCCCTCTCTTTGCCTTACTCAAAGAAGACTCTCCCTAGGATGCCCTGCTAGTAAATGGAGACCCCTCTAATGCCTTGGATTACTCCAAGGTTTGACTGTGGGTCTTACACTCATAGCTAGCTTACAATTGAGCCTATTCAAATACAAGAATTATTATGAAATGAATGTAAAATACATTCAAATAATTATTAATAAATTAATTTTAAACTACAATAAAAAATCATTTAAACATGTGCACTTACTGCAAGCTCATGACCTTGCTCAATCTATTTTTGATTTTCAATCAAGTAAATGATAGGCTCAGTTGTCCAAATAGGAATCTCAAATTTGAGAGGAATATGAAAAATTTCCCCAATCACCATGACTAGGACTATCACCTATCATAGGATAACCCTACATATATAATACATTTACATAAGTTATATTTTCTACAAGTACATGTACAAATAATTATTAAATTGAGTCTATTTTTACAATTCAAAATTATAAGAACTAATATATACCTCTATCAGTACTTGTGAAAATGACATTATAGCAACAATACCTATGTATGTCTCAACTCATAGAGAGGGAAGAGTGTTTACTCTAGCCATCAACTATTCATGTAAACAAGGTCTCACTTAGTTTTATATAAATTACATCAAATATTATATATGGAAACCAAAATAATCAATAGAATCACTTGTATATATAAAATATATATCTATATAAGTACATGAATGAAAGGAAAGAAGAAGACAAGCATGCATGTGAAAATACACTTAGATCTGAATTGATAAGCCATCTATTGAAGTGTTAGAGAAATAACCTTGTACCAAAACCAAAATTAGAGGATTAAAGTGAAAGGGAATATATAATATACTAGTTTATTTTGTTTCATTGATAAATATAAATATACTTGGGTCAAGATCTTCAATTTACACTATATTACATGTTGGACTATATTGGTTGTTGATTTATTACTTGTCTAAAAACATGGGTTTGACTTAGTTAAGGCCCTCATAAATACTTAATTTTAGATGAATTATCAAGATTATTAGAGTATTTAGGGATATTTTAAATTGTGCTTTAAAGGTGCCTAAATTTGATGGAGTAGAGTGATGAAGTATAATCAACTTCCTAGGATTATAGAGAAATTAATGATTAATGATTTTGCCAAACTATATATAATAGGGATACTTAGGATTGTGTAGGTGGGGATTATTGTCCCATCAAGTAGATTTCTTTGCAACATATTCACCAACAAGGATGTCTCATAAAATAGTTTAATTTTCCCATAAGTCCCTTGAGATTGGATTATCACTTTCAAGGTTGTGATTAGGATATTAGGCTTATCGGCTAAAGTTAGGGTTGTGACCTTGATAGATGATTGTGATAGAGGTAAGGTTTTAAATTGGGTGTAACACTTTGGTGATGCTAATGCACATAACATAGGTTTTAATTATGGGGTAAAACTATTGGGGATGGAGTGGGTAATTATCCTAAACCTCTAAAATTATATTATAAGGATATTTCCCTCCCATCGGGTGGGAGACAAATGGACATAATTTATTTTGTATAGATGGGCACCGATGTTAGGATTATTGAGGAAAGAGGATGGAAATTTAAATTGGTTTAAGATGTGTTAGCATATGCTTATAGGGATATATATTAGATCATGAGGTTTATGTCTATGTTTATCACCCACCCTACACTCATCATGGGCTAGGTGTACAAGCATATGACCCCTTAGCAGTGAGGGTTAGAGATTGGAATAGTGGGGGCCATCAAGGCTTCTATTTGCATAGATTGAAATACTTTCCATGAGTGGTGGAATCATTGATAATAATATATTTGGTATCTCTACTATATTAGTTTATTTTATGATAGTTAGTGAATGAGGTAAACTGTCAACTACCATTGTGGGAAAAAATTGGGAGAGTACTAATTGGTGGAGTACATTTAGAAAAATATCGTATATAGGTTGTAATTATGTTAGGATGCCAAAATTAAGTACAACCACCACTATAATATGTAGATACTTAGATGTAGAAACAAGCATAGGATAGAGGGTAAATAGATGAAGTTTAGGGGGGGAAAGGGTGATCATACACTTGTTAGAGAGGAGCCAACAGGATAGGAAGAACATGATAAGATGAGGTATAATTAGGAATTATACATAGACTAACATGAATTTACCCAAGTAGTGAGTTGGTTTATTTTTAATTACTTTATTTGTTAATTTCTAATTTATTATTAATTTATTGTTTCTTTATATGACTGGAGATCTAATGTCTTCTCTTATTCTATGGTTTTAGAGTCATTCACTTAGTGGTGGGAGCATGATAAAAGTAACTTTGGCTAGGATTTTTTAGGTGAGGATTATTTGAGACTCGATAATATTTTGGTGGATGTGGTTCTCAATGTGTGAATAAGAAAGCATACATATATTTTTATCCCTACTTATCATGCATATGTGGATTTCCCTCATAATAAGAAAGAGATAGTTGGCTTAGAGGAAAATGTGACTATTTTAGAGTCTTAGGTGAATACTCTCAATGAGATTTTTAGGGCTAGGGGAGGTTAGGATCCATCTGGCCAAAAAATATGGGGAGGTACAGCACCCACATAGGTATAATCAAGAGACACAAAAGTAGAGAAATCATATCCCACATCACTCATCAACATTGGGATATTATCATAGGAGTAGGAGTATGATCCCTAGAAACAACCTCTATATGGGGACAACTACCTATAGTAGGACCTTAGGGTCACACCATTGTATCTATTTTATGAAATAAGATAAATTCATTTCATGAGTGTGATTGTGAACATAATGTTTAGCAAGAGAGAGACACCAATATATTACATGGAATATCATCCACTGGGAGATCTCATAACAATGGTGACACACATCAAAGCTTGGATGGAATTACATGCAAACTAGATAAAGTGAAAAGGGTCTTAAATTAAATGGATGAATCTTTGTTGGGGATGTTGATGCTTGGCTAATAGGTATGAAAAGGTGCTTTGGGATAAGATTTTTTTTCAATAAATATTATGGACATGATATTTACTTTAAAACTTTTAGATGAAGCATCCTTGTGTTGGGACTATCAATAAATAATTATGAATTTAGATATGCCCATAGTCACTTGGGTGACGTTTAAGGAAAGACAACACTATTTGTTGGATATCTACTTAAATTATAGAGTAAATGAATTCCATAACATCTATAAAAATGCCAATACTGAAAAGGAATATAACGCATGTTTTTAACCTTGATTTAGCACATGGGATATGTGTAAATAACTTATTTTTTCAAATAGGTTGTGTAATTTTTGTATTAGTTCTTGAGAACAGAAGTTACAAATTATATGCAAATAGCAAAACATATATATAAATAATTACAATCCCAACAAATGTAAAGATAAAAACATATATGTAAATTATTTTTACCTCTATATAGGTAAATGGTGTCATCCTAATAGAGGTAGATGTAGTCATGGATGGCCTAGTAGCTAGATCCAAAGATGAAAATAATGGTTATGACAAATTGAATGTTGTAAATGTTGGCTGTGATGATGAAGGAAACATCACCACCTACGACATAAAAAATGACATATATATTATATTAAATTTCTATGTAAATTAATTTTTAGATTAGAAATTAAATTTAAAAATATAACTAAAATTTAACATGACATTTATATAAAATATACCTACATCTTTGTGGTAACTAATGTTTACATGCTAAATATGTGTTCCAAAAACTAACCTCTCATTATAATGTGATCTAAGCCATCTAAACCACCAAAGTCGTCATCATTAGAAATTACTATGTAAATATATCCACATGAACTATAAGGGTGGGTTTAGGGTCAGGTAGCCTATCGTGAATCTATAGCATCACTCTATAAAAGCCTATACGTATGTTGAATGAGTGTATTGGTGAGTGAACTAAGAACATGGAGAATGTCTATGTACATGACCTGCTAAACTATGGAGGGGATGTTAGGCTCAAGAGGCATTTGGATATGGATTCATTTAGCCTGATTAGGCACATAATGTTCACTTGGTTCATCCTACACAAAGCCTTTTCTTTGGCCCTAAAACTCACTAGAATAAAAATAATTGAGAATCTGGTTGAGGACAAACTCATAGTAGAGTTTCCTCAAAACATATAATGGGAGATCATGGTTGTTACATGGGGGATACTCAAAGACCATCCACCATCAATCCCAAAAATTAGTTGTGATTAAGTTATATACACAATGATGGATATGCAAATGTTTAACAGTTATGGGAAATGGGGCATGGTGGCTGGGTTGATGAATAGGGCATAAATTTCAGTGTTTTAAAATATCCAAATTCTTGACTTGAAGGGATGACAAATTTTCAGAATAATATGCCCTACAAGTATCCTTATATGAGGTCCATTAGTCAATTTGACTTGTTATAGAGTGAATTTAACTTAATAAGGTTTATAGGGAATTAGATAGCTAGGTATGGTAGGGGTTGGTCAAACTAGGATCCGTCATTATGTTAATTAACTCTTCAATTTCAAGTTTGTTAAATACAATGTTAACAATCAAAACCTATTTATTGTGAGGGGGTTTGGGGTAACTGTAGCAGGGTTAGGTGGATGGATAGGATGAATAATAGGGTTTTATGTAAGGTTAGCATGAGGAGCAACTAGAGGGTTCTATGAAGGGTTAGGAGGGTTAGTAGGATGGGTTGTTAAACAAAACTATAATTAAAAACCAAGGTTAAACAATGAAAATTATGAAAAAATAGTGTTAAATAGGGAAGGTTTTGATCACTTACCTCTCCTATATGATGGCATCATTAATCAATAGGTCTTAGGGGTAAATCTAGTAGCTTCTTGGCACTCTTTGGAGTCTTCTAAGCAAAAATTGATCATGAAAATAAGGGCAGAGCTAGGGAACTCGAATGTAAAATGAGTAATTTTTTTTCAAGTTCAACTTTTTAATTTTTTCTACACAGAGGTAACATGATCATATTATTAACATGATTGCATTATTGTAAATTTCAATAATGTAATCATGTTAATTAATAATGTAATCACATTATTATTTAATATAACATGATCATGTTATATTATAATGCGATCACATTATTTTCAATAATCCTAAGCCTAGATTTAAATAATGTGATCATGTTAATTAAATAACATGATCATTTTATTAATTGGCGTGATCACATTATGGGTAATGTTCATGAAATTGTCTCCCAACTCCATGTAGTTACCCCAATCTAAAAGTTTTTTGCTATTTTTTTCTCTTTCCTCCTTAATGCTCTATTCTTTATCCTTCTCTACTCCATTCTCCACCATCCATTTCTCCCCTCCAATTTGCCTCTTTATCTCTACTCTTATGCAAGCAAAAACTCCATACTTTTCTATTTTTCTCTAAGCTTTCATAAGCTGCCAATCCTTTCTTCTTTTCTCTAATTCCTTCTTATCCTACCCATGCCTCTTCCTTTTTTCTTTGTTTCTATTTTTCTAAAAAAAATCCTAAGTCACCAACTTTCCTTTTTTAATTAAATGACTTCTCTCTCTCTCTCTCTCTCTCTCTCTCTCTCTCTCTCTCTCTCTCTCTCTCTCTCTCTCTCTCTCTCTCTCTCTCTCTCTCTCTCTCTCTCTCTCTCTCTCTCTCTCTCTCTCTCTCTCTAAGATTCTATTTTAAAGTTTCATCGTACTCTTTACTATTATTGTTTTCTTTTAATTCCCCCCCAAAATCATGTTTTAATCTAAGTTTTATTTTCTAATTATAACAAATAACGATCAAAACTAGCATAGTATATTGATATTCCATTACTATGATAATACCTCTCAACTTTTAGTGTATAATAATAAAGCTAGACTGGCATACCTATGATTACTATGTGATAATAAAAAGTATTACATAGTGTCAATCTAGTATTTTAGTTTAATATGTCTATCTTTAATTCTAGACACTTGTTATTAGTGGATGAGGGATTCACCTCCATGAATTATTAATCAACCTATTAGAGCTTAGTTGACACAATATACTTATCTTTACTTATTTTATTTTATAGTCAACTTGTGAGAGATTGACACATTTAGTTATTTCAAAATGTATGTTAATAGAAGGATTAATATGATTATAGGATTAGCATAATACTAAGTCAGCTAGTGATTATTATACTCTTTATGGAATTAATACATGGTATTCATAGCTAATGGAATATTTAGTGGACTTAATACACATCAATACTAATTTCAAATACATGTCTTTTGTTATCCTCGTATATTAAGGCATATATTGATATTCACAAATATCATACGATAACAAGCTAATATTTTAAAACATTGCAAACACATTATGGTTAGTCTATATACCATAGTAACATGATAATATTCATACATATTTAAGTTCAATCATGAATTCCATAACATGACATAATAATATTGTTACATTATGTGTCCCATCTACGTAGAATATCCATAATGAATTGACACAAGATTAATTCCACATAATCATTAAACTAAGCTAACACCCAACTAATCATGCATAAATAATTATCTAAAATAAAAAAATCATAAAAAATGTACTAACCATTCAAAGTATGCATATAATGAGTGGCATTAAGGTGGTGTGTGCATGGGTTCTAGCCATTTCTCTATCATTCCCCAACACCTCCATCTATGTGATCCTCTCTGATGATGCTCTCCCTCCATCATGCTTTGAGGGATGGATCTCTCCTATCTTAAACACATGAAAATAAGGTATTTATTCCATATCATTATGATATATATCATAAAATATTATCGTAATAAAAAAATTAACATGATCACTAGGTACAAAATATGCAATACAACCAGCTCATAACAATACAATCATGAAATCAAAGAAACATACATCTATCCCACAATAGCATATGACTTAAAACTTAGTTAAATAATAATCAAATCAAATTTCCAACCATAAAAATTCGTAGATAATAAAATAAATTTGCATAGTGATAAATTGGGATGTAACAACCCACTTGGTGTAAACTACACAATATAACAAGCCATGATGAAATAAATTGTGCTTAGTTCACACTGCCCTTAAAAATATTCCAAAAATAGTTGGATAATCTTGAAAGAGTGCCTATACTAGATAATGGTAAACCAATCCCAATTGGAGATGACCAGATCATTGCCATGTCCTTGAAGACCTATGAGTTTCCATTTAAAAGTGATAATGAGCCTAAAGACAACTTAGAATAAGTCCATGCCTCCAAAAAATTATAATGGGGGAAAAATTATCAGTTTAAGAGTAAGTTTAAGAGTCCTTTGACCACCTCTACTCTTCCAAACAACATCCATGTTCCACCCAATGAAAACTCAAGTAATAACCATTTCCCCAAATATGATTTACTACCTCATATCAACCTAGGAATAGTGTTGCACCTCCCCACATTGATAAACCACTTGAGCCAAATAAAATAAGATATATCATTATTGAGAATCTCAAGAAAACTAAGGCCAACATAACAATGTTTGAGCTACTTCAAATGTATAACAAAAATATTTGTTTCTAAAATAATTTTCTTCTCCTAAAAGGAAAGGAGATAATAACATTGTTGATGTTCATGTTTATGTCTATAAATAAAACAATAAAACTCCCCTCTTCTTGATAACAAATGAGATTTTTGGAAAAAAATTACATAATTAGTTGGTGGATCCATGTGCTTTAGGGAACATTATTACTTATTCCATTTTCTAGTTGTTAGGATTAACACCTACCAAATCTAACAAAATGGTAGTTTATATGGACAAGTAAAAGGACAAGGTGGTTGGATATCTCAACTTAATTCACATGCAGCTAGATTCTAATCCTAAGGTATAATAGTTAATTTAAATATAATTGGTGGATCTACTTGAGGCATAAAGGATACTTCTCAACTGAGATTTGTCTATAACACTCAATGAGTTTATGGACACCAATTTATCCCACATGTGGCTTCCATGGTGAGGCATGCCCAATCATATGAGGATTGAAAGAAAGGCAAATATTGATCACATATTATAAAATATAGTAAAACCAATGATATAATGTACAAGGATTTTGAACTAGGGGTCTATGTACTTGAGAATGAAGTAGAAGCTTATGGTAGATTCTCCATTAACATGTTGACTATATAAGAAGAGCCTAAATATAAAGAATTGGATCAGCTAGATGAGGAGGATATCCTATATGCACTAGAAGTATTTTTAATTCACATTCATGACCAAATATTTGAAGGTCTATAAATGCTATACATGTGAGAAGAAGGGATGCAAAGGATTAAAGGCTATCTATGATACCATTCTAAATAATTGTATGCCAATGTTTGTTATTGATGATCAAACTAGAATATTTATATCTATATATGAAGGTGTGTCAATGTCAGTATCTAGATAAGGAAATAAATAATGGAAAATATAGGTAGTGTCTACCTTTTAGAATCCTCTACATGTAATTGAAGATCATATATGGATACTAAAATTTGATGTCTACAAATCAAAGAGTGGGTGTGGTTTTGGGATATAGCTCATCAACCCAAGAGGGAGGTCATATATGACATCCTTATGACTATAATTTGTATACACCAATAATGTAATTGAGTATGAATCATTAGTACATAGCATAAAATTCACACTAAAGAAAAAGGTAAGTAACTTAGAAGTCCTTTGGGATTTAGAACATATGGTGAAAAAAAATAGAAGCCACTATGATTTTAATGACAATCATTTCTCCAGATACTATAGTAGAGTTGGAATCTAATTGAGGACTTCAATGCATTAACATCTAGATATTACCATGAAGGAATAATTATATGGCAAATGCATTAGCAATAACTATGAGTACCCTAAAACTCATTGCTAGCTCAATATTGAGGATATTTTTAGTAGATTTGGTCTCTACTCCTTTTATTATAGGCAATGTTTAAAACTTCCAAGTCCTTGATTATGACCAACACATCAACAAATTCATTACCAACACTAACATATAGCAATATGAAATGATTGATGAGGATGATTGAGAAAAGTTTGAGCTAGATGACAAAGGAGTGATCAACATGAATACTAATAACATACCAAAAGGTATGGTATCATAAGAGAGTCTATTAAACATGGACTAACATGGTGATAAATATAAATAACCCCCTACCAAAGGTGTTCCCCATTAAAATTTTAATTTAGGTAATGCAGGGGAATCAAAAGATGTGTTTTTAGGCATAGCTTGCACCAAAGATGAGAAATAAAGGATTGTCCAAGCCTCTAAAGACTTAAACAATAGTATTAAAGGAGAAAAGAATATATAAAGGTGTTTAAAGCTTCCATCCTCACTCATACCATTCCTATGATGCTAGGTGTAAAATAATTCCACCAAAGATAGAGGCCAACTAATCCACTTTTTGACCTTTGATGCTCAAAAAAGTGCAAAAATTGGTGTCAATAAGGATTATCTATCCTATTAGGCACCCCAACTAGGTGGCCGAATTGGTGCCCATTTGAAATAAAAATGGTTAAATTAGAATCTATGTAGACTTCATAAATATAAAAAATGCATCTAAGAAGATTAATGATCTGCTTCTTTCATTGGATGAAGTCTTTCAAATAGTAAATGGTTCCCAAATGATGTCATTCCTAGATGGCTATTTGGGATATAATTGGTTGATGGCCAATTATGAAGACAAAATTAAGACAACATTCAAAATAAAGTGTGGTATGAATGGATTGATTAATGCAAGGGCCACCTTCCAATAGGCCATGGGCATTGCATTCAAGGACTTCATTGGTAGATGCATTTTCATCTAGATGGATGACTTAACTATCTTTTATAAGGATTGAGTTGATCATGTTAAGGACTTAAAGAGTGTTTTAAAAAGATGTAGAGAACATGGTATTTATTTGAACCCAAATAAATGCATATTTGGGGTGATTAAAGTAAATTTGTATAGGCCACATCATTTTTAAACATGGTATTTCCATAGAGCCAAAAAGAAATGAAGACATTCTTTGTCAAGATCAACTTCATAAAAGTTCATTTCAAGATTCACATAGATAGTTTGACCAATGAATAACATGTTTAATAAGGATGCAAAGATTGAATGGACCCCTAAGGCACAAGTAGATTTTGTTGATATAGATAAAACAATTGTTAACACAATAGTGTTCATAAGTTCAGATTAAACAAATCCATTCTACAATTACTCTTTTGCTTTAGATCATTCAATTGTTGTAGTCCTTACTCAAAAAAAGGTATGTGTGGGATGACTATCACATTTATGAGCTTTGCACTCAGAAATTTGGGACTCAAATACTTGACCATTAATAAACAAGATTTTTCCTTGATCGAAGTTGTAAAAAAATTTAGACTTTAAATCCTACATAGAAAAATATTTACTATTATACTTAATCCAACTGTTAAGGCAATGATGATGTAGAATGAGCTAGGTGAATGGCATGGAAAATAGATGATTATCCTATAATAATTTGATTTAGAGTTGTAGATGATAAATATTGTTATAGGTTAGGGCTCAACAAAACCATGCCAAAATTAGATCTATAGATTACCTTTCAATAGTATATAATATAGAGCATTACTACTAGTTATTGGTATAAGGACATTATCTACTATTTGTTAAAAAACAAGTGTCTTACTCATCCAAACATCACTTTGAGAAGAGCATTGCACTTGAAAACTAATAAATTCATGATCAAGTCAGTTATATTATAAATACATAACCACAAAGGCATATATTTGAGATGTCTAAATAAAGAATTAGAAACTAGAATACTTAATGATTTTCATGGGAAATATCAGATCAAGGAGAGCCATATCTCACTAAATACTTAAATAAGGATATTAATGGCCACATATTTTAAAATATGCACATGTTCATGTAATAATTTTCCATACTTGTGAACTATTTACACATAGAGAACACACTATACCCATAATATTGGAGTCGATTAGTTAGGTTTGCCCATTTTCAAAGTGGGGACTTGACTTTGTGTGAGCCATCAAATTCAATTCCTCCATTGGACACAATTTTATCCTCATTGTAAATGATTATTGCACATGTTGGACTAAATCCAAATCATTCAAGAACTACACAACTAAAGTGGTGATCAACTTCCTTGAGGACCACATTGTTACTGGATTTATTATGCCATTTTCATGGTATACGATAATGGTCATGCTTTCTCTTCTCTTGAAATTACTGAGTGGGCATATAAAAATTAGTTAATCCTTAAATTATCTTCCAATGATTATTCAAAAGATAATGGGTTAGTTGAGTCAATGAATAATAATTTTTTGGATGTGATCAAGGTGTTCTTGGAAAGTAATCCTAGGAACTAGCATAACATTTTAAAATTTACATTATGATCTAACATGACTGTGATTAAGTCTTCACTTAGTATCTCCCTATATCATATGGTGTATGGCCAATACCCTATATTCCTTGTAAACCTTAGGATCCCAACTTCAATGAAACATACTATTTGTTACTAAATTTAATATTTAGTGAGAGACTACTCAAGATCTATTTTCCAATCTAAAAGTTATTGTTTTCATTTTTTTAATTTCTTCTCAAGCTTAAAAATATTTGAGTGATATATGTATCATACATCACTAAAACAAAAAGTGTTGTCTCTATTACAAAAGGCTTTGAAAAAAATTGTGTTTATCTTTCATAGGGTTTATAAAATATGATATGCAATAAAAGATTTGTTAAGTCTTATTGTATAAGTATCTTTTGGAATCATTTATTATTATTAATCTATATTAAAAAATATGTAATGTAAATATTTTTCAAAGTTTTAAATTTTTAACATCATGAAAATATATAATATAAATATTTAACAAAGTTTTAAAGTTTTAACATTATGAAAATATGTAATGTAAATATTCTTTTCAAATTTTTGAAGTTTTAACACTATATTTGAAAAATATGTTATATTTTGTATAAAAAAAGTTTTCTTTTTTTAGTTTTATATTGGTTAGAGGACAATGACAAGAATTTTTTTTGAGGAAATTCAAATATTTATCACATTAAAAATTAGGATTACAAAAATTCTCATATTGAATCAAAGATTAAAAATTTAGCCAATGTGAATGCATTTGATTGCCTCTACTATTTTTGAAGTCAATGGAATATTTGAGAAAGTCATTGGAAGCTTCAGAAATCAATAATATTTTTTGATTTATTTTTATATTTATCCCTTATCTATTGGCCTTGTTAGCTTCCCTTTGCATATGGCCTTTCATGCTAGTTGCCCACATGGGTTTTTTTTTGTGTGTGGGTTATTATTATGGCCTTGAGAATAGGTATTTTGTGTTCTTTATTAGTATCTTTGTGATTTATTTTAATTATAAGTGTTAATATTTAGTTTGAGTTACTTTTTTTATGTTTAATAAAACTTGGCCATAATTGATTATGTGTCACCTATGTATGTAGACTTCCATGTTGGTCCCTTGTGTTATTGCTTGCACAACATACCCTAATTTTGTCACAAAATCATGGGACTATTTTTTTCTCTGGAGTTTGGTATTTTATTCTAGTGGGTTGGTGGCCTTATCTTGTTTGATCTATTAATCTAATTTGAAAAGGTCCTTAGGGTGTATAACTTGAATTTTTATCATGTGTGGTTTGGACCAAGTGTGAATGTAGGGTTTTTTTATTTTATATATACAATTAGGTATTAATTGCTATAAAATTATTTATTTGATTAAATCTAATAATTTTTTATCTATCCAATCATGTTTATAAGTGCATTAAATTTTCCTTGTTTAGAAAATTTTACCTTAGGTTTATATGAATTATCTAACTATTTTAGGGTTTTCATCACCTTTCCAGTGATAATTAGATCAAATATCCCTTTGCTATAAGGTAATATGGTTGAATCTTTGCATTATTTTATTCTCTTACTTGGTCACTTTCTAAGATTTGGACTAATTCAGCTTCAAATTCAACAAAATGATTGTCTTTATTTTTTTAATCTCCCTACATATTGCCTTTGTTTTGGTTTATTTCCTTAGTAATTTTTTTGAGAGTTTAAATTCAAATATTAATGGTAATTTTGTCTTCCCATAGGCCAATTGTCACATTATATCCTAAGATTCATATCCAACAAGAGGCTACCACTTGTTGCCAGCTCATTTCCTTAGGTCTCTCTAGGACTTAGTCACTTTGTGAGGACCTTTAAAAATGTTTGAGATGAGGATACATATCATCATTCCACTTCCTCAATTCATTAGGATGCCTTGATTGTTGAATCTCACTGCTTAACTCTTAGGTAACTAATAACAATAAATGTAGTGATATATTACTTTCTTAAGGTACTTGGGAAGTTATTTCACTTTAGACATATATCTAGGGATGTAGATAAGAGGGAGAATGACACATGCCATGATATAATCACTTCACTTCATCAAAGTGTCTATACATATGAGTTGAGGCCAAAGCCTTTTTGAATGCATATGATCACACCACATAGCTTGATCCTACATCACCATAGTCATGACACTATGCATATACTTATGATCAATAATAAATCTTTTGAGTGCCTAGGATAATGACATATGGAACCATCCTATATCCCCATTCCCTATGGATGGTCTATATGTTTCATAACATTTAACAAGGCCCTAAATAATAGATATCTTGACACTCATCAAAATCTCACCTCATCAAGACTGTAAGGACAAATAGTATAGGTTCATTAATAATTAGGTAGTGGATGAGTGAATGCTTATTTCATATTATGAACCTAAAAACTCAAGGAAACAGTTGCATCCACATTAGCATCACATGATCTTAAATGTGAAAGTTGTCTTACCCATCAAAATTGCTAGACCTGAAAATGGATTTAAATATTTGTAAATTATTTTGTGGTTTTTAAGGTTTATTTTGTGCATTCATGTTAGCAACTTATTACCTTTTTATCCCTTTCATATTAGTTGAATGGTTGGTTGTATTGTTTCATATTTTGTACTTGTTCATTTTATGTTCAACTAGGTTGATTTAGTTGTAGGTTTTGTAGATAGGGTTCTTTTTATTCTCAAATCTTAGTCTATTTTTGTTTCATGCCAATTTGGAAATGATTATTGTGTTCTATATTTAGATTTAGTCATTCTATTTAAAATTGGGTACTTGAGATTTTGGGTCTAGAAATTTAGATGGGTTTATTCTCTTGTTTTGGTCTATTTCTTACTTTATTTCTAAACTAGGATGGCTAATGATTATATTATTGTATTTATAGAGTAAGTCACTATTTTTTTGTAATGGGATTTTTCCCATTTATTTCAAACCTTTAAGACTTATCCATTTTCTTAAAAATTGGAAAATTTTAAAAGTAACGAATAATTTATCTTTTCAAACTCTAATGGTTATTTATTTCTTGCTAGCCCAAAATGATGGAGATGTTACCACTTATCACTTTCTCATTTTCCCTAGCTTTCTTGGGATTTGTTCAATTTTTTAGGACTCTCAATCTCCCAAACAAACAAGATGATTCCAAGTGGCATGATCTCACTTGATCACTTCATCGAGCTAGTCCATCCACATTGGCATTCAATCAAGCTCAAAGGTATATGGGATGTTCATATTTGAGTATTTATTGCTACTCCACTTATTCATAGTGTTTATAATGAAGAGCCTATCCAAAACCATAAATATGATTTATATGATTACATATGGAATAATATTATTTCCCCATGTCCTTATTCGATTAGTACATAGTGAGGAGGTCATAGACTCTCCTGGTGAATGGGATGATTCCATGTGGTAACACCCCACCTCACTATTCTCCTAGGTCAATCAGAATAGGTAGGCAAAGAGGAGAGTGATTACCTAGGATGAGGACATGTGTCAAAATATCAAGGCTCCAAGGCATTCAAACCAAATTAAATATAGATTTTGGACCAAATTTTTTTGAGTGATATCATCACACTTGTCAAGATATCATCACATCCTAACTAAAGAAAAGTCAACCAACTTGGTCCTCTCAATGAAGTATTCGAGTAATGAAGTACCACCATGTAGGATAATCTTGACACATAACAGGAACACTATAATTCCATCATAGTGAGAAGTGACCACACGTTTTAACCTTCCTAAGGTGGATATGTGGACCTCCCTCAAAGGAGTTTGAGCTAAGATTTGATGGCCATATCCAAAAAGTGGACCATGGGTACACTCTAGTTAGAATTTTTAAGTTATGATTTGTTTATAGTAGTAGGAGGATAGTGGGACAAATAAGTCCAAGTAGATTACCTATTAGCATTGAAAAATTAGTGGTATACACTTTGGGACCAATTGAAGGTAATATAAGATAAATTATGCCTTAATAAGGCATGACTTTTGATTACATAAAATGTGACCAATCAACAATCCAAAAAAAGATCCCAAGGGATTTATAATATGTATGATTAAAGTTGAATTTAGTTTGAATGGTTTATGGCACTTGTATCAATATTAGAATATAATTTGGGATAGCCTTAGATGGACCGAACTTGTTAAGTTGTCATAACTACCTAGTTTTGGGTTGAGCTGGGTACTCATTGGATCAGGAGTCTATATAAGATCATTAATTCATTATGAGAAGGGCCGATTAATTTATATTTAAAGGATATAATAGAATAAATATACACATTTTGATTTTATTAATTTTTTTGCTTTCATAGTTTTTTTCTTTTCCTATGAGCTATATTGTTCTAAGGAATTTTTGTAGTTTCAACTAGAAAGGGTGAATCACAAACATTGTTTATTTTATGTAATATATTTTATTTGAAAGTTTGTGAGACTAATGTTAATAATTTATGAATTCATATGGTAATTTTTTTCCTCTTCATTCATAGTCAAGTTCTCCTCAAACTTTAAGCACCATCTTTGTTTATCACTATGTGAATATTAGTTAGATAGAAGAGTGGTTTCATGGGGTTTGTCTAACCAAATGAACCATACTTATTTGCTTTACATTATAGGCTAATTTTTTACCCTTAACCTTTATATTTTGACATTTTTTATTACCTATTATTTTATTTTTATATTATCCTAATCTACAGTTAGTGATTTCATACTTCATATGTATTGCTTGTCCCTCAATTGTCTCTTTTTAAAGCATTATTGAATCTAGTGTGTTAGATACAAGTTTTGTTCAGCGATAAATTCATTGGAAAAACTTAATGAGATGAGTTTTTCATAGTCTAAGTTTACTTTGTGTATATCAAGGAACATTTTAAATATGCCCCTTTTACGGAACAACTTTCATCAACCGACTAAGGTATCTAATTTGTCATGACCTAGTAGATAAACACCTTGAGGAAGTTGCTTCCAAGCTTGTTTCCTTTAAAGAGAGGTATAAGAGAAGGGGGAACAATTATTATTTGAGAATTCACTTTCCTTTTCATCCTAGATTTTGTTTGTTGTGCCAAATAGGCCATAAACATATTAACCTTAGAATGAGGGCCTAGTGAAGCATTCTTTGATATCCATGTTTTAATCAGTTTAACATATTATAGGTTTTGATTAGATAGGAATGATATAAGTTTAAAAAACTATAAAACATAATATTTTTCACAATATTTAATAATTTTAAGGGTTAATTTTTAATATTTTAAATATTAGGACAAAAAAACTAGGAATGATAAAGGGATGTCTAAGACTAGACAAATATATTCAATCGGTAGCTCCCCTATTGATAGTTTCCCTTGAATCACCCATTTACCTCTCCCTACAAAATAAATAATGGTTTATCCTACCTAGTTATGGGTATTTATTTTTTCTATTAACATTCCAAGACTATACCATAACTTTCCTAGAAACCCTAAGAAGTTTTTCTCTAGGTATGTTCATGTTGGGGTGAGAATAACAGAAGAACATATATAGACCTTCAAGTCTGCCTTAGTCATAATTCAATTTCAAAATTAATATGTCACATATAACTTTTTAACTTACACTTTAGAATATTTTTCTTATGGTTGGTATTTAGATCTATCATATGTATCCATAACTTGTTGGGCTAACCTTGAGACTATGTTCATTAACCACTTTAGGATACTAGTAGACCCTACCATACTCTATCATTAATTTATACTAGCTTGTAGAGAAAACATTGAACCCATGAGTATTTTCAATACTCAATTTTACAATCTATACAGAATTTTGAATTGCCCCTACATGCAAATCATTCTTACTACTATACAAACATACTTGAAGGCCCTAGACCCCATGACTTTCATGTTCTTTAAAATGAACCTAGAAACTCTTAAATATTTATCATGGTCTAAAATTAATCAATAAATATTGAATAATAAGTGGTACCTTAAGGATATGGTTATGGTCCCTTGACCACATTTGGACAACCTAGTGCCTACCACCAAATTCATGTGGTCAACTAGGCTCTTATGTATAATACCCCTCTAATAAATCCAAGCTTAGGACCTATGTATTCAAGTCAAAATTTGATTTATAATATAATGACCCAAAACCTTATTCATAACAACTAGCCATATGCTCATCCAAATCACATATTTTCATAGTGTATGATCAATAAATTATTTTAGTTGCCTAAAATAACACTACTACCATACCTAGCTCAAGTGATTATTCTTCTCTTAATAAAAACAATAGTGTATCCTTTCATTTATGAACATTCAAGTGCCTAGTATAAATACCTATAACCTATAACATCATATTTTCCCTATGTTTTTAAATATTACTTCACTAGTGGATAGTTTACCACCTAAAGCAAGAAGTAACCAAAGTGCCCTCATGAACCCTATGGTAGCTAATTTATAGAAGATGGTCCAAAGATTAACCAATGATATGGTCAAGTTTAGTAGATATATGCCTTAAAGAACTAATCAAACTATAAATAACCCATTTAAAAATATAAATTATAACTTTTAGATGACTAATAGGTAGTGTAACACTAGGCCTACTAATGTAAGTGTTCCTAGTCCCCTTGACAACACCAATCAAAGTAATACTAGTGCCTCTAATTCAATGAACATGATAGACCAAACCTTACAAACTTGGTTTAGACTACAAAATATAGCAAACCATGATGAAATAGATTGTTTCCAATTCATATTGGCCTCAAATATCTTCTTAAAGGAGATGGATAACATTTAAATTGTGCCTACACTAGAAAATGGTAAAATAGACCCAAGTGGAGACAACATGAGCACTACCATGGTCTTTGAGACCTATGACTTTCAATTTAAAACTAACAATGAGCTCATAGACAAATTTGAAGAATCCCATGCCTTCAAATAGTTCTACAGGGGGAATAAATATTAGTTGGAGAGTAAGTTATAGATTTTTGACTACCTCTATTCCTCCTAAAACATCCATGTTCCACCTATTGATAACTCAAGTAATAACAATTCACCCCTAAAGCATCTACTACCTCATATAATCCTAGGAATAGTGTTTCACTTCACCAAGATGATAAAACCCTTGAGCCAAATAAACCTACATATAACATTGTTGAGGACGTCAATAAAACTAAGTCCAACATAATAATGTTTCATTTGCTTCATATATCCAACCAATTTTTTTTTCTAAAATAATTTTTGGCTCCCAAAACGAAAGAATACAATAACAACCATTGATGCTCATGATCCTATCTATAAATAAAAAAATCAAACTCTTATTTCTATGAATAATTAGGATTTTTGGTAAAAAGTTACATAATTTTTTGGTGGATTCATGTGCTTTGAAGTACGTGATGCCACTTACCATTTTTTAGTATCTAGGATGACACCTACCAAATCTACCAAAAACATAGTTTTATTGGACAAGCCATAAATCAAGGTTATTAGTGATATCAACCACATTCATATGAAACTAACTCCTAATCCTATGGTGCAATAGTTCATTGACATCCAAGTGGTAGATATACCTAAGACATACATGATACTTCTCATCTAATATTGGCCTAGAACAAGGTGAGTTTTAGTGGAATTTTTTTATTATTCATGAATATTTAAGTTTTATAAATTGGCATTTGGTGATTTTGAGGAGTAGTGAATAGCATGGATTCACTTAGATTATTTGGATGCATGTTAGTTTTTAAAGTCAACTTACCTATAATTTAAAATAAATTTCATACTTATAAATATATTTCTCCACAAAGTCAAATGTGAATCTGACCACTTTCACCACTATATGTACTATATAATCCTCTAATGACCAAACTTCAAACGGATATCTTCATTGTTTTAGTCCATCTATGTTAGTGTCATCCACTATGAGGGCTATTGCTAGTCTATGTCTATGTCACCCACTAGTATAGCTATCATTAGTTTTCCATTATGTCACCTCCTAGCATCTTTGTCAGTTACCAACATTCACATAGCTTGACAACATCTGTCTCATTTGATAACACCCATGGGCCCTTTAAAATCATGGTCTATCAACATTCATGTGAACCACTAGAATTCATGTTGCTTGATAATACCTGTGTCACCCTCCAAAATTCACTAACGCATTCCATGTTGCTTGCTAGCATCTATCACCCATGTACATTATAAATGACATTAATTAAATGGTATATAATATAAATATTAATGGGGTGGGATAATCATAATAAAAACCATTTTATCTTGTTTTATCTAGCCACAAAAATCCCCCAAGTAATTGCCCTCCACACCAAATATAAGTGTTATACTAAATGATGAAATGTATTTTTGTTTATTTTCAATGTCATATTTAGGTTTAATAGAAATTAAAAGGTAAATGAATGTAGAAACCACATATAATGGTATTTTAGATGAATGAATTATTAACAACATGTCACCATTTGAAAATATTATTGATAATGACATGCCAACACTCAAAGACATTTGTAACTATGACTATGATATTCCTCAAGTGGAGGACAATATAATTTTAGATGAGGTGCAATTACAAAAACATAATTATAGATCTCATGAAACACCAACTTTGGTTAAAAATTTAACTCAAAATTATGTGCAAAGGAAGTGAAAACTAGAGGGAAACTATAAGACATTCCTAATAATGAGGTCCAAATACTAGATGATATTTTTAATCATCAAACACAAACTATAGTTGAAGACAACACTAGGAAATTTGTGCCAAAGGAGATAAGTACATGGATAATTGGTAGGTATTTTAAGTTTGAATAGGTAGATAAATATCCATTCATTAAACTGATAGATCCATAACATGGTATTGATACTCAAACATAATGTAGCTAGAATATAAGAAAGGACCACAAAATACAAATAAAGTTGGACACAATTGAGAAACATTATATAAAAATGTGTTGGTAAAACAAAAATATCGACAAACCTAGAAAAGATGCAAAAGAATACATGCATGAATGTACGCAACACAGTATGAATATCATCAAAAACATATGTGAAATGTCTTTGATAAAGGAGGAATAATAATAATTTAGTTAGGAAAAGTTACTCAAACTAATATTCATGCCAAAAATATATAGTTCCTTAACATATATAAGATTAAGAAAAAAGGTAGATATATAGCATATTTTTTAGATTATAATATTTTATTCAAGCATAATGAATTTCATAAAATTCAACAATCCCATTGGTCATAAATTATTTCTTGGTAAATAGTAAAATGTCTCAGCATGATTGAGAAGGAGGATTTGAAAGTAAAAGAAAAAAATGCACAATTTATCTCTCCATTAACTAATGAGGTCATATCCATTAATGGGTTTGCATTCATTTTTATACTTTTCATAATGGGTTTGCAATCATTTTTATACTTTTCATAGCCATTCAATCCAGCCTCATCTTTTAGTTTCACATAAAATGACATAAAATTTTAATGCTAAAAACCTTTATAGATTGATTATTTCTAATTTGAATGATATACTTGGGATGGATGGTTATGATATATCTACCAAGTTAGTGTGTGTTGGTGTTGATGGTTCATCGATGATGCAAGGAAATAGAATTAGTATTTGTGTTCAACTATAAATACCAATTTCCACATATATTATTCCAATTCATTACATGTCTCATAGAATGAATCTTGATTACAAGCTTGTTAGCACATTTAAAAATCTCACAAAAGTAGAGGAGCTTATTTTTGAATTGCATGTATATATGCCAAGCAGTCCATAAATATTTTTAAAATTTCATAAATTTGTGATTGGATTGACTGATGTTAAAAATATTTTTAAAGATGTTGATACAACATGGATCTCTATGTATGGGCCAATATGCAGAATTTTTGAAGAATATCCATAATTAGTAGGTTTTGTGTATAAATATTAGATGGAAGATGAAAAGGTAAAACTATTTGTTCTAGTATTTAATAGATTTAGAAACTTTGGTGACATTATGTTGTATCATACCTATGCTAAAATAAATGCAATGTTTGACAAAACATGCACAAGAGAGATCCATATATATTGTTGACTTCATATGGTTGAGAAAATGGATTTGACAATATCTAAATATGTTTTACTTGTCACAAGAATGTCTTAAGGGACCATTATTTGGAAATAGGAAAATTTTAACAAATATTAAGAACCCTAAAATATATTTGATGTTTAATATTGATGATCATATTTATATCATGGTTAATGGAAAAGAGATACCACTGTACACATTCAAAAAATGTGTTGATTTAATAGGAATAAAATTTTAAGAAGTTCTTGTAACACATGTACTATATGATATTATTATTTATGATACATACATAAAATTAAGACATCCTATCTACTAAAATTTGAGATCATTTGAAAAGGGATGACTTGGTTGAATCCATGGGAGTGATGGATCCCATATTTTGGAACATTACAGATGGTGAAGAACTAACAAGTATTTTTTTTCTCAAATACATGGGTAATCTCATTAAACATTTCAATAAATATGTGAATATAAATGGAGTTTAAATTAAATATATTTTACAAAATATTTACTAACATCTCAATCAACACATATTTGACTTATAATGATTGATCAATATTGGTGTTTAAATGAACTAGTAAAAAGTGGTGCTATTACAAGGCTATGGAAAAAATATTACCCCAACAACATCTTGTAGGTGAATGAGTGAATATTTTTTATTATATGAACTATGACAAAAAATTATTTTGGGGTTTGTGGAAGATGAAAGGGTTTTCAATGCATTATATTTTGTTATATCAATACTTTAGAATAGATAGGACAAAAATATAGAGATTTATTTAAGGGTATATGTTTCCTAGTATCCCATGGATGCATTTCTTTATGAAAGAGTGCTTAAAATTTGGATTTCACTCACTAAAAGAAAAGGAGTCACTAATAAAGTAGCCAATAGAGATGATATTAATTTTGATAGTCAAAATGCCTTTGATAAAATAGATACAAATGCTAGCTACAAAGATTGAGGTGTAAAAGGATTATTTTAGCTACCTAAATTTTAGTTTGGTATGTATTCTAAGTAGAGATATTGGAATCTAATTCCTTATCAATTATTATATTTTTTGGTATTTATTAGAAATTATTTTGTGTGATAATTCAATTATTGTAAAATTGATCAAATTAAAATATTAGAAATGCAATGTATATTTGAAGAAAACACATGTATCAATTTTTTTGTCCCAATGAGATTGTATAAAAATCAAATGTTATAATTTATTTATCAATATACTAGTTTTAAATTCTTTTAAAATTTAAACATATATGAAATTCTATAAATGATTGTCTATAAATACATCAGACCACATTTCACATTAATAAATGATTAACTGAATTGGAAATATAGATGAGAAATTTGAACACTATAAACATGATGGAAGCGATAAGTAAAACATATATATTTATTTTTGGAGATATGTTGAAATTATAAATACAATATTTCAGTTTGAAACTGATTATATTATAATACTACAATATTTACACTATTTTGATTCTTTCTTTTTCAATATGTGGAGTGTTTGTATACTTTTCTATTAGAGAATATGTTTCCTCTCCATGACTTGTATCATATTTTAGGATACATAATCACAAAATAACTTTAGTTTTAGAATTAATATTGTCAAGATTTTATCATTCTTCATTTGTTGCATCTCCTACCAAATGCAATTATGGATCCACATCAGCTTTGTGATTGAAACAAATATGTGGATCTAATCCATGCTTGATAATTTTATTCATTGTATTATTTTTTTATTCAACAAAATAAGTTTATCTTTAAAGTAAATCATTGCATTTAAAATTTTCCATCCATTTTGGAGGCATACTTTGAGTAGCCTTGCTTGATTTTTCAAATTGCCATATTTTGACTATAATTAAATAAAGAATATTATTTAGATAAAAAATTACAAGAATTTAAAATTAAATACCAAAGAAATTAATAAAACTTACCACAACTTTATCATTTTCTACATCAACAATAAACATAAGGATTTTGTCTTTTGTCCATTTGTTATAGTATGTTTAGGCTTATGCATTTAAATTCTCAAGCATGTTAAACATAATATCTAAAACATTATCATTTTAATTATTACTAATATTCTTTTACCCTAAAAGAACCCAATTTTTAAAAAAAATAGTTTTCATAAGTTGATTTTCAATTAATTTGAACTACTGATTATGTTAGGAGTGGTTATGAAAATGGGCATTTATTTCCTAAATTAAAACATTAGACCTTAACTCTCATAATTTCAAAAACTCAAATTCACTCAAAATAATATCTTTTACAATATGGTTGTACTTTTTACCAATAAATGATCTAAAGGAAATGTATTAATATCATCACCCATCTTTGAAAATAATGATGAGTAGATCATTCCAAGCCATAGAATCTCAGTTGTTGACAACAAATAATATCACAAAAAGAGAGATCTATAAAACAAAGGGTTGTAACTAATATGCCAAACAAAGTATCAAATATCATATATCACATCCAAACTTATTTTATAATTTAAAAAATGAGAAGTATTTCATATATAAGGATAAATAAGGAGTAAAGCAACCTAACTAATGTGGGATAAATCCACAATAGGAAAAAGATAAAACTGTTAGAGATATAATCACTAAGAGGGGGGGGGGGTGAATCAGTGAGCACAAATAATTTAAATTTAATTACAATTATTTAAAACTCTTAATCAATTACCACAAGCAGTCATGAAGCATACACAACATCTATAGTAATGAAGAAGAAAGATAATGCAATATTAAACACATAACACAACATATACACGAAACCCTCTTGGGAAAGAAAACCCACTAGAACATGTAATTAGACTATTGTCCTATAATAACAAGAAGTAATTTATACATGGTGCAATTGTTCAAGGAACTACCATCCCTTATTTAATGAGACTATAATCCCACAAGGTGTTATAACACCTATCTAACTAAGCTACAATAACAACCTGACTTTTAGAAAGTTTTCACCTTACAAGGAGGTTGAAATGTGCCTATATGTTTAAATATCAAAACAACACCTATGAACACATCCAAATTTGAACTGATGTCTTTAATACCTAATGATGGACCTTTGATTATCACTCTTCACCTTCACTCACACTCAATCTACAAGAGCACTATTCTACCATCAAAATTATGACCTAAAGGCCATAAAAATAGTCCTAAATATTTTATTCTCTTAAACTTATCTATAGGCCACCCACCCTTTCCTTTTCTTGAAAACACTATGCTAATGCAAAGTCCACACCCAAGTATCTCTCCAAGTCTATAAACTAACACATTTGGTTTCACCATTTACAGAGAAATCATGATCATCATAATCTTGGTCAGTAAATAAGCATAAAATAACCCTTAAGTAATTTATCTCATTGAGACATAGCTCAAAACCATCCACATAGGTCAGACATAGCACCCATATGTCACCCTTAAGCAACAACTCCTTTCAATTAGGCTAAACTAGCCCTTATAGGTTTTATGAAGACCTATTTACTCCTCAAAATATATAGGTACACTATACAAGACCTTTTAGTCATCCTCAAATGCTTATAGTCATCATTTCACTCTTTTTTCAAGCTCAATCAACTCAAAACACTAACTTGGTACATAGGACATCATGAATGAACACACAATCAACTTCTTAAGCATTGTTTATACTCAATATAGACTGATCACACATCTAAAATACATACAGAGAATCTTTATAGAGTCTACAACACTCTATAATATCTAGGACAATATAAAACATTGAAACATCAACATAAGCTCAATTATACTTCTCGGGTCACTTACAGAATGCAGTCAAATACATAGTCAATTTTGGAGCTTAATAACTTTGACTGTACTAATAATTAGACCTTTAAATTTAGATTTCCAAATTCATCTTAGAATAATCTATAAATTTTATTTTTACACCATGGTAAAAATATTCATATATCTAAAATTATGACTCAAAAAACCAAGCACTAGTCTTTCCATTGTTTAATTCAAATATTTGAACTTAAACGGTCACAGTTAAACATTGAACACTATGCTCGCATATTATGTCCTCCCTGGCTTTAATAAAACATGAACCATGGATATTATTTTTCAAATTTCAACCATTAACTCGTAGATCACCAATTCCAAACATTAAACCTTGAACATGTTTACCTCATGTCATGTAATCTTGCAATATTGACTCAAAGTGCACTGTCAATCTCTATGGATCAGTTTGATCCTTATCATGTAACACTCATTATTTTATCTTAATTATAACCCCCATGATCATGAAACTTATCACCCTAAGATTCCTCTTAATAACTTATACTTTTAAACATCAATCACTTATCTTCAATTGAATTAACACATACAATTGATCTTGATTTGTACAAATGCTCATGAGCCATTGGATCTCAGAAGAAGCTTGATCTTTAACTTCATTAACCAAAGAATACTTTGACATATTAAAATTGTTACACACCATATATATTCACTATAGGACCATATTTAATAAATTATATCTTCATTTGGTCTTGATCTTTATCTTTGTGCAAAATAGACTATGTATGGGGACCATTGAAATATGCCTAGAAGGCCAAATTTGCACAATCATAACTTTTGCCTCACTTACTCACTTGTTCTAAAATTTGGACCATATGATATCTTCACATATAAAAATACAACCATGTTTCAATATACTCTTTTAATTCTCACATGTGTGAGATATAATTACATTAAAAATCTCACTCAGATTTTTCTCTCACAAAGCCAACTATGTCAAGAATTATCTAGAAAGGCTAACTTTGAACATGCATATCTTTTATCAAGCTTCATTTCCTAACCTAGAATATATCTAAAACCAACTAGGAATGAAATTAAACAAACCCATATTATCACCTTATCTTTAAATTTACACACATGCAAGATATGTCACCATCAAAATGCCTACTCAAATTTTCTTGACACATTGCATTTTGGCTAAGTATGGGAAAACACTATCAAAATACCTAAGAGCCCAAAGTTTTACTTGCATATATTTTTTCAAAATTCAATTCTAGACTTGATACTTTGTGCATATAAATTAGGGACTAATGTGATCACAACCGTATGATCAACTTCCCCTGACTCATCTACACATGGTAATTATGATGTTATCAAACTACCTACTAAGATTTTCTGCCACTAGACCCAAAATGTCTAGATGCAAATGATGATCAACTAGATGAAATAATCTCATGCACAAAAGCACTCAAATAATATAAAACTTATTATAAGACCAATTTCACATCCTCAAGTAACCATATTCATACCTAAACATCTCTAACCATGCCAGAATAGAAGATCAAACAAGCCAACTTCAAGCATACTACGACAAGCACATTTCACAATTTGTCATTATTACTTAGAATATCAAGGCACATCATACACTCACTTTGAAACCTCCATGAAATCACCATAACATCACTGAAAACTCTCCAATAATATCCCCCTTTGTCATTGATTTCAACACACATCATTTAACTCACCTTCCTTCTCTCTCCTCAAGCACTCTCAAAATAAGAATTTTATCCCCCTTTGACACAATGACAAAGTGGGAAACAACTAATCATAAGGACCCAAAAATACTAACAATATAATAGGACCACCTTATAAAGATGATACATACTCCCCCTTACCTTGAGCCTACCTCTTCTTACCTTAGCAACTTCCTCTTGCTCCATATCAACACTCTCTTCAACCAAGTACTGCAACCAATGAAGACAAAATACACAATAACACTAAAAACTATTATAAGTTACCAAGAAACATCTAAGAGGGACTCCCCCTAATATTTGTGAGACATTACATCACTTGAACATCTTTAGATCTCCATACACCATGAATAACCACCACACAAGCTCACTAGCCTTCTCTCTCTAGACATTTCAAGGACCACCAATAAAACATCATGTCACTCACAAAATAGGAAACAAGAATTGAACCTACCTGAGAAATCACCTTTAAATACTCATGCCTTGATATTTTGGAGAAACTAAACAATAAGCACTCTTCTTCTTTTTATGCCTATCCAATCTCCTTATAACCCTACCTAGATCATGCAGAGCCCACAAATTTTAGTAGACACACCATAAAGACATAAAAATTCATATCTAGATCACTCTCATATGCCCCCTTAAGCACACAAATTTCCATTACCTAGATCATCATTTGTAACATACTTATTTCACAAACTAGGATACCAATTAGGGATCCATCTTGACAAACACATGAATAATTTGAAAACTATAAACCTTCAAATATCTATGAAACATTATTTGACAATCCATTTAGACCATTCAACCTATTTATAATCCTTATACCTCAAATCATAAGGAAAACCATTTTTATACCATAGCCTAACACTCTATAAACTCAAAACAAACAAGGTCAACAAACCTCCTTCTAGTCAACGTACACCTATGAAACTTATTGTACGCCTAGAAAAAACCATCACATACTTCTAGACCAAAATTTGAGGCTTCATACATTTGGGAACCCATACATACTATAACCCAATTTAGGCTTGCTTGCCCTTAAGCCAAAAATTGAGAAAAATGAGATCACTTGAAATCTTCAATTTGACTTCAACATACCTTTAGACAACAAAACCATTTGGATCAAGATATATTAATGTTAAAAAAACTTTTTTGAGCATCAAATTTTTCTTGACATTTCAAAAAACTCATTAGGCCACCTAGAAACCTTCAATTTAACCCTTCAAACTAATCATATACAACTATCAACAACATGACATCACTCTAACATCACCAAAACATATCTTCCACTTGGACATACCTTATCCAACTAAAACTACTCATCTCTATCCTTCTAAGACCATCTGAAGAATGCCATAGCAACACTTGTTTCTCCACCGAAAGGAGTCTCTTAATAAGAATAGATAGAGACATCCTTTACACCATAATGCTCTAAAACAAAGTTAATCCAAGAGTGTCCTACATCTCCTCAATAACCATTATAATCCTCTTATATGTATAAGACTTCTTGCTCTTGTTATTCTTATTCTCAATCTAAATTATGACTAATGGTTCCTTTTCTAAATCATTCTCCTTCTTCTATGATTGGATTGACAATACATGCAGACAACATAGATTCATGACATAGCTTTTCTTTGTAGAATCTTCCTTACAGCTTTGAACCTAATCACAATGAACTATCAATTGATGTTATTTTAATGAAAATTACTTAGCTATAGCAATATTTTCACTTGGATCCATACTTACCTCAGGGCTAACCTCAACCAGTACCTTGGTCTTCTCTTTGAGCTTGGTCTCTTCATTCATAATATGAGTAGATAATGAGAGCCCTTGGTACTCTTCAACTTTTGAAGCATTCTAGACCCTAGTAAATATATTACTCAGACTTTTAGTCTCATCATGACTCATACTTACCACCTTTGGATTCTATGAGTTGACTTGCCTTATTCCTTACACTTTAGGAGTTTGACTAAACCTATTCTGACTTGTAGACATTTACTTGTATAACCTAGAAATGTGACCTCTCTCTTCACAAATTTAGCATGCCATACTTCTTGATGGAAACATATTTTTTCTTACCATGTTTAGATAGGAACTTGTAATATGTCCTTGATCATGACAAACAAAACAACCTCCCCTTTTTGAAGAGGACTCATCTTATCTAATCTTAACTAGACAATGGTTTGCAAAGTGTCCCACATCAAGATAGTTTAAGCACTTAATTTTTCTCACTCCTTTTGAATAATTACCCCCATAATAGTCCCATGTAAACTCATTTATAATAGGTCTCTTGTATTCTCTAGCTCTATGCCCAAATTGATTGCATGTGTAATAGTAACCATTGAAATTTGCATACCTCATGGAATTTGGTTGTCTGATCTGATTTTTATTCATTCTGATAACACCTTCAATCCTTGTCTAATGATTTATTTTCAAGGTTAGATTATTCTTTTTCACACTAGTCTTCATCTTGTCTTGAGTTACATTCTTTTGTTCTTCTTCATATCCAAGACTAGTTGTATCACTATAATGATTTTGATGACTCAAGATATTTAATAGATCGCTTGAGCTCTTTCAAATCTCATAAATGAATTCACCTTACAATATGTCTTCTCTAACTTATATTTTAATAACTAATTTTAAATTAGATACCTTGAACATTCATCTTCTTTAGCTTTCAAGCTTGTAGACAGGATTCCCGTTTTAAAAATTGAGATGCTTGATCATATCCTCATATGCTCCTTGGTATATTATTTCATTATTAACTCATACACACTAAATTTATCCTCATAGTATTTAAGTTGAGACTTCATCTTCTTGTTAATCTTCTTCTCAATATTTAGTTCTTCAAAAGCATTTGTTAATGCAGTCTCATAGTCCACCTCATTTTTATCATCATCTAAATAACTCCAAGTAGACTTATTTTGATATAAGAAACTTATTTATTCATCCATGAATAGGGTTTCATCTTCAACAAGACCATCATCTTTATGATCACACTCTGAGTCACTATCTTAACTCTCATCTAATGAGTTGTAGTCTTTATTGGTGTAGAGACCCTTCTTATTCTTAAACAACTTCTTGTTATCATTCTTCTTGAAACCTTTCTTCCTCTTATCAGACATGTATGTATTCTTTTCTTCATCTAGATATTCATCATGCTCTTCATTATCATTCTTATGAGGCACTTTCTCGCAAAATGTCCTATCTCTCCATAATTGAAGCATTTGAAGGGTAGCTTACCCTTATACTTGCCTGAACTTGTTTTCAATTTCCTTTCAAACAAAGCAATTAGTTCATCCTCATCAATATCATAAATGTAATCATCCTTTAATTTATTACCTTGGAATTTATTCTTAGGCTTCATTTCTATCTTAAGTGTTACTTCCTTCATCGATAGTATATCATCATTCTTCCTCATCTCATAGGCAGTAAGGATGCCATGCAATTCATCCAACTTTAGCTAAGTAATATCATGAATTTCTTCTATAGTAGATACTTTATGATCAAAATTGAGAGAGAGGGACCTTAATACCATTTGAACTATAGTAGGTTATCCAAAGTTATATCCAAGACCTTTGATGATGTTCACAATCTCATCAATTCTTTGCAAAAAGGATGCCACAAAATCTTCTTCCTTTATCTTGTGACTTTCAAATTACCTTTTATGAGTCTACAACTTATTAATATTGAACTTTTAATCTCCTTCATAAATTATGTACAATTTATCCCATATCTCTTTAGTATATTTAAAATGGATTACTTTGGTGAAATCAATCTCTATAAGACCATACGTGATGGAATTCATTACCTTAGAATTATTCTCAAACAACTTCTTATTTGTATCACTAGATGGAGGAGTAGTAGGAATAACATAACCATCTGAAATAGATTACCATACATCAAACACTAGGAAAATAATGTATGTCCTCATCCTTGGAATCTAAAAATCATAATTAGATTTATTGAACATCGATGCTTTATTAGTAGAGAAACCTCCTTGATGACTACCCATATTATACCTTGGATCACCTTCAAGTTGTCAAGCCTTTACCAAAGGACCTACTCTGATACCAATTATTCAAGGTAAAATAATTGAGAGGGGGGAATTAGTGAATATAAATAATTCAAATTTAATTCCAATACTTTCAAACTCTTAATCAGTTACCACAAGCATTCATGAAGCATACACAACATCTATAGTAATGAATAAGAAAAATAATGTCATATCAAGCACATAACACATGGCATATGTGGGAAACCCTCTTAAGGAAGAAAACCCATTGGAACCTAAAATTGGACTATTGTCCTATAATAAAAATAACCAATTTAGACCATCTAAAACTGATCAATAAATTACCATCTCTTATTTAGTGAGACTATAATCCCATAAGGTGATAGAATACTTGTCTAGATGAGCTACAATAATAACCAAACTTTTAGCAAGTTTTCACATTAAAAAGAGGTTAAAACCCCCTAGATGTTAATCTTCCATAATAAAATATATGAACACATCCAAATTTGAACTAATGTCTTCAACACCTAATGATGGACCTCTGATTATCACTCTTCACCTTTGTTCACACTCAATCTACAAGAGCACTATTCTGCCATCAGAATTATGACCTACAAGTCATAAAAATAGTCTTCAATATATTATTCTCTTAAAATAATCAATAGGTAACCCACACTTTCCTTCACTTCACCACACTATGCTCTCAAATGCAAATTCCACACCCAAGTCTCTCTCCAAGTCTAGAAACCAACACATTTGGTTTTATCATTTATAGAGCAATCATGATCATCACCATCTTGGTTAGTTAATACACATTCCTTAAAAATTAAGGCATATATATCAACACAAAATATCTCAATACCATCCACATAGGTCATCCATAGCATCTATAAGTCACCCTTAAGCAACAACCCCTTTCAATTATGCCAAACTAGCCCTTATATGTCTTATGAAGACTTATTTACTCCATTAGCACAACAACAAGAAAAATAAGACCACTTACAAATGCATATTTCCACTCTACATTACCCCTTATCCATATTTAACTTCTTATATTCATCATTTCACTCTTATATGTTAGCTCAATCAATTCAAAACACTGACTTTGGTACACAGGACACCATGAATGAACACACAGTTAACTTCTTAAGCATTGTTCATACTCAAGATAGATTGATCTCACATCCAAAATCCACATAGATAATCCTTATGGAGAATATAACACTCTCAAATATATAGGATAATATAAAACATCAAAATAACATTAACACAAACTCAATTATCTTTCTCAAGTCACTTGCAGAATGCAATTGAACACATAGTCAATTTTTCAGCTTAATAGCTTTGATTTTACTAATAATTACACCTTAGAATTTATATTTACAGATGTGGCTTGGAATCCTCTACAAAATTTATTTTTACACCATGGTCAAATTTTGCATATATCAAAATTTATGGCTGAAAAAACCAAGCATTGGTCTTTCCTTTATTAAATTCAAATATTTAGATTCAAATAGTCACAATAAAACATCAAACACTATGCTCACATCTCATGTCCTTTATAATTTATATAAAACATGAATCATTAATATTATTATATGAATATTAACCTTTAACTCATATAGTGCCACTGCTAAATGTTAAACCTTGAACATGTTGACCTCATCTCGTGTAATCTTGCAATATTGACTCAATGTGCATTATCAATCTCTATAGATCAGTTAGTTCCTTATCATGCAGTGATCACCATTAGATCTTGCTTAAAACCCCCTTGATCATGAAAAATTTCACCCTAATATTCATCCTAAACACTTATACTATTAAACATCAAGCACTTTTCTTCATTTGAATCAACACACACAATTGATCTTGATCTATATGAACACTTGTGAGCCATTAGATCTCAGAAAAAGCTCAATATTTAACTTCATTAACAAATGAAAACTTTGACCTCTTTGACTTGATACACACCATATATATTAACTTTACAATAATTTGTGAGTGATTAGATATTTATTTGGTCCTGATCTTTATCTTTGTGCAAAATAGACTAAGTATGAGGACCATTGAAATACACCTAGAAAACTAACTTTACATAGTCATAACTTTTGCCTCACTCACTCTCATGTTATAAAATTTTGACCATATGATCTCCTCACATATAATAATCCAACCATGTGTTAATATTCTCCTCATACCCTCACATGTGTGAGATATAATGACATTAAAAATCTCACTCGTATTTTTCTCTCATAGAGCTAAATATGTCAAGAATTGTCTGGAAAGGCCAACTTTGAACTTGCATAACTTTTGTCATGCTTCATCACCTAACCTAAAATATAGTGAAAACAAACTAAGAAAAAAACTAAACAAACCCATATGATCACCTTCTCCTGAAACATCTACACATGTGAGCTATGCCACCATTAAAAGGCCTACTCAACGTTTCTCGCCACATTGCAAATTTGGCTATGGGAAAATACTATCAAAATGTCTGAGAGCCCAACTTTACAATTGCATATCTTTTATCATGATTAATCACTATACTTGAGATTTTATGCATATAAAATAGTGACTAATGTTATCAAAACCATATGACCAACTTTCCTTGACTCATCCACACATGGCAATTATGGCATCAATAAACTACTTAGATTTTTTACCACTAGACCCAAAATGTATAGATGTAAACAATGATCAACCATATGAAATCCAATCATGAACACAAGCACTCACATCATATAAAAACTCTTATATGACCTCTTTTACATCCTAAAATAACCATACTCATCCTTGAATATCTCTAACCATGCTAGAATATAATATCAACCAAGCCAACATCAAGCATACTAAGGCAAACACATTTTAAACTTTGACATTGTTACTTAGACTATTAAGGCACTTCATCCGCTCACTTGGACAACTCCATGACATCACCATGACATCATTGATAATTCTCCAACAAAACAAATTCTTAGTAAACATGAGAAACCAACTCTATCACCCTCATCAAGTGAATCTCAGGCCTAAAAATAGTTAAAAATAAAGTTTCATATCCATAGTATGAATCTTGGTAATAATGGATGATCATGGAATCATGTACAATATATCCATGAAGTGGATAAATATATAAATCCATAGGAAACAAAACTCCCCCAAAAATTATGTAAAATTGGGAATGAAGGACTTAATATGGAATCCCCCCAAGGACAACTTTCATCGACACTGAAGCTATTGATACTTCAAGTCAGGCTCGCAAGATGACCAATGCCAATGTTGAGATCCTTGGCTAGAATACTATAAAATCTACATTTTCATCAAAAAATATTTCTTCTTTTTCTAAATAAATAACATGAATGGTGTATTATGAATCTACCCAATCCACAACAAAAGATGAAGGAGGCATAAATACAATTATCTCTAAATCACATCCAAATCTAAAGCATGGCATAGATTTGGAAATATCATGCATAAGAACTAGATATAATGCCATCAAAGTGAATCAATAAAAAAAACATGGAAATTTTAATGAAATAATATCCACAAGAAGTGGATCATAATGCTCAATAAGTGTACTCTCACTGGAACTAGTAGATTCCTCCAAAGTGACAATATGTGGTGGCTCAACATCCTACATAAGAACAAAGGTAGGTTCTATAAATAGACATCCCAAGTCTAGCAAAAACTCATCCCATAGAGGTGTCTCAATAAAAATAAGAACAATGTCCATTAGGAATGTGTCATCATAAGAAACTATATTAGGTTGAGAAAGTACATCATCAGAAGAGAAAACCTCACTAACAGGAGGAGTAGAAAGAGATGGAGAAGTATCATCCATGTCACCATCACAATATAAATCCTCACTAAAAGGATGATAAGGAAGTGGAATAGGAGGTGGAGTGAGAGTGGGTCTAAACCCAAGAGGATCAAACCTCCCTAAAGAAGGTTGTAATAGCCTCCCAAGATACCTTTGGTGATGTGGCATCCATAATATGAATGTACAAGTGGTCTGAAACATTGAGGTGAATCAAATGAAGAGTCTCATCGTGCATAGATGTAACCTAGGCAGTACCTTATACACCTGTGAATTTGGGAAGGTTTCCAAGAACCATTATCAAAAAGCCTTTCAGCTAAATAAGTATCTTCAATTTTATTTTCCATGTAGTGTAATG
Organism: Torreya grandis; assembly: GCA_037957365.1. Taxonomy (NCBI): domain Eukaryota; kingdom Viridiplantae; phylum Streptophyta; class Pinopsida; order Cupressales; family Taxaceae; genus Torreya; species Torreya grandis. Next base: position 1,475,607 of record JARHVA010003763.1, on the reverse strand, counting down.
TGATATTTCAAGGGGCTTCATTGTCAAAATATAAGGAATAATTATATAATAAGAAAGAATGTTTCCCCACCCACCAAAAAAAAATTAACTTCTTATTTAAAGAATGACAAGGAACAAATAAACCCACAAAAATGTGCAAGCCCCCCCCCCCCCCCCCCATAATTTGGTAGTTTATAATTTAGTTTATTTTACAATATAAATGACCCCATTGTATGGATAATAAAAAAACATACACTTTTGAAAAAAATATAACTCAATTTTGAGTTACAGTTTGAAAGTTATAACTTTTACAAGTTTACCATCATTAAAATGGGTCAAATAAGTAAACATTTCAAAAAAATTAAATGCACAAAGGACCAAAAAATTAAATTTTGAGTCTTAATATTAGGATGGGGAGTGTTTGTTATAGATGAAGAGTTGGGCATCTGTGGCTATTGAGAACTATCTTCTGGCATCTTTGGCTATGATCCCTTAATCATATCATGAAAAAGTATATTGATCCCCACTCTCAATCCCAAAAAACTTGTCATAAAGATCTATTTTTTCTAATGAAATGGTTAATCTTGAACTAGGGAAACCACCAATATAATGTTTTGGAAACTTTGACATTGTCAAATTCACTATACCATTTTCGGGACTATAAATGTTAATCATCTCCCCCTAGTTAAAACTTGGCGTACTGGTGGTCATGGATAAAAATGTTGCCTTTGAAAAGGGTTCCATGTAAATTGGAAAATATATCAAAGAACTATAAAATGAGAATAAATTTAAGATTTAATAATTATATTGAAAAAATACATTAATAAGTGCATGCATCACTATTAAAGAGCCCCTAGAGATTTCTATTACAACTTATTCTTGGAGGTTGTTGATGGTAGGAGGATTGGGCCAAATATTATAAGGACAATATAAAATAACATGATTAAAATAAAACACTACAACATATAATGAAATTATCAATACTAGGAAAAAGACTATATTATTATCAATAACATGAGAGTAGGTTTGAGTTTATGATGGTTGAACTAGATTCAAAGGAGGCATAATAGAAATTTGCATCCTTTTTAATCTGATCAATGGATGAGTGGATTATTTTTCATCTATTTTTGATTATCTAGAGGCCTCAAGGGTTTGTGACCTTTTTAGACAATTTATCTTCATGAAAATAGTTGTAGAGGTTTTTTTTGTGAGGAGGAGAATATTAGTTCAATTAAATAGAGTAATAGAATCATTATTTAGTAACTTAAAATGTAGTTGCATAGTTTATTTCACCTCTTGATATGCAATAGAAAGAGAGTTGAGCTTAATTTTTTTGTGAAGAGATATAGGAATACACTTTCTCTCCTATTGGTAAAGGCCTCATTATACAAATCAAGAATAAAGTTGGTACATACAAAATTGTATTTATCAATGGTTAGTGCATAAGATAAATCACTCATAATATTGTTTGACAAATATAAACACCAATAAAATTGTTGGCCACTTAGAGTATGCAGGATGTAGATAATAACCCATATTATAATGTTTGATGCTCTTCCTTACAATATTATTCTAGCTTAAAAGAATTCAATCATGGCTAGAAGAAAAGGATGGTTTATAGATTGTGTTGAAAGGTCCCTTTTGTTGTGAGTGTGGGAATCTAAAATGGAAATATCTATTATGTATGTTTAATAGATGTATAAATTTTAAAATAAAATATAAATGAAAATACTAATAATTTAATGAAAAATTACAAACCATCCATATATAGACCATAGTGGGACTACTGATACTTTTTATGTGGTAGCCCTATTAAGTGATCAATGTATTTGGGGATTATCCTAAAATAGATAATCGGTGATTGTAGGTTCAAAGTGAAATTGGATTCTGCACATTCATAGATTCTAAGAATTTTTTTTAGTAAAATAGTGTCTGTATCATATTGAGGCCTTATCAAGATCCTTCAAACAACAATTTTGACCCATTCTATGAATGCACCTTGATATTCTAGTACTCAAACTACATGCAAGCATATGGGGTTCATGTATATTATTTTTAATGAAGATGATCTTGGGTTAGCCATTATTAAGTATAAGGAAATAGGTTATGGTAGGCATTATAGGGAGTTAGGTGTGCATGAGGTCAAAACAAATCTCTAAAAAAATTTCAAGTGTGAAATGAAAGGGCCTGACCCTATTTATAGATAAAATTTTCTATGCCAACACTAATTGGATGATGTCAACATCAACATAGAGTAGTGGTAGCATAATTTACTAGTGGGCACCAACACTGGTTACCAAATTCTAACATGGATTTATCATATATCAATACGTTATGTCATGTGCCAATAATTGTTGTTTCCCAATAATAAATTGGTACCCATCAACAGTAATATAAATATGTTCATGTGCTTTCAACATGGATTATCTTTATATGCCATTTCATCCAAGTTTTGAGCCATCAAAGTTTAATAGATATAAAGGCCAAGGTTACCCAAAGGAATATTTGAAGGAATTCTATGTTACTTTATAGTTGGTGGCCTTTAGTGACATCTATTTGCTTCATATCTTTCCCCACAGTCTAGTAGGAGAGGCCTTTGGAGTGGCTACTCCAAATTTTCAAGAATTTTGTGCTTGACTTTGATGACCTTTCAAAAAAGTTTGTGCAACATTTATCTTATAATATAAATCATGATATTATTGTCATTTAATTGGTTCAAGCTCAAATAAAGATCTGGTGTGATTTTCTCAAGCTATTTATAGCAATGAAGGGGACTTACTAGCCATTTCACATAAAGTTTACCAGATTAATATTTCGAAGTGATTTTTATCCATAATTTTTAAAATGATATATCCTATCGCCTAGAGCTTCAGTGTGCCCACAAGTTTGAAGAGATTATCTATGAAAGGCTAAAATTTGAGAAAACCCTTATCTATAAAGGGGTGATCAAGTTCTACACTCTTAACTAGAGCCATAACTAGTATCAAGGCTCAAACTAAAGTCAAAGCCCAATTTATATTCAATATCATGTACTAGCAAAAATGTAGTAATTTTGAGAACCCCAAGGTTTATAACAACAACAAGAACATTATGGGTAATGGAGTTACTAAATCACACCATGTAAAAATGGTGAAAACACCATATATTAAACCAACTCCACTTATGTAGCCAACATCAATTATGCAGTCACTCCTACCACCTCCTTCAAAAATTCCTTAGCCAAGAAGAAGACCATCTATAAATAAAAATTTTAGTGATCTTGGAGAGATTATTGAATAAATAAATCAAAAACTAGTTTTCATTAATTTGATTAGTTGGCACACTCCAAAACCATTCCCTAACAATGTTCCTTTCTCTAACTGGTACAAAGATCATGAGTTTTGTGACTATCACTGAGTCAAAACACATTTCATATGCTAATGTGTGAAATTAAGGTAGATCATTGAAAATATGTTAGAAAATGGAGAAATAGATTTGGATAACATGGCCCCTAATTCTAATCAAAACCTAAGCATTTATCATAACCCTTTCCCACATCACAATGCCAATAATCATAATCAATAATAGCATCAACAAAAACATAGACCACCACTACAATAATAATAACAATAATAAAAATGAAGGAAACCACAACCATAGAATGATAGGTACCAAGGTCAAAATGACCCATCGAACCAAAGGTTTTATCATGTCATCTCACATGACTACAAGAAAGTTGTAGTTACATATCATAGGTGGTCATATAACCACTATTACCATTAATCCTAAACCAACAACCAATTACCCACAACTGATACTAAATGATACTCAATCACCTCTTTATGACAATAACCCTCATGTGGTTTGTGTTAACAACTAGGATTACCAATACCAAATAGTTACCATCCCATGACCTTCTCCCCCTCCTTCCAGTTATAGTAGTCCATTAACAAATCTAGATTGGGGAATTGCAACCCTGTGAGCTAAAGTTACCATTTGAGATCTGTAACCTTATTCTACAAATGAACCTATCTAATCACCAATGTTATCCAGATGTAATCCAATTACTAATACCAAGGATAAAACATATTATATTATGGATCAAATACAAAGTATGCCTCCACAAATCTCAATCTTTGATTTGTTGTAAACCTTCATTACCCACAAGAGCATCTTTATCAAATTATTGAGGCAATCCCAAGTGCCAAATGATATTATGATAGATAATTTCCAAGCCTTGATTGGACACATATCTCCTTTCTAACAACTTACCTTCCATCAAAGTGATATGTCATATACCTTGGCCCTCTCCATAATAACATATTATATATTAAAGTCATCAAATCTCAACACAAGGTTAAACATGTCCTCATAGACAGTGGATCAAGCCTCAAAATTATGTCTCTATGTGTAGACACTTAAATTGGACACATTGTGTTTATTTTTACCTTCTTTTCATTAAACACCTAATCATATCTAATTCTCTTTAATCATCCTTAATTTTTCCTATTCACTATTCACTATTCAATACTTTATTATCCCTAAATTAATCCAAAGTTAGTTAACTAATCTATATCTAATAAAAAATTCCATGGATTTTGGAAATTTATAATTTTCATAAATCTAAAAAATCAAACTTATCCTCACATGCCCAAAGGATCCACCTATCCCCCACCATTCAAATTTAATAATCCACCTTTATTCCTATTATCTTCCATGATCTAATTTAATAATTTAATAATCCATATTTATTCCCATTGTCCTCATGATCTAATTTAATAATCCATCTTTATTCCTATTACCTTTCATTATCTAATTTTCTCCAATTTAATAATCCACCTCACATCCACTTACTAATTTTATATCATATCTTTCTTCCAAATGAATTTTATAATCATTTGTGAGTCCCGCATGTTCTCCGCTCCAATTTTTAATTTAATATTCTCATTATAAATTAAAAATTACCTTTTATTCCCATCCTTTGATCTTCATCACAAGATGGATGTTTCACATCCATTTCCAAATTCTATAAATTAGAGGTTCTTCCTCTAATTTAGTCAAGCTTCTTCATCACATGTTTATTATGCTGAGATTGCAAGAGATTACATACCATGACACTGCCTATTTTACCCTTGTGTTGGAAGAGTGAGGAACCACAATTTAAGATCGAATTGAATCTAAATCGCAATGGAAGAAGATTCATTTTATGTTAAGGTATATTTAGTTTTGTTTTTGTCATTTGTAGCTCTTTCATAGCTTAAGTTAGTTTAGAATAAGATTTCATTTGATTTATTAGCTTATTTTCTTTTCCATATTTCCTTAGTACATTTTGGCACGTCCGATGGGACTTTCCCTCATATTTATTTTATCTTATATTTGTCATAGTTACATTTAGAATTAGTTTTCAGCTATATTTTGTTGTTTTCTCTTTTTAGTTTAGATTTAATTATTTATTTTTAAGTATTCCATTTTTAATTATATAATTATGTATGATCTTCCCTTGACATCACATTGGTGATGATACTTTGGAATCAAAAACAATTTCATATTTTTTGTGTTATCCAAGTGGTGTTTGTGTATGTTCGTTCCTTAGCATCACATTGGTGATGATACTTAGAAATTAGAAACAAACACTTAATTTTGGTAATCTAAGTGTCTTTTTCTATTATTTTTGTGGTTTGTTCTAACTTTGTTGTAGCTTTCCTTTTTTTTTAAATCTCTAACAATTTTTTTGCAAAATGCTTGTCAAAGAAACTTCACAAAAGGGCTAAACAATATTCTCTTTGTTTTCTTTTTTTACTAACACTTTTGATTCAGTTTTTCAAATTTTGGTAATTAGATCACATTTGGTTTGGAGCTAATTATTTCTATTTAAGAATTTTTGTTTGTAATTATAAAATTGTGCATGCTCTTCACTTGGCATCACATTGGTGATGATACTTGGGAATAAAAAACAATTCTATAATTGTTTGTGTGGTGTTTATGTATGCTCATTTCTAGTTTAAAGTTAATTATTATATTTTTAATTGTTCAATTTTGTATGCTTTTCCCTTAGAATCACATTGGTGTTAATACTTAGGAAAATAAAACAATTTCATAATTTTTTGTGTTACCTAAGTGGTGTTTGTGTATGTTCTTTCCTTGGCATCACATTAGTGATAATACTTGGAAATTATAAACATATATTTATTTTTATAAGGGCTCTATTGACCATGGATTTCACCACCACGTAGTAGGCCAAACCCCATGTACCAATGGGGTATATAAATTAAGATCTAACTATTTTAATTTACCAAACAGTTGTGTGTTTTAAGCATACCATGATGTGAGGGGATTTCATACTCAAATAATCAAAATTTCAAAAAAAATCTCAAAATATGATATCGCCAAATATTAACACACTAAAAATCCTACGGCTTTGTTGGGCACTTTGGGACAAGACTCAATAGTGTACATCCACTTTATCTATTTCTTCCATAGTTTTGGATCTCAATGTATAAAGTATCTTAGAGGACTCCCCTTAGATAATGTTGTTTAATATTTAAGCATAAGAAGGCCTCTTTTTTTGTTCAACTTTGGTGCATCAGTTAGCGGTTAGCACCCAGAAGTTACCTTTCACACACCCTCAAAACCAGACTCAATGGGCCATGGGAATGGTAGGATCCTTCAAGGTTAGTGCCTTGAAATATTAGGCCGCATCTAAGATCATGGATGAGTAAGTGACATCAGAAGGCCCAAACATTGTTCACAACCTTTATCTTAGTTTTTCACCTTTTATGTGTGATTAATTAACGATTTAAAGTAAGATTTTACTTGTTGTTTCCTTATGTTTGCCATGTTCTGAAATATCTCAAAAACTCAAAGCAATTAGTCTAAGGATTTAATTTTTTTAGTCACTTTGGTTAGTGTTATTTGTTTAAAACTCCCATTTTTTTGAGTCATTTTTTTTTATCCTATCCATGTCACGTATCACTAGGCATATGTCCATGCTAAGCAATCTAAATTCAAAGGTTGGGCCATTCAACAATTATCCCTTTTAATTTACTAGCCAAGAGCATCATGTATAAATACATGAGATAACCAAACAAGGAGGAGGAGGAGGGGCTTACCAAGATGAGGGTATCTCCAAAACTATCCAACCTCCACCCTCCTTTGATGAGTATATCATGTCAAATAATAATGAAGTCCTGCTTCAATCCTTGGGCTTTGGAGCAAAATTCCCATCTGATTTTGACATACAAAAATTGAAATACTTGATTTCAAAAAAATAACCTTCATCCTTCAATCCTAATCAATCTACCTCACAAGGTTGTTTAGAGGGTATTAATTCCCTCGTAACATCTTCACAACCTCATCCCCAAGTTTCTCAAGACAAAGGGAAAACTATCTTATGTGAGGCATCATCTCAAGTAAGCCATGGATTCTCCACATAAATTCATGTAACCAAAGGAACCCAAAATATTATGTACTTTCAATCTCATCTACCAACCAATCATTTTGGTAACCCCAATGTGAATGTGAATACTAATTTACCTTCACAAGTTTATCTGACTAATTTGAGTTGAAACATACCTTCAAACTCACCAATTACTCACTCAACCAATAAAAACTTGAATTTTAGTTAAAGTTTACCAATCATGCAACAAACCAACCCAAACTTGAACATGGTCCTCTCATTTAATTCAAGTTTAACCAATCAACATTTGATTACATCAAATTTGAATGTTCATCCAAATTCACAAGGTTATGGTCAAATTAATCTGAATTTGAATATATCTTCAAACTCACCAATCAACCCAAATCATATTCTCAAGGTCTCACTAATCATTCCCAATCAAATCTTGAATACTCATTCTAGCTTTCTCAATCAACCATACAATCCTAGTTTGAGTATTACTTCATGTATGCTCAACAATCTTAATTTAAATTAGTCATTTATTGAATCAATCTTCTTCCTCTAAAACTCTTAGATCGGTTCCATCCAATCCAAATTCCAATCCAAGTTTCAATCCAAACACTAATTCCATTCTAACTCATTTTAACTCTAATCCCAACCTTTCATTTAATTCCACCCCAAATCCTAACACAAGTTTAAACCAAAATCAAACACCAACTAACTTTAATTTCAATAACCCTAACACAAATTCTAATTTTAACCTTAACCAAAATCAAAACAATCCAAGCCAAAATCCACTCCAACCAAATGAAACTAACTCTAATTCAACCTTAGGTTCTAATCCATTTATTTTAAATTACAACATGCATCTACAACAACCCAATCCAAGTCTCTTTAATCAATCTAATTTTGGTTACAACACTAATCCCAACTCCATGAATTTCAAAAACACTCCACCAAACAACTTAAATTTCCATACAAACCCAAATCCAAAAAATCCAAACCTAAACTTGGAAAATAACCCCAACCTTGGTTTCAACCCAAATTTAAATCAAACAAACTTTGGTTCAAATCCAAACCCAAGTCAAATAAATTTTGGTTTTAATGCAAACCCAAACCTTGGTTATAATCTCAATTTCAATCCTTTTTCAAAACCTCAAAACATTAACTTTAACAACCAACCTCCAAATAACTTTAACCAAAAAGCAAACCAAATTCCTTAAAATACAAACAAATTCATAGGTCAACCATATAATTCCATAAATCCACTAATTTAAATGAACCAACTATCCCCATATCTCATACAAGAATTTAAAAACATAAAGGATAGAGTTAAAGGCTTACAAGATGGTGCTTACTCATGGAAAAAATAGTTCAAGTTTGGGGAAATTTGCTCATACCCATATGAATTAAGTACATTGACTAAAACCTTTTCTAAAGTACTTTTAACTCCTAAAATTCATAAAGTATGAAGGTAAAAGGGATCCCAAAGAACATCTATTTTGATTTTATCATGCATGTGAAAACGTTCCTTATAGTAATGAACACATGCTGTGTTTGTTCCCATGAATTTTAGGGGGCCAAGCCCTTAAATGGTTTTCATGTCTTCCAAAAGGATATATTTTCACATATGAGGACTTATCTAAAAAAAATGTTTACCACTTCTCTTATAACATCAAAAATGATTTGACCACCTTAGATTTACACAATATCAAGCAATGTAGCATTGAAACTTTTTCTTCCTTCCTCTAAATATGGTGATCAATGGCAACTCATTTCACATGGTCATTTCCTGAAACTGAACTTGTGGATATCTTTATGAATAATTTAAATTTAGACTTGGGACACCATTTTCTACTTCTATGCCCCAAGACATTTGACAAAATCATAGATAAGGAAGTTTAGGTAGAAAAAACATTAATTAAAAGAGGTGTAATCAAAATATTTAAACTAGATAATCATAACTCCTCTAAACTGATGGAAAAACCTAAGTTATTTACTAAGAAAAAAAATATTATTGGAGATGCTATGACTAATGTCAAATTGTGGATATACCAAGATCCATTCCCCATTCATGAGCAAGGAAAGGGAAAGCAAAAATAGGAACAACCAAAATCTAGTAATGTTAATCAGACAAGTCACCCATTCGATTCTATAGTCAATTGTATTGATTCTATGCATAACTATGTCAATGTTATGACTTTGCCATCATATGAATGCATCATTACCACAAGGTGAGAAAATATTACCCTTCCAAGTGCATCATCCTCTAATGTTGAATGCAAGTACAACATTATCAACCATCTTGAGAAAATGACATCAAATATTTTAATATTATATCTTCTCAAGACATCTCCTATATATAAAGGCATCATGTATAAATTTCTCTAAGAGTCAAGTGTACCTCAAGAAATCAATCCAACCAATTTCCAAGAATTAATAGGTTTTTTGTATATACATAAAAAAATAATGTTTGATCATTCAGATGTCTCTCCTTTAGGATCAGATCATAACCTCCCATTGTACATAGAGGTTATTATCTCTAGACAAAAAGTAAAAAGGGTATTTATATATAATGACTTAGTGCTAAATCTATGTACATTAAGGCTTTTAAAACATCTAGGATATTAAAGAACAACATTGGAAGCAAACATTATTATGATAAAAACATATGAAAATAATGAGAGACAATCTATTAGAACAATCTATCTTCCTTTGATGATGGGATCTATTATTAAAGAACTCTCATTCAAGTCCTTGATCTTGATCTACCATATAACATACTTATTGGACGTTTATGGATACATTCCATGACCACCATCCAGTCCACCTTACATCAATGTTTGAAGTTATCCCATGAAGGAATGGAAGTTACAATAAAAAGTGATACTCGACCCTTCCAATATTGCAAGTTATTGGAAGGAAAATACAAAAAATCAAACTATTAACTAGTTATAGATGATAACTTTACACCCATTGAGTATTATCTTTTTTTTTCATATTATGTCCATCTAGAAAAAATATTTCAAACACCTCCCCTTGGTGGTTGGATTAATACACCAACTACCTCCATCTCCATTGAAAAGGCTTCCACCAGCAAAACATCTAACCAACCATCTAAGCAAGCTTCAAATCAACCTTCTACATAAAAATATTCAAATCACCCTTCTATTAAACAAACTTTCTCTCTAGCACCCATCTTTAGAGAATCCTTATCCACTTCTTCCCACTTTAAGATCATTGATAGAGGAATGAACGAGTATATAATTCAGGATTTTTCCACAAGTCCATACCAATCCAAATAACTATGGTAGATCCCACCATTCAAAGGAAAATATAATGGTTAATAATCTTGGAAAGATAATATTTATAGAAGGTGGTTTCCTTTGATATGAACATATAAAATATTCCAATACTTCTTGGTTGTATTATAACAAACTAGCTCTTTGTTTCTCCAATAATAAGTATCCCATTGCCAAATCCATCATGTGTAATATAATTGACTATAAGGGTAAATGTCTTGGCCTCCATGAACAAGGGTCCATCGAGCCTATCACAATAAATTAAAATGAGATGAAACATGGTATAGGATTTAACCCACTCAATGTGCATCTCACACTTTTCCAAAGTGACTCTTCTAGTGAGTCAGAGGATGATTCTCCAAACAGTGAGACAGGTTCCATACTCAGCCACTTTTAAGACCTTTCCCTCACCAACCTATTTCATGAGAATGTTGTTCTTACACTTGATCTTGTATATCCATCCCTCATACAATGGGACCAAAATACAACACCTTTGCTTGATCATTTTTAGAATGATGAGGCTATTTATGAATTCTTGAGAATAAGGGATCAAATTCTAGTAAGTGACCACAAGAAAGGGCTTCTAATTCAATTAGATGATTCAACATACTTTGGGGAGCAAATATTGCATAATAATATCAGTTTAGCTTCTACATCCAACCAAATAGAGTTTGAGGAATATTTCCATATTCCTACAACACCCCTAAATTACAAAAATGGATCAACTCTAGTTGTTGAAGAAACTATTTCTATGAACATTGGCACCAAATAAGATCCTAAAATTATTGAACTTGCCATATCACTTACTCAAGAAGAAAAGGACAAATTTACACTGCTACTTCATGAATTCCTTGACGTATTCACATGGTCTTATGTAGATATGCTATGGATTGATTTAGAATTAGTTATATATCACCTTATGGTGCATTGAGATGTTAAACCAATCAAACAAATTCTCTATAAGATGCATTATAAGATTGTACTATTAGTAAAAGAGGAACTAAAGAAGTAGTTGGTTGTTGGTTTCATACATCCCATTGATTATTTAGATTAGATATCTAACATAGAACCAATATCAAAGAAACTATAAGGGATCAAAGTTTTCATAGATCTTCATGATATCAATAAAGCTTACCCAAAATATGATTTTTCATTGCGCAACATAGACATGATTGTAGATTTAACCATAGGTTATGAGATGTTATCTTTGATGGATAGATTTTTAGGTTATAATCAAATAAAAATTATTGTTGAAGACCAACACAAAACTACATTTATAACTCCCTCGGGAACATTCTGCTACCAAGTAATGCATTTTGGTTTGAAAAATTCTAGAGCCACATATCAGTAGGTAATTACTATCATTTTTCATGACATTATGAAAGACTATGTTGATGATATTTTTTCTAAATCTAAATCTAGAGAGTAACACCCTCAAGTGCTTAGCCATATTTTGAGTGCATGACAGAGTATAAAATGAGATTGAATCCTAATAAATGTGTGTTTGACGTGATAGTAGGAAATTTTTTATAGTTCATTATTTCACAACACGACATAGAATTTGATCCCTCTAATGTTTTAGCTATCATGGATATCCCTCCACTAAAGAATTTTAAATAGCTTAGAAGCCTACAACAAAAAATTCAAGCAATTAGGAGATTTATATCTAAACTTGTAAACTTTTTTCACCCTTTCACATTTTTTTTGAAGAAAGACACTCCTTTTACTTAGAATGAGAATTGTCAAAAATCATTTGAAAATCTTACACAATATTTTTCCAACCCACCAATATTAGTGCCACCTGTTAATGGTAAGGCTTTCTTGTTATACAATTTAGCTACTCATTTTTCACTAGGGGCATTATTATCACAACATGATTATAGTGGAAAATAATGTGAAGTATATTACCTAAGAAGAATTTTGATATCATATCAACTTAACTATTCTCAAATAAAAAAGCATTTCTAGCAGTTGTTTTTGCTTCTCAAAAACTATGGCATTACATGCTCAATAATCAAACAAAGATTATTGCTAAGATAGACCCTCTTAAATATATTTTATCCATAAAAACTCTAACTATTAGGATGGCTAAGTGGGTTATGCTTCTTAGTGATTTTGATTTTGAGTATGTCAATGAAAAATCGATCAAAGGACAAGTCTTAGAAGATGTATTGGCTAAAGCACCACTCAATGACAAAACCACCTCTTATTATAGAGTTCTCAGATGAAGTAATAATGTCTATAGATAATTCTCTAGTTTAAAAACTCTTCTTTGATGGTTCTTTTACCAATCATAGATCAGGGGCAGGTATATTAGTGGTCACACCTAATGGGGATTGCATTCCTAAAGCTTTCAAAATCAAGTTCCTTTCACCAATAACATAGCAAAGTATGAAGGTCTCATAGCAAGTGCTAAAATGGAAATACAATGGGGAATCAAACACCTTATTATGTTTGGTGATTCTAAGCTTATCATAAATCAAGTCATTAATTAATTCTAAGCTCTTGATGATAAGCTAATCCCTTATAAGTTAATGGTGAATAGTTTGAATTATCTATTGAATACATCCAATTTAAACAAGTGATGAGAATGAACAATAGAGAAGTAGATGCTATGGCTACCATTGGTTCCCTATTGGATTAAATCATAAAACATAACAAGTTCCTGGTTGATTACTTAATAATACCAACTTATGATACACCTAATTCAAAAATGGTTTGTGAATTGGTTCATCCCACTTCTCCATGGTAGTCTAAAATCTATACCTATCTTCATAATAATACCATACCCTCTAACATGTCCCTTAATCAATGAAAGTCCTTTATCTAATTCACCTTTCATACACCATCTTTGGCAACACTTTACATCATAGAGTCTATAATGGAACTCTATTATGTTCTTTGAATTCTGAGAAATCAACTTTGGCCATTAGGGAAGTTCATGAGGGAATCTATGGGGCACATTCGAGTGGAATGATCCTTCCAAAAAATATTTTATGAGTAGGCTAATATTGGCCTACAATGGAATCCAATTCAATTGCCTATGCTAAAAAATGCATACCTTGTCAAAAACATGAGGAGTTTATCCATAGTCCATCACAAGCTCTAAAACCTATCACCACACCTTGAACACTCTCCACATGGGGGATATACCTCATTTAAAAAATAAATCCTAGTTCTTTTGATGGAAATAAGCATATCATAATAGCAATAGTGTATTTTACCAAGTGGGTCGAGGCAATGCCCCTTACTTATGTCATTGGAAATCAAATCTCCAAATTTATCTTAAACCACATTATTTGTAAATTTGGTATCCCTTCAACTATCATTTATAATAATGGAAAATCATTTAAGAATAAGGATGTTAAAGTTATTTTTCATAATTACCACATCAAGCATAAGTTTTCCACTCCTTACTACCCACATAGTAGTGTCCAAGTTGAGGCAACAAATAAAAATAGTTTGTACATCCTTAAAATAGTTGTCAATGAAGTTGGTCATGACTGGCATACACAAATATATCCCACCCTCTAGGCATATAACACTAGAATCTGCACCCATAGGGGTAACCCCTTATTCCCTTGTATATGGTAGTGAGTCTATTCTACTAATCGAAGTCGAGGTTCTATCTTTGTCTATATATTTGAATTAAATCATTGATGAAAGATCCTATTATACTTCATGCCTTAGTAAAATAGACCTTCTAGATGAGAAAAGACTTAATGATTTAAACCATTTGCAAGTATACCATAATTTCCTTCATCATAGTTATAATAAGTGGATTAAACCTAGGGAGTTTGAAATCAGAGATCTTGTTCTCAAGGAAAAATAATATAATACAAATGTTGAGTGAGAGAAGCAAAGTTTGAACCAAATTGGTTGGGCCCATATGTTATCATTTCCAAATATGGCTTTGGATCCTATATATTGCCTACTCAAAATGGAGAATAAGTTGATGAACTGATGAACATCATGCAACTAAAAAGATTCTTTTCCTAAATATTTCTAATGTTGTTGTATATATTTTAGTTGTCAAAACTTCTAAAAGTAAAAAACCCATTTATAGTTACATTTCACATTGCCCTTGGTGCACTACACTTTCCATTGTTTACATTTTGTCTTACATATTAGATGTCATGTTTTGGTGATTATTTAGTTTTCATTTCACATAACATAAACTTTCAAAATGTAGCTTATCATATCATTTCAATTTTTCATTTCACCCTATTATCCAATGGAAAACATTTTCAAAATAAGCATTACATTGGTTCTTGCCTTCATTCTTAAAATCATGGTACATCTATTTTCCCTACATATTCTTGTGAGACTTAGACAATACTTTCATATATCTTAGTCTATAAGCTTGTATATGACAAAGTCTCCCCTTACAATTCCCTCTATGCAGAAAACATTAGCATGCCACTAAAAAAAATGGTAACTTTACTCACCTATCTTAGTCTTAGGTTATGATCCCTTGTATCTTACTAGTTTTATGGGGCAAGAATTAGGGGTAAATTTCTTCCAAATAAAATGATACCCATATATAAATCTTATGCAACATCATATTCAAATTCCACATCTCTCACCTTTCACTAATATTTGGTGTTGAGCCCTCACATCTCACTAGTTACATGGGATTAGCATTGGGGAGAGATGTCCTTAATCACCTATGTATAGTCTTTGGTGATGAGCCCATGTGTCTTCCTAGTCACATGAGAATACATGTAGTGGGTCATAAAAAAATATTTTGCATATCAAATCAAAAGGTGTCCAAAAAAAAATTCTTAAAAAAAAAGAGCTTGTCTATATGTCTATGCTAAAAAGGGTAACTTCATCCTATTTACCAATTCTATCACGGCTATTCTCTCTAGACACAACTAGTAAATTTAGTATTTTTTGAGTTTAGCAAGAATTAAATTTTATCCCCTTTTATTGTAAGGATTAGGTGACCTTCCTTTTTCATGAAAAATTTTGATTTTTTATTTTCATCTTCCCCATTTCATACATATCTTATTCCCGCTTTCATTCCTTTGCTACAAATTGAAAGTCATAGTTGTGTAAACAAAATAACTGGGTCATCACTTTCAAAACAACTATTATCACATTCATAAAGTTTCATACATATCCATCATGTTACATCCATTTGATAATTTTTTCATTCTCACATCTATAATCATTTTCCATAGTATTATCTAATATCAATGGTTGATCCTCTAATGTTGAGTTTGTATAATAAGTCTCTAGTATAGTCCATCTCTATAGAGGGAATGTGATTCAAACATATCAAAAATAAAAAATAAAAAATAAAAAAATAAGAAACAAAATTAAAAAAAAAGAAATAAAGAAAAGAAATAAAAAAATTGTTCATCCATGAGTGAAAATCAGTAAACTGGTGTTTTGAGAAAGTGTCATGGGGAAAACCAAATTTGTCACCCCTTTCAATTAAATTAGTCAACTAAGCTAAGCTCACAACTTTTTAATAGGATATATCAGTCCCTTATCCACTCCTATGAACCCTAATTCATGGGGCACCATAAAACATGTAGCTTATCTTGGGAGATATCACTCTTGGTCCATTCCTTGCATATATCATTTCTTGGGGGTAAATCAATCCATCATCTTAAAAAATCATAATGTGTAATCATTGGCTTAAGTGAGTTAATAGCTTCCATGGGTTCATCTTACCCTTCATACATCAACCCATTTTCTCATCACTTCTCATATGTGTTGAACTACATTGTCCTGATGTTCATGGACAATGTAGGTATTGCTTAAATTTTAAGGGTAGCTCAGCCACTAAAAAATAATTACCATCCCCATTATTCATATTTTCTTCTCATAATTTCCATTTCTAACATTTCCCTCTTGCTTAGGAGGTCCTACATCATGAAAGCTTTAAATTTTTCTTAGCATCCTTATATTTTAACATCAGTTAATGTTTCTTTGTTTTTCCTCCTATCTTTGGGAGAACTACATTGGCTTGAGGTCTTTTTGGACTATGTAAGCAGTGCTTAGTTATGAAGGTCATCCTGGCCACACCCATTATTTTCTTTTCTTTTCTCACCTGATTTCTCTTCCAACACTTCTCTACCTATCTCTTCACCCTCTCACTCCCTCTAGCTTGTCAATCTCTTTTAACCATTTTTATAGCTTATTAATATCTTTTAAAATAAGGATTGACAACCTTCCTCATCTACCTATCTTATCTCATATAAATATACCATCTACTTTGCTTCATTGGTCTCCCCATCACATTTCATTACATTTTTCATTGCACACTCCCCTACCCACGTTTTCATATTTTTGTCCCTCTCTCCACTTCTTACCAACCTTGCCCTCTATCTCCTTTGTCTACTTTCACTATCCTCATCAATTCCACTTACCCTTGGAATTTTTTCATACCCTCCTCATCACTTTCTTTTCCTCACCAATTCCACATCATCTTGTTCACTTACACATTGATAGACATTTTTACATCTTTCTCTTCTTTGGTACTACCTTATTCCTTCTCTTCCACTGCTTCTAAACCATTTTCATTCCAATTATCAATTTTTTTCATCTCTTCCATATTTTGTGTCTTACATGCTTTCTATTTATTTTATTTCTTCTAGCCCCATTTATGCACATCTTTTTTTGCTCTTGTGTTCCCCCCTTTTTTTTGCATCCCTCTTTTCTTCTTACGTGTGCCACCATTTTTTTTTTTTTTTTTGATTTACCATTCTTCCCACCTTTCCCATTTTCCATTATTTTTGTTTGGTTTAATTTCATCCTTTACATCTTAATTTTCCCTCCAAAACTAGATTCTAACTAGGTCTTTATCCTTTGAGAAGTCTTCCATAATTTCCCTTATCTTCTTATTTATTCGAGCCTTTTGCACTTTACATTCCCATTTTCCTCTTTCCATCTTTGTACACATTTGTCTTTTGCATTTGTTTGAGTTTCTATCTTTTGTATCCTTGCCAGCCCCCTTACTTTGTCTTTCTTTTTTCTTCTTATCATCCCTTATCTCCATCTCTTATTTTTATCTCATCCCCTTTCATTGTGTTTCTCTATTACTTCACTTATTTCCTTTCCTATCATCCATTTTATATTTTATATCCCCTATTTCTTCACCACCTCACCACTTTTCATCTTGTTAATCTCTTCTAATCACCCATTTATCTTGTCAATCTCTTCTATCAAGTTGATTGACACCTACTATGTCTCTGCAACTTTTTCTCCATCCATCCTTTACTTCACCCTATTTTTCTTAACCCCTTTCACATCTTCCATCCCATTCTTATCTCCAAAAGAACCATATGATTTGATTCATTGATCATCTCCTTTCCTATCATCATTTATCCTAGCCATACTTACTTGGTCATGATACCACTTGCTTCTTCACTCTTCTATCATCCTTTTTGTGTCCTTATTCCACTCCTCTTTCCTCACCTTCCACTTCCTTCCATGTGTTTCCTTGTTTTTCATTTTCATCACCAAATTATTTTCTCCTTGGTCTCTTTTAAACCTCCTTTCACTTTTTTCATTTCCTACCATATTTTTAGTCATCCCCTTCCCATTCATGTTTGTTAACCTTCTCTCACATTCTTTTTCAATTCCCCAATCTATTATTTTTTAGCACATTACTCACACCCCCATCTTGTACCATTTATTTTTCTTCTCATTTCTCCATTTCATTTCATTTTTTTCATCCTCCTTGATGACATTACTTGTGATTCATGATCTTTTGTTCCTCCTTATCCATGTATGGATTATTACATCATTATCCAAATTAATCTTTATCTATGACCTCACTATCTTATCACTCCTACTTCATCCATCTCCTTATCTACCTTCACATCATCCCTTATTGGCTCTCCCTCATATTCTCCCATTAGAACTCTAGCTCCTCACTGATTAGAGTGTAGTCACCAGTTTGTATTACTTCTCCATGCATATCCATGTCTACTTCTTGTCTTCCATTCTCTTTCTCTAATGCATGAAATCTTGTCAGGTTCACTACTTAAATTACATCCATTTCTTCCTTCAATGTCTTTATATGTTGTGCATGGGTACTCTTTTTGTACCTTTTCCCTCTCCAACCCTTTTTCCATTCTCAAACCATTTGTCCAAAATCATCCCAAAGTTGCTTGATCCAATTTACCTTTGTATTGATATCCACATCCTAATGCTTCTTCTCTACATTCATACAATCTCTAGGTTCATCTTGTATCCCATTCTAATGTTAGTGCACCCATTTTACTTCATTTTCCTAGTGTGTCCTCTTTTGTCCTTTGATGACATGGACACTATAACTGTATACATCACTATACAAGTGCTCACTCATATTATCCATATCTTACCTTAGATAATGTGAACACCATGATTATATACATCACTATAAGATTTCTCACTCATCTATTATCCCTCTCTTACCTTCATCACTAACTAGATGAACACTCATATTTTAACCTTCTTTCTCCATCAAACTCTCATCCTTTCAGGAGTATTATTATTGTCCACACTCTTCTTTCTCCATCAAACTCTCATCCTTTCAGGAGTATTATTATTGTCCACACTCTTGCCATTATACAGGTACATTTCCATTTGAATCTCTTCTATCTATTTCTTCTTATCATTCTCTCCCTCCTTTTTATTCTCCCCCTTTCTGGGAGAACTACATGTGGCCTAAAGCCTATCCCTATTACCATGGGTATTCACACCATTTTTAATGGTAAGAGAATTTAGACTATGTAGGCAATGCTCACGGGCATGGGGCCCTTGGGGTCAGTTTGGCCACTATCTCCATCATCTCCATTCATCCAACCTACGATTTCACTTGTCATAATTTATATCTAAAATGATGTGCTTATCTCTGAGTATCCTCATCTATTAGTCAATTATTTTGGATACCAAAAGTCTCAACCCTAGACTTGGTAGTTAGTCGTGTCATTTGCTTCCTTTTTTGGTGTCAATTGATTTTGTTTTTGTTTTCACCTATGTTTTGTTGTGATTATGATGAACTTGTCTTTGCTAGATTTGTTTACTCTTGATTATTTTCTCATGTGTCGTTTGATTTAATTATTTTATCTTAAGTTTGTCATTTTTTTTTGTGTATACTTTTCTTTTTTCTTTTTTATTACATTCATCTTCTTTCCACTTGTTTTTTTCTTTTTATCATGTTTTGAGTCAAGATTATTTTATGTATTACACTATAGTGTGATTATGATTTTTCCATATCATGATGTACTTTGTTTTTTACAAATTCTAATCTTATCAGTCCTTATGCATCAAACACATATATTCATCATGGTTATTTCATATCATTGGTGATTATTATTTTATGCTAAATTAAAACATAGGTTGTTTCACTCTTACTCACTTATTCATGTTGGAATTCCAAAGCAAGGAAAAAAATAAACATAAGGAAGTTGTATAACCATCTATGTAATCTCCATTTGGTTACACTTTTATTCATCATCTCTCTATAACCTATCCCCTCCCATTCCAATAATTTTTCCCTCCAACCCATCCTTTTCATATTTTACAATAGTTTTTCTCCAAAAATTTAGGCCCTAATTAATTTAAATGATATCAATCTTAATCAACTACTTGAAACTATCGATTCAATAAAATCTTCCTCTCAAACTAGAAAAATTATATTTTTTTGTTTTAAGGCATGCAACTTACCAGGATATATAATTTCCACATTTGCTCATGTGACCCATGCATCCTGACACCATCTAAGTGTGTAGCTTCCAAGCAAGAAATGCTCTTTTTCCTATCTATTCTTTAATTTTTAGCTAGGGGTAAATAATTTTACACCAACTTTAATCTTACAAGTCTGATATTGATTTCTAGTGCTTCAATTTTTTGACATCCTTCATTCTCACCACTTTATCATTTTTACTGCTACATCATCTTGAGTGTTCCTTTAAATTTAACATACAAACACTAATGGGGCATCATCATGGGTCCCTCATTTTTTTCTAATCATTATCTTATTCTTTTATCCAAATTCCACCTATCGATTAGAAAAGATAAAATCATAACATCCATTATTTCTTCATCTAATTTTTTATTTTATTTTTTTCCACCTTTTCATCAACTTTTTCAATCTTTGAAAATTTATTACTTCGATAATGTATCACAACAACTTCTCAAAGAGGGGGAAAATGTTGACACTTAAAATTGAACAATTTGTGTTGAGTTTAACCTTCTTTGCACTAAACACCTAATCACCTCTAATCATCCTTAATTTTTCCTAATCACTAATCACTATTCATTATTCACTATTCACTACTTTATTATTCCTAAATTAAACCAAAATTAGTTAACTAATCTTTCTCTAGTTAAAAAATCCATGGATTTTGGAAATTCTTAATTTTTATAAATCTAAATAATCAAAATTATCCTCACATGCCCAAAGGCTCCACCTGTTCCCCACCATTCTAATTTAATAATCCACCTTTATTCCCATTATCTTGCATGATATAATTTAATAATTTAATAATCCACATTTATTGCCATTGTCTTCCATGATCTAATTTAATAATCCACCTTTATTCCCATTGTCCTTCATGATCTAATTTAACAATATCTTTCCAACCCACCATTATTAATTCCACCTCTTAATGGTAAACCTTTCTTGTTATACATTTCAGCTAATCAATTTGTACTAGGGCATTATTAACACAACATGATGATAGTGGAAAAGAATGGGTAGTATATTACCTAAGTATAACTTTGATATCATATGAGCTCAACTATTCTCAGATAGAAAAAGTATGTCTAGCAGTTGTTTTTGCTTCTTAGAAACTATGCATCACACGGTCAATAGATAAACCATCTTAAATATATTTTATCTAGAATATCTCTAACCGACAAGTTGGCTAAGTGGGTTATGCTTCTTAGTAAGATTGATTTTGAGTATGTCAAATCAAAAAGTGATCAAAGGACAAGTCTTAGAAGATGTATTGGCTGAAACATCACTCAATGAAAAAGTACCTCTTATTATAGAGTTATTAGATGAAATAATAATGTCTATAGATAAGTCTATAGTTTGGTATCTCTTCTTTGATGGTTATTTTACCAATCACAGATCATGGGTAAGTATATTGTTAGTCAACCCTGATGGGGATTGCATTCCCAAGGCTTTCAGAATTGAGTTCCCTTATACCAATAACATAGTAAAGTATGAAGCTCTCATAGCAGGCCTCAAAATGGCAATACAATGGGGAATAAAACACCTTATTGTGTTTGTTTATTATAATCTTATCATCAATGAAGTCATTAATGAATTCCAAGATTGTGATGATAAGTTGATCCCTTATAAGTGAATGGTGGATAGTTTGAAATTGTCTTTTGAATACATCTAATTTAAACATGTGCTGGGACTTAACAATAGAGAAGAAGATGTTATGGATACCATTGGTTACCTATTGGATTTAAGCATAAAACATAACAATTTCTTGGTTGAGTACTTATTGATACCAATTTATGATGCACCTAATTTAGAAATGGTTTGTGAAGTGGTTGGTCCCACTTCCCCATGGTACTCTAACATATATACATATATTTATAATAATACCATGCCTTCTAACATGTCCCATAATCAATTCAAGTCCTTTACCCAACACACCTCTCACTATACCAACCTTGGCAACACTTTATATCACAGAGGCTATGACAAAACTCTTTTACACTATTTGAATTCTAAGTAATCAATTTTGGCCATTAGGGAAGTCCATGAGGGAATATTTGGGGCATATTAAAGTGGAATGGTCCTTGCAAATAATCTTTTATAAGTAGGTTACAATTGGCCTATAATGGAATCCAATTCATGTGCCTATGTTAAAAAATGCATACCTTGTCAAAAATATAGGGACCTTATCCATAGTTCATCACAAGCTCTACAACCTATCACTACACCTTGGTGATTATCCACATGGGGGATATAACTCATTGTAAACATAAATCCTAGTTATTTTGATGGCCATAATCATATCATAATGGCAACAAAGTATTTCACCAAGTGGGTCAAGGCAATGCCCCTTATGTCATTGGAATGTAAATCTCCAAATTTATCTTAAACTATGCTATCTATCAATTTGGTATCCCTTTCACTATCATTTATGATAATGTAAAATAATTTAAGAATAAGGATATTAAATATTTTTATCATACTTACCACATCCAGCATAAGTGGTCCACTCCTTACTACTTTTAAGGAAATGACCAAGTTGAGGCAACCAATAAAAACATTTTGCATATCCTTAAAATGGTTGTTAATGAAGATCATCATGCCTAGAATACAAAAATATATCCCACCCTTAGGGCATACCTCACTAGCATCCACACACCCATGGGGGCAACCCCTTATTCCCTTGTATATGATATTGATTTTATTCTACCAATCAAAGTTGAGGTTCCAATTTTTCATATATCTTTATAATAAATCATTGATGAATAATCCTATCATAATTCACACCTCAATGAACTACACCTTCTAGATGAGAAAAGACTTAATATTTTAAACCATTTGAAATTATACCATAATCACCTTCACCGTAGTTATAATAAGAAGATTAAACATACAAAGTTTAAAATTAGAGATCTTGTTGTCAAGGAAAACCAACAAAATATAAATGTTGTGTGAGAGAAGAAAGGAATGTTTGAACTAAATTGGTTGGGCCCATATGTTATCATTGCCAAATATGGATCTAGATCCTACATATTGGCTACTCAAAATAGAAAAGAGGTTGATGAATTGACGAAAATCATGCACCTCAAAAGATTGTATGCATAAATCATTCTAATGTTGTTGTATATATTTCTAGTTTTCAAAACTTATAAAAGCAAATAAAAAAATCATAAAACATCAAAAACAAAAGCAAAAACAAAAACGTGTGTGTGTGTGTAAATCAAACATCAAAAAATAAAAAATAAACTAAGTTATTGTCTGCAAGTATCTTGACACTTAGGGGCAACCCATTTACAGTTATATTTCACATTTCCCTCATTTCATTGCATTTTCCATTGTTTACATATCAAATGTCATGGTCTGGTTATTATTTAGTTATCATTTCACATAACATAAAATTTCAAAATGCAGCTTATCATATCATTTAAATTTTTCATATCACCTTATTATCCCATGGAAACATTTTCAAAATTATCTTTATATTTTTTTCCCTTCATTCTTACAAATAGAGTACATCTATTTTCCTTACATCTTCTTATGAGATTTAGACAATACTAGCCTATAGCTAATTCTAGAAGTTTGTTTATGACAAAGTCTCTTCTTATAGTTCCCTCTACATATAAAATATTAACATTCTATCAAAAAATGGTAACTTTACTCACATATCTTGGTCTTAGGTGATGAGCAATTGCATCTTACTAGTTGCATGGGGCCAAGAATTGGGGGTAAATTCCTTCAAAAAAAAATGAGACCCTTATCTAAATCTTATGCAACATCAAATTTAGATTCCACATCTCTCACCATTCACTTATCTTTGGTGTTGAGCCCTTACATCTCACTAGTTGTATGGAATTAACATTGGGGAGAGATGCCCATATTCACCTATGTATATTCTTTGGTGATGAGCCCATGTGTCTTCTTAGTCACATGCAACTAAATGTAGGGGGTCATAAAAAAAAATGTGTTGCATATTAAATCAAAAGGTGTAAAAAAAGAGACTTATTATGAAAAAGATCTTGTCTATATGTCTATGTTGAAAAGGGTAACTTATCCTATTTACCAATTATGTCAAGGCTAGTTCTCTGTAGACACAGCTAGCAAAGTTAGTATTTTGTGAGTTTTTCAAAAACTACATTCTCTCCCCTTTGCTCGTAAGGATTAGGTCACCTTAATTTTTCATGCAAAATTTTGATTTTTAATTTTCATCTTCCCCATTTGATACTTATCCTATTCCCCCTTTCATTCCTTTGCTGTAAATTCAAAGTCATATGGTGTGTAAACAAAATAACTAGGTCATCACTTGAAAAATAACTATTAGCATATTCACAAAGTTTCATGCATATACATCATGTTACATCCATTTGATACATTTTTTTCTCACATATATAATCATTTTCCATAGCATTATCTATCATCAATGTCTGGTCCTCTAATGTTGATTTTGTATAATAAGTCTCTATTATAATCCATCCCTATAAAGGGCATGTGAGTCAAACATATCAAAAATACAAACTAAAAAATACAAAATAAAAAAAATAAAAAATAAAAAACAAGGAAAGTAAGGAACAAAGAAAAGAAACAAAAAAATGTTCATCCATGAGTGAAAACTAGTAAGTTGGCACTTTGGTAAAGTGTCAAGATGAAAACTAAATTTGTCACCCCTTTCAATTATATTAGTCAACTGAGCTAAGATCACAATTTTTCAATGGGATATATCATTCCCATATCCACTCCCATGAACCCTAATTCATGGGTACCCTAAAATGTGTAGCTTATCTTGGGAGATATCATTCTTGATCCATTCCTTACATATATTATTGATTGGGGGCATATCAATCCATCATCTCAACCAATCACAATGTGTAACCATTAGCTTAAGTGGGTTAATAACATCCATGGGTTTATTTTACCCTTCATCTATCTACCCATTTTCTCATCATTTGTCGTATGTGTTGAAATACATTGGTCTGATGTCCACAAACTATGTAGGTGCTACTTAAATTCTAAGGGTAGCTCAACCACTGACAACTAAGGCCAAAAAATTTCTTGATACAAGATACAATCCATCAAGCACTTCATTTCTTAATTGGTTGATAAATTCCATCCATTTACCGACTTACAAAATAATTTCACCACCTTTTTAAGGAATGTTGATTGCCAGAAAGACTTTGAACACTTGAAATAATACTTGGTCAATCCACCTATTATATTACTACCTACACCATAAAAGTCATTACTATTTTATTTATCTATAAGTAAAAATTCCCTTGGGGCACTTTTATCCTAACATGATGAGTAGGGAAAATAACATGTTGTATAATACTAAGTCACACATGGGTGATGTAAAAGCATAACTCTATGCTGCTAGAAAAAAACTATTTAGCCATGGTTTTCATCACCCAAAAGTTATGTCACTACATGCTTAACAATAAGACCATCATCATACCATAAGTAGATCTACTCAAGTATCTACTTTCTAAAATAGCTTTACAAGGCTGCATGACTAAATGGATCATGATTTTAAGTAAATTTGAGATTGAGTATGTTAATTAGAAGGCCATCAAGGGAAAATTAATTATAGACTATCTTGTCAAAGATCCACTTTTTGACACTCAGTCAATCACGTTTGGGTCTCTATATGAGTCTATCATGATCATAGTAGAAGAACTTCTTGAATAACAACAATAGACTCTTTATTTTGAAAATTCCTTCACATCTCATGGATTAGGAGGACTTTTGTTTATAACACCACAATGGGACCTCATTCCTAAGTCTTTTTGTATCAACTTTCCTTGTACCAATAACATGGTTGAATATGAAGCACTCATTGTAGGAATTTATTTACTAGTATAATAGAATATCTAACATTTTATAGTTCATGGATATTCTTAGATTATCATTAATTAGGTCATAGACCAATTTCATACCAATAATGATAAGATGTACCTCACAAAGCCATGGTAGATACTCTCAAATAACACATGGCTCATCTTTAGTTTGAGAAGATACCTCAAGAAAACAACATATCAGTAGATGTCATGGAAATGATTAGCTCTCTGATCTAGATCATAGATAAGGCTATAGATTATTAGTTCCTTATTTAAAATATTTTTGCAGTAGCCCATGAACATTCGACTATCGAGATGATTTGTGATATTATTGGTTTAATTTATTCTTGGTATAATAGACTATATGATTAATTTAATGACCAAACCATACCTCCTAAACTATCTCATAAAAATAAAAAAACCTTCATCCACCAAGTCTATTTTTATACATTACTTGGACCCGGATTTTATCATAGAGGCTTTGATGTAACTCTAATTCACTATTTAACCTTGATAGAATATGGATTAGAGTTGATGGAAGTTCATGAAGGCTTTTATAGGGCCCACATTAGTGGGGCCATCATTGCCAAAAATTTACTCTATACTGGTTATTATTGGCCAACTATGGAAGATAGTGTCATTGCATATGTTAAAATGTGTGTACAATTCTAAAAGTATGTCAATTTCATACATATTCCATCTCAAACACTCAAACCACTAACCACATCATGGATATTTTCAATTTGGGGACTTGACCTCATAAGAAAGATTAACCCTACCTCCTCAAATGGCCATAAACATATTCTTATCACCACACAATACTTTACTAAGTGAGTGGATTCCATTCTCATAACCTATTTGATAGAAAAATATATATCTAAATTCACTTTCAATCACCTTATGTCATTATGGTATTCCCTCCAACATTATATCTGATAATGGAAGTTTATTTAAGAATAAATATGCCAAATCCTTTTATACTAAATATAATATTACCCAACATTTTTTTACTCAATACTTCCCATAATGCAATGGACAAGTAAAGGAATATAATAAAAAAATTATCAATATCCTCAAAGAGATAATCAATGATGTCAACCATGATTATCACTTGAAACTTTTCATCACCCTTTGGGCTTACCAAACCAATTTTTTCACTATAATAAGAGCCACACCTTATTCCCTAGTCAATGGTATTGAGGTCATACTTCATGTTGAAGTTGAGTTACCTTCTCTCCACATATCATAGGGTATATCACTCTTATGAGCTATAATTATGAGACAAAAAATGAATGGTAACCTTGAATATCCTTCAACCATATGAAAACCAGTTACATAATCAATACAATAAGCATGTCCCATATAGAAAAATTGATCTTGGTAATCGTATAGTTAAAGAAAACTTAAAAAACCCAATGTTAAATGTAAGAAAAAGGTCAAGTTTAATCCTAACTAGTTATGGATTTATATCATTACTTCTATCTATGTTTTTAGTGTATACAATTTGGCTAAGCTATCTGGAGAAGAACTTGAGGATATAATGAATATAATGCAGCTCAAACAATTTTTCACTTGAGTGACTTGAGGTATTATCTATGAGGATCATTTACTTTGTGTCATGAACATCCATTAGATATTATACCATACCATATTCCTTTCCTATTATGAATTTTCTTATATTACCTTAGATTTTAATCTCCCATCCCTATTTTCACCTTGGTTTTGATACATTGGAATTTTAGGTAGTGTCAGTGGTTGGGTTCAAATGTAGTTTTAGTAGATAATTTTGACTTGAGACTATCCAATGCATATTTTGAAATGTTCATCTCTTCAAGTGTTAAAATAGTGAGTATGGAAATTTCATCTTTCATTTTTTATAATAATTTCTACTATTATACATTTTTTTACTATTATACTTATCTCACTTACCTATTCAAAATATTATTATTACTTGGTCATATTTCTCGATGTGGGGTGACCCATAATGGATTGAGGTCTATTTGGACTATGTGGGTAGTGCTCAATGTTTTTTGAGGTCATCTTGACCAACCTTATTCCAACACTCTCATCATTTTGTGAGTAATATAAGCCAATGTTCTCATCATTTTATAAGTAAATTAAGAATCACTCTCACCATTTTACACGTTACCGCATATTGTATATTGTAATACTCTATTGAATTGAAATTCCTCAATAATCTAAAACATATAAATATACCAAAAAACTTATAATAAATCCTAAAACAATAGGTCAATGACATTACATCCATACTACTTAGGATGTGCATCTCTTAGTCAGTTGTTATAAATAATATTTCACATGGGTCACATCATGACCATTTCCACTTGCTTATTCCATTTCTTGATTGTATGCCCTCTCATTTCTAAGATAACTATATTGGCCTGAGGTCCACACATACTATATAGGTATCACTTGGATCTCCCAAGTTAGTTCAGTCAGTCTTAGTGATTGAGTTCATTTTCTAGTCTTAGTGACCATTCCTTGTTCTAGGTTTGTCTTGAAAATGATCTCACCATTTTATGAGTAATATTTTATGAATACTCTATTTGTCTTGCAATCTCTTTCTTGTTTTAATACTTAGACATAGTGGACACTATAATTACCAATCTATTTCATTTGTGAACACTCACCTTTTATATTTTAGTGTGGTTTTATCCTAAATCTTACTCTCACAATCAAGATTTCCAAGCCCTTTTGTTTCATGTTTTTACCATTTTCTAAGCCCATTCATATTTTCATCTACAATCAATCTCTTTTTCTTGTCATCAATTTTATTATCTTCATAATTCTTGGGAGAACTACATTTAGCTTAAAGTCTATGTTGTAACTCATGCCCATGGGAATCTGTAAGTAGCATCTACTTGCCTAGGGTAATTAGAGTCATCTTGACCACCCCTTCCTTATTATTCTATTCTCCTTCCCATTATTGTGATGTCATACCTATGTCATTATTTACTATAACCTACCAAGAACTTTTTTCCAAGCCTACCACTTCTCTTACACATGCACAAATAGTGTCAATAAGCAGTTTTAGTTCATTACTTTTATGTATTATGTTTGTTTCCTACATCTGCCTTAGATTAGTTTATTTATTGAATCTTCCTTAAATTAATTTGTTTATTGCATTGTGTCATAGGTTGTTTTTTATCACCCTTTAGTTGGGTGCTTTATGTTTGTTTATTTTGAGCATTGTGTGTCTAAAGATAATTAGTTTACGCTTAAGTCTTGCTTCATCCTTGGGCTTGAGTTGTTTACTTTTTGAATTTAGATTGTATTTTGTGCTTCCCTTCTCCTTGGTCTTTGTATGTTCATTACATTCTTTTTACAATTAAGTCTTGATTTGTTATATCTTGTACTTTAGTTTTGATTATTTTTATTCACTCCTACACTTAGTTTATTGCATTATATTTACACCTAGTATTTTATTGTGATCATATCTTACACCTAAGTTGATTATACTTATATTTAAATTAAGTTTTTCCATACATATGACATATATTGTCATTGTGGTTCATTTATAATTATGATTTATAATGTCTCGTGGTACAATAAAAATTACTCCAATCAATCTATCAAGCAATGGTGCTATTAGTATTTCCTCTTGTTCATAGCAGACATACCCAAATCCAAACACATGATAACCCAATCACAAATGACTATTAATAGTTGTTAGTTAGGATACATATCCATAGTAGTAGGTACTTCATAATCATATTATTCCCCTATGTTATCTCATCATTAATCCATGTTATGGGTTCATTGTGTGATTTCCCTTTGCTAATTTTACATAATGAGGCAAATATTTTAGATCTATCAATGATCAAAACTACCATACTAGGGCAAAAACAATCGATGGCATCATGCTCAAATCTACCCTATTGTTAAAATCATTATGTCAATGACTAAATCCACCTTGTTGGGGTAAATCATTATTTAGAGATATATTATCACTAGACTTCATCATTTTCCTCTTTTCAAAGGACCATTCAATGACACTATTTTATACTTGCTCCATCAATGGAGCATTTAGGTCTCATCAACCACCCTATAGGGCATCATCATGTGATTGTTGGCTCGTAATAACCTATGGTTATTAACACACCATTCTAAAATTTAAATTTTTAACGTAATGAATTTTTCATTCTTATAGAATTTGTTATTGTGCTTGTGTCTTGCAATGACTAATCAAACAGGGCTAAAATTTAGACACTCCTTTTCATCCACTTGAAGTCTAAATTTCTAGAAAACTATGCCAATTATTCCTATAAATCACAAAACACCCCAATTTTCTCTACACATTGGATGTAAACTCCCTAAATTATGTCAAGGCTTCCCTATTTGGGTTAATACCATATATACAATGATGACCTCTCGCATATTCATCCCCAATCAACTTGTGACTTAGTAAACTGACATTTTCAACCAATTAAACATGGCACTTAACCAAATTCATGAAAGGACCAAAAGAGCAATCAGGATTGATTAACTAAATAAATCAAAATAAATGCTTAAGTGAAAAATCCATGTGTATTAACAATTATCTAATTTCTAAAAATGAATTTTCAACAAATATTAAGAATATGATGTCATCAACATTAAAGTCAAGAATTATAAAATACTAACATAAATGCCTTAAAATTAAAAATGTTAAGCCATGCATTTATAAATGCATAATTAAGGCCATCATTAAATGTATTTGGACTCCAAACCTTATCCCTAGCTTAACTACACATGAGTTAGAGTTAGTTGAAAATTTATAAATACAAGTGCCATGAGCATTCTTTAAAAAGCTTCTCGGTACAAGGAAATAATCCCAAATTATTTATAGAGAGCTTCATAGACAACATAATCTAAGAGATAATTTCCTAGTGAACAAGAGAAGGTGATACCCATGCAGCATTATCATTTCCAAAGATCGATTGTTCATAATACCAAGCATAAACCTTCTCTTATGTCGATTGTAAAATAGAGTCATTCTAGGAAGCTAATTGGCATTTTTTTCTTCCATTTGTAGATTTTTAATCATTACTCACCCTATTACTTAGGCTTATAATGTTAGTTGTCATTTATTTTTGTTATTCTATCCACTAACAAGACAAACTAATCATTATCTTTGTATTCCTATATTACACATACTCCAACCCTCATAGAGTACTTTTAAAATGTACAAATATATAGGAACTAACAAAGTGTGTCAAAAAAGGGCAACCAAAACACTGAGCATCACTAAGCTCTCATGTAGTCCACTTGCTAAATTGGAAGAGAAGATGTGGGAACTAGTAGATGGTTTTCTAAAGTGAAACCAAGCTGTAGAGTGTCACTAAGATCAAATGTGTTCCACTTGTAAAATATGAATCACACTGCTATGAATGGATCTAAATTTGAATTAAAAAATAGCTTAATATCTGATACTTGATACTTATAAAAATATAAATATATATTTTTAAAATATTATATTGTTAATTAATGTATATCATGCCTCCTATACTTTATAGAGTTCTAAATGTGATATTTTGAGAACTATTTGAAGCCTTGTACTCTCTTCATATAAGAGTGCATGTGCTCAAGTAACTATGTGAGTGGAAAACATATGCCAGCTAAATAGCGCTATAATCTATTTTTTCAAATTGTAGGTTACCAAAAATAAATAGTGTATTTCTTGAAAAGGGACCATTTTTGTGCTCCCCTATTGAGATGAGGGAGATTTCTTGTAAAACTAGTTATCTCAAAATAAAAAGTGAGCATTTGTGAAAGATAGATAAATCATATAATAGTCATTTACATAGATTGAATTTAGTATTTAAATCATATATATGAAATAATTTAGTAATTTGAATAATTTTTATATATTCTTGCATTATGAATTTTGATATGGCAATGCAATAGTGAAAAATGAGCATTTCAAAGAACTTCCAATAGTTGAATACATATGTTAAGCATAAAGTTGATAATTTGAAGCATTAGAGAAAAATAATATTTTTAATTATATGTATCATGGAACCATATATAGATAATCATGTATATATATTAGTGTATGATAATAATCATAGCACCATAGTAGCCATAAAGAAAGTATGCAATTGAATTCAGATAATTTCTCATGCAAGAGGGCCTATAGGCCACATATAAGGGACATGTAATATGTCAACAAGAGTGTAAAATGAAGTATAAAATTTAGACATTAATCCAAAAAATTTAATATAAGGAACATTAAATATGTTTCATAATTAATAGAAGGCCTAAATGACCCACACACAAGGTGTGGTTGTCTCATAAAAATAAGGTGTATGTTGAACATACATAAGATAGTGTTGAATATAATGGTAAAAATGTTTTTAAATCGTGTAATAAAACTGAAATTAACATGTAACAATTGTTTACACTTTGATTCACACCCTTGAGGAGATGCTCAACTCTCCTCATCCAAGTGGCACAATTTTTAACATCTCTCTTGCTATGGGTGATAATTTTGCTGAGATGAATCTCTATATAAGGGACTAGCTCCATTTGATGCACATTTAAAGTTCTCTATCTTACTTAATAATTTTATATGAAAAGGGTTAATAAAACAAGTAATAAACCAAATGGTGATGCACTAATGTATAATGTCCTTGCAATTGACTGAAACCACTACTTAAAGACAAACAAGTTATTTTTCACTCAAGACTCACAACTCAAGATTCATTACTACATCAATGTTTCATATGATAGATTCAAGAAGGTATAATATTTAGGAAGGTAATGAATTATTCCAAAGAGGGATAAAATCATGGACCACTTCTAGTATATCTCTACACTTAGAAAATAATACTAGTAAAGACTTACAACAATCTCATTTCTACAAATTGGTAGACCATCAAGAGTACAAGCTAGAAAAGATAATCTTTCACTGGACTAGACTAGCAAGATTCAAGTCATTAATCAATACTACAACATATAATTGGAAACAACACTTTTATATTTATTCAAGAGTTATTTAAGTACAAATTTGGCTAGCTTTTTCACAGTAACCAGCAGAGGCTACTCAAATGAGCCAAAAGTGCATATTTATAGCTTTTGAGAGTGGGGACAGGAAAAGGAAGTCCAAGGGTCACTTGGACATGTGTAACATTGATAATATCAGTTAAATTTTAATTTGGTAGAGGTTTTGGGTGAGATATTCCATTTCATAGAGGTTTACTTGTCCAAAACAAGTCATAAGAATGGTGAAAAGTGGCACAAAACCTATAATTTTGGCATAAGAAACTGCCTTCATCAAAGACCATACATAAACATTTGAAACTAAAATAGAAGAGTTGACACATATAACCATTTAAATGAAATGTAACTCATGATGATAGTTATAAAATACTCCTTTTAACTGTTAGTTATCCTCTAGACAGTTGTGTTTGTCAATTTCATGGAAGCTCCTTGATTTGGGTTAGGTGTCAGCAACAACTTAAACCATCAACCTATCTATTCTTTTCTTGTTTTTCATACACCAAATACTCAATATCTTGCCATTTTTTACATCCATAATTTCTCTCAAGCTCCTGCCAAGCCCTTTTTTGACTCCAATGCCTAGTTTTCATAGTTTAAAATTGACGTTTGTGGGGTCATCACCTTCTTGGGTATTTATTTTATAAATTTGTTTCCATTGGACAATATTTCCAAAATAATTCATTCCTTAGACACTTTTATTGTGGTCACTTTATTTTGACACTTTTCTTTTGGTCACTTTATTTTGACACTTTTCTCCTTCAAAATTTTTTGTCTTGACACTTTTCCCAAAATAATTCATTCGAGATTTTTCTTGGCAATTCCTACAGACAATTTTCTTGAACAATCTTTTAAGCCTTTTTCTTCTTTTGTATTAGACAAAATGTTTGAAATAATTGAGCTTTTACCTCTTTTCAATGTGGACAATTTTTCCAAATGAATTTCTTAGATAATCTTTTCAAAATAATTCCTTTGGACTTTCCATTTAGCCCTTCAGACTTTTGTCTTTTTCCCTTTCAATTGAAAGAAATGGTCCTTCAACAATTTTTAAATGACCCTTTAGGAAATTTTAAGTTCCCTTCAAACTTTTGTCTTTTTTCCCTTCGTTCAAAATAAATGGTCCTTCGATTGAAAGAAATACTCCTTTGGTAATCTGTAAATGACCTTCTAGGAAAGTTGAAGTACCCTTCAAATTTTTTGTAAAGTACCCTTAAAAAAAGTTGAAAATGATCCCTTAGCCTAAAATGGTCCTTTGGGGAAATTGTACAAATAATTTTCTTGAAGGAATTAGTTTTCATCTTCAGGAAATCTATCTTGAACAAATTGTCTGAAAGAATTCGGTCCTTGGCCGAATGAAAAGTCTGAAAGAAATAAAACTTAGTCAAAAACAAAAGACCTAAAAGGATTAATATGCAAGGACTTAGAAAAATACCAAAACCAAACTTTTTGAAAAAAATTATACTTGTACATTTTTTGTGGTCTTTCTCAAAGAACACTTCTTCTATAGAAAATCTACATAGTGGTTAAGCTTTCCAATAGGGGTACCCAATTTTGACCCAAAGGGCCAAAATTTGGTAAAAAAATTAGTGACTCATAGGGGTAGTATGCATTCTATTTTGACCAGACCAATATCCAAATTATTCCATTGGGAATATAGTCATCTAAGGACACTCAAAGAAGGAATCATTCACCATGACTCAAAACTTGATCAACAAGACAACCAGTTACCACTTTAACCACACAAAGGCAAAGGACACACACAAAAAGCAAGCAAACTCATAAGACACACACATATTCATAAGCACTTAGGGGAAAAACAAGACACAACTGAAATCAAACTAATATGTACATTTATCATGATATGTTTCTCCTCCTCCTAGATCAAAGGGGAAGCTTCTTAGGTCTCTTTCATGACAAGAAACCTCATGGTGGTAACCAGGTAGCTTATTAGAGTGATAACTTGGTGACTCACCCTTCTTGTGTTCCACTTTGATTGACATGTATTCTAATGTATCAAATTCAAACATGTCCTCAACCTTCATGTATCCATTCTTCTCTTTGAGACATGTCTCATGTTGGTTCTTCAAGCTAGTGTAGTCCATCAATGGATCAATGGCTTCTATCTCATCATCATAGGGTTTATTTAGATCATGGCCCTCTTGATATGCATCATGGACCAACTCATTATTTTCTATCTTTTTTATTAGATGATCAAATGGATCTCTAGCTTCATCATATCTCTCTTGAGGAAGGGTGGTTGGTGTGATGTTTGAGCTGAAACAAAAAATTTCTAGTTCATCCCAAAAATCATCATTTTCTTGTTCAACATCTCCTTCTTCAATGTCTCTATCAAACCAATGTGATACCTCTCCTTCTTTTTCAAAAATAAAATTATTTATCTACTCAAAAACATGATCTTGAACCTC
Source organism: Torreya grandis (assembly GCA_037957365.1). Lineage (NCBI taxonomy): Eukaryota > Viridiplantae > Streptophyta > Pinopsida > Cupressales > Taxaceae > Torreya > Torreya grandis. The sequence continues at coordinate 1,440,016 of JARHVA010003763.1, read as the reverse complement.
ATTCAACTTAGTTTCCATGACCTGGTCATTATCTTCATCAAAGCAACAAGAAGGTTCATCAAACAATGGGAAAGAGAGTTCACCATGCTTACATTCTCCATCCAATGTTTACAAGTGAATTTTATCAATCTCATCTTCATATTTTTAGAAAATTTGCATTTATGTGTGACCTATATCTTTTCCTTAAATCATGCCACCTTTAAGAGTCACTTCTTCAACCTTATTCTCATGAAAACCTCATAGAACAACCACCTATTGAAATATGATTTGACTACATTTTTCATCTTTTATAATGCCTTCCACCTCATGTTCACAATGACGATGATCATGGGGAGTACATATAATTATTTCATCTTCATCATCACTCATAATAGCCTCTTGATCAGCCAAAAAATGCATTTTCTCTTACTCACTTGCCTCCCTCAAAACATGGTCCTCTTTAGAAGGGAATGAAGTGAAGGGTGAATGGATAGGTTCATGAGTTTAAAATTTAGGAATTGGAGTATGGAAGGTAATGGAAGGTGAAGTAAGTGAAAATGGAGTGCGGGATGAAGGAGAGGACTTAGGAATGGACTTTGAAAATAGTCAAGTGCTAGTGAGCTCTAAATCAGATTGGGAATGAGAAGTGGGGTGCCCTTTGACAAGTTCATGAGGAAGAGGTAGTAAACCTTGGTCTAAAATCAATTTATTCTCTTCCTTCCACTTGAACAACACTTCATCCACATTATATGTACCTTGATAACTCTCTTCAAGGGGTGTAGATGAGGTGTGTTTATACATGGGATCTTCTATTGGGTCTAAACCTTCCATTATACCTTGACTAAGCAACCTCATTTTTTACTCTAATTCTTCAATCTGCTTCGCTAAATTCTCTTGAAAGAGTCTTTCTTGGAGGTCATATGCATGATCATGATGAGGAGTATGAGAGGTTTGACATGGAAAAGAGTAGGTTTCTTATGTAAGGGTGGGAGGGACATGAGGAGGACTAGCTTTATTTCCCACTTCACACCCTTTAATAATACTCTTCTGTTATTTCTTACCCCATGATTCCAATATTTCATTCCAACTCATGGTCTTAAGATAGAAACTCTCTTTTTGAGGGTAGGTAAAAACTTTATCTTTCTCAAAGTCTTGAGCTGGATCATGATAGACATTTTTCCAACTTGGGATCTTGACATCATGTTGAAGGACTTGAGGAGGTTGAGGGAGACTAGGAAGAGTTTTTACATGCATAGGAAGAGTTGCTTGAGGATGTATGTGTTATTTTCCAAAGGAAATAGGATGACTTCTTCCAAAGGAGGGATCACAATATAATGAATTGAAATAGTTAGTTTCCATAGAAGGTTGTTCTAATGTCCTTTGGTGTAGGATTGCTAGGTGCAAAGGATTAACAACTAGAGTAGTTAATGAATCATATGGGTTAGAAGGTTGGCTCATTTTATGTTGGTGAGTAAGTGATATTTGATAGAAAGGATTTTATATACAAGAGGAGGGATTTTTTGAATAAGATAAGGTTGTTTTGGGATGGGAAAATGTATACAAGGTTGATTGCCTTGAATGGATTGACTCCTCCATCTTAATAGTTTCTCCTTCATGGATTGCATGGCTTGGGATTGCCTAAATAAGAACTTCTCCTTGTACATGATCTCTTGATGATACCTATTCTACTCATTTAACCTATCTATCTCCATCATTTGCTTCTCAAACTCCAACATTATCTCCTTAGCACTCTTGGATTGACTAGGAGACGGACAACTAGGTGAGCCACTTGAGGTGATTCCATGAAAAATATGAGCTTGATCAAAACAATATGAAGGAATACAAGGTCTCTACTTCTCAAAAATGAAATTATACATACCAAATATGATTTATTAATGCACTAAGGCTTCTTAACTAGCTAATTCAACTTGGAGTCACCATTGGTGTTGATTAAAATGCCTCCAAAAGGTTGATTTATTGAAGAACACAATAAGAATTCTTCAACTCCTTGGATAAATTGTCCTACTAGACATACCAAAAACTTTTGACACTTGGATTCACACCCTTGAGGACATACTCACTTTTGAAACTTGGATTCACACCCTTGAGGACATACTTAGTTCTCCTCATCCAAGTGGCATAATGGAAACATCTCTCTTGCTATGGGTGATAATTTCATTGAGATGAATCTCTAGATAAGGGGCTAGCTCCCATTGATGCAACTTTAAATCTCTATCTCTAACTTAACAATTATTTATGCAAAGGGTTAAGAAAAACAACTAAGAAAAAAATAGTGATGCACCAATGTATAATGTCCTCCCAATTGACTGAAACCACTACTTAAAGATAAATAAGCTGTTTCTCACACAAGACTCACAACTTAGGATTCATTACTACATCAATGTTTCATATGTTAGATTCAAGAAGTTATATGATTCTTAGGAAGAGAATGAATGATTCCAAATAGGGATACAATAATAGACCACTTCTATGATATCTATACACTTAGAAAAGAATACTAGCAAAGACCTGTAACAATCTCCTTTCTATAAATTGGTAGACCATCAAGAGTACCAGCTAGAAAAGATAATCATTCACTAGACTATACCAACAAGATTCAATTCATTACTCAATATTACAGCATATGAGTGGATACAATACTTGTAAATTTCTTCAAGAGTTATTTTAATATAAATCTAGCTAGAGTTTTCCCAATAACCAATAGAGGCTACTCAAATGAGCCAAAAGAGTGCATATTTATAGCTTTTGGGAGTGGGGACAAAAAAAAGAAGTCCAAGGTTCACTCAGACATGTGTCACCTTGAGAGGGTCAATTAAATTTGCATGTGGAAGAGGTTTTGGGTGAGTTATGCCATGTCATAGATGTCTACTTGTCCAAAATAAGTCATAAGAATGGTGAAAAGTGGCACAAAACCTACAATTTTGGCATAGGAAATTGCCTTCATCAAAGACCATCCATGAACATTTGAAACTAAAATAGGAGAGTGGACACATAACACTATTCAAAGGAAATGAAAATCATGGTGATAGTTAGATAATGTTCCTTCTAATTGCTAGCTATCCTCTAGACCCTGAAGTTTGTTGATTTTGTGGAAGCTCCTTGATTTGGGTCAATTTCTAGTAACAAATCAAACCATTGACCTATCTATTTTTTTCTTTTTTTTCTTGCACCAAATTCTTAGGATCTTTCCATTTTTTATCTCCATATTTTCCCTTAGGTTCCCTCGAAGCCCTTTTTGACTCCAACAACTAGTTTCCATAGTTTGAAATTGACATTTGTTGGGCTGTCACCTTCTTGGCTATTTATTTCAAATATTTGTTTCCCTCAGACTTTTGTTTCCCTCAAACAATATTTCTAAAATAATTCATTCCTTGGACACTTTTCCCATGGTCACTTTGTTTCAACACTTTTCTCCTTCAGACTTTTTTGTCTTGACACTTTTCCTGAAAGAATTCATTCAAACTTTTTCTTGGCAACTCTTGTAGACAATTTTCTCAAGCAATATTTTGGGCCTTTTTCTTCCTTTGTATCATAAAAAATGTCCAAAAGAATTGGAATTTGACCTCTTTTCAATCTGAACAATTTTTTTGAAATGATTCTTCAGATAATCTTTCTGAAAGAATTCCTTCAAACTTTGCGTTTGGTCCTTCAGACTTTTGTATTTTTGCCCTTTGGCCAAATGAAATGGTCCTTTAACCAAAATAAATGGTCCTTTGGCAATTTTTTTATGACCCTCCAGGAAATTTGAAGTCCCCTTCAAAATGTTTGTCTTTTTTCCCTTCAGTTGAAAGAAATGGCCCTTTGGCCGAAAGAAATGGTCCTTCAACAATCTGTAAATGACCCTCTATGAAATTTGAAGTGCCCTTCAGACTTTTTGTAAAGTGCCCTTCGAAATTTTTTAAAATGATCCCTTAGCCTAAAAATGTCCTTCGGGTAAATTATGCAGACAATTTTCTTGAAGGAATTAGTCTTCGTCTTTGATAAATCTATCTTGGACAAATTATCTGAAAGAATTTGGCACTTCACTGAATGAAAAGTCCAAAAGAAATAACACTTAGTCAAAAACAAAAGACCCGAAAGGATTACTATGAAAAGGGTTAGAAAAATACCAAAATCAAACTTTCTACAAGGATAAGACTTGTACATTTTTTATGGGCTTTGTCAAAAAACACTTCTTTCAAAGAAAATCTACATACTAGTTAAGCTTTCCAATAGGGATACCCAATTTTGACCCAAAGGGCCAAAATTTAGTCAACAATAATAACATACATCAAATGGAGATATAATAAGTAAAGTATATGAATCTATGTTTCAATTTAGCATGTAGTATTTTTATCAAGACATATGTGAACATAAAATGAATGATTGAAGTATTTGTTTTATTTTAGATCTCAACATGGAAACAATATTGTGATTAGATACAACATATAAGGCATTCATAAATAATATCCAAATTCCTCAAACTTATCAAGGTTATTGGGTGAGAGTAATTATCAACATCGAACCATGTGAAGGTATGCTTTAGCTATGAAATTGTAGTGATATCTGAGTGTGAATTATGTTATGTGTACAAAAATAATGGTAAAAGTCCTGGTGACTGGGTTACCATTTGAAATAAAGAGTAAATATACATAGGGATAGGTCTATAGCATGGGTCATCTTCACAAGATGCCTTTGTCTATGTGCACTTTGACTTTGTCTAAATTGACTATTTTTAAAATTTTCCAATCATAGTTTTTGGTGTATGAAGACTTTTTTGTATTGTATAATTTGCCTTTTTGCACACTTAGGATAATTTTTGACAATCTATATTCCTTGGATATATACCATATAATAAAATATAATGCTAAATACAATAATTAAACCTATATTCAACAACATACAGATATGCCTAGAGGTCCTAATTTTTCATTTTGTATAGAATATTCTAATTTTTGGGTATTTTTAGCATATCTAATTATTTTTGTATTCTTCACATTTGAAAGTAAAGAAACATGCATGAAATACAAATCTATGAAAATAAAAATAATTCATTTTTTCGGAAAGTAGAACATATGGGGTAAGAGTTGAGAAACCCTCAATAATATGTTGAAGTTAAGCATGGCGAGGAGGAAAACGTGCAAGATACCCCAAATGTAAATGTAGTGTTTGAAAAGGTGGAGATCATAGCCTTGTATATTCATGTTAAGTAAATTAAATGCAATCATTAAACTAAATATGATAACATAAAACATGAATTTCTACCATGAAATATGTGTAAATTTGAAAGTGTAGAAGATGGTTCATTTGGTTTGTTCTAATGTGTTGGAGTAATCAAGGGAGAAAGTACCCCAAAATTGAAAGGTGAAAACCAAAAAGGTAGAATAATTTTAATAGGTGTAGAATAATAATTCAAAACAAGATGAGCAACAAAGAAGCTATGTAAAAGTAGGGACTATACAAGGAATCTAATCAAGGGAATATAACAAACTATGATATTATGAGGAAATTCCAGAATGTGTCAAACCAACTATGTCATAAATAGGATGCTCATATATGTACCTAAATTCTTGATAATAATTAGCCATATCTTGTGCCATAGAAGTAGTGCCATGTGTAGAAATATATAAATATGTAGAAGAGCCATATGGTTTCTAGTAACCCTCTAAATTATTATGTATAAATACATCAAAACCTCTATCCTCATGCATAATATGAGGTGATACTATGACCTATGCCTCTATAGGATCCTTTTGAATAACTTTTATGTATGTAAGAGACTTTTTAATAACCTTTACATGTATATAAGTAGATATATTTCTTTCTTGTGCCATATGATCATGCTCATGTGTAATCACGTTATGCTCAACAATAGGTGGAAAAATGTAAATATCATCATGCTCATTAATATGGGAGAAAATGAAATATGCTCATGCCAATGTATGGATGTAAAAATTTATTTTGGAGTATGCATATTTGTGTGTGAATCAATATACTGAATATTAGTGTAAATTAGCTCATTAACGATTTGTTCAATAAATATACAAACCAACTATTATGGAATAAGAGGATATACCATAGGTGCAAATGGATATTCAAATTAAATGTCTAAAATTTTAACCACTTGATTAGCATGAATATAGTTTAGACATTATGGATTGTATAACGAATTGCTCTAGTTATTTGTTTACTAAGGTCTTCCTAATAACATATCAAAAATCACCTATGATTTGTAACACTAATAAATAATTATGAAATATGATCAGGCCCACTTTCAAGGTAAAAATAATGTGTCCAATAGTATCTTATGTGTGGCCATCAAATGCCTTCACAAATTTATATGTATGTTGAATATCCTTTTCTATGTAGCCAAGAAAATGTAGAAGTGTTATAGTGTACATATTTTCACTTGATCCATTATCTATCATAATACTATGGATGGGTCACATTACAAGATATTCTCTAAATTATAATGCATGCTTATCAGTATCATCATCAAAAGTTTCTAAATCATCAAATGTAATATATGGTTTATATGTTAGCTTTCTCATTATTGTACCAATAATGTTATCAAGTGGATGCCCATATGAATATGGAGGAGGCTAATCATTATATTCATAATGTTTTCATAATTTGTATTTTTATCTCATGCCCCATGATTATGAAATATATCTTGTTACATTTTTATCTTTGAATTGTCAGTTGCTTGCGTCTTAGCCTCTTTAATAGGTGTGATAACATAGATATTATTACCATCAATGAGATCTTGTATTTTTTTCTTGAGATTCATACATCTATTAGTGGAAATTCCCTCACATATATGATATTCACAAAATGAATTTTTATCCAAAAAAAATTCGTAGAGGTCTAAATAGATCTACTTCATATGATGGAGGGAGTGTAATAAGTGTTAGTGTAGGTTTTTGCCTAGACTTAGGTTTTCACTATAATTTTGTTTTCACCTTGCTTAGGTAAATATTATAGGTCATTTAGAGTGATTATGGCATCATTATTATGTAATTATGTACTTTTGGTTATATGGGGTCACCATAGTGAATAGATGGGGTTACCCATCCCACTATGTTCCTTGAGTGCTCTCTCCACCTTGAGTGGAGGATCCCACCACTTTCACTTATCTAGTTGAGTGCTCACCCCACTCACCTAACTTATATATTTACATGTCATTATTCATATTGGTATTAGAGAAAGGTGATGGGAAACAAACTTCATTAGTTTATTGTAATTTGGAATCTTGGGTTGATTTTTTATTTATAGTCTAATGTGAATTGTCAAGTGGTAATATACAGATTTGAGTATTTCATCTATAGTTTATTCTCCTACCACAAAATGGTAATTACAGATAGAAGTGGATCTCTTATTATTTGATATGATCTCAAGTGTTTTTTAATTGGTCTTCACTCACCTACTCACATTTTTTAATCCTTATTTCTTCTTGTGCATTGGTCTTTAACATGCCATTGTCATCGACCTATAAAATATACTTGAAAAATTAAAGCACATTATCTATATGGACCCTTTGATAACTATTCCATGATATGACTACCATTAAAAATCCAAGCACTCAATGGAACTATTCACACCTCCAAATGATCCATCTACATGAAGCTAACTTTCAATGAATCCCTTCTTCAGCCTCTCAATATTCTTAGCCATCATTCATGCATGTCATTTAATGCCTACCTCTTTATGGAATCTACATTGATTAAGTAAGATGGAAACCTATTTTTGGAGAGAAAAATGTGAGTGACACAGTCATATATGGGGTCTTTGAGGTGGTCTTGTGCTCTGTAATAATTTTTTACCATGGCTTCATAGCGTTCGAGCATTGCAATGTGTAAGATGATATTTGACACATTAATATCTCTAATTATCTTGTCCATTATATTGAAATGTACATCTCCTTGATCAAGACAAAGTATGGTCCAAACACGTATCCTTTAACATATTTTATTCTTAATAATTTTCAAGTTGAACAAGGTGTTTCTCCTCCTTTGCTCATTGTGTGAAGAAATTTATAGGACCTTACCAATATCATTGTTTCTACGATGAATATTTATGAAATATTTGATATCACATCTAGTTGTAAGGTTTTTTGAAGCCCTTGATAAGATATATCAAACTACTCGTAATCCACCTTTCATGGCCTTTCCAAAGGAACATGCCTTGACATTGCTTCACCCACTCCAAACTGACCATGGTTTTGTCTCCAAACAGCTCACTTTTTGACATTTTATAAAGTGATCATTATAATGGTGGTTGACATTACTTAATGGACGACATTTATAAAAAGGTGGCCATAATTTTTTTTGTATAATTTTTTTTTTGGTATAATTATTTTATTAAAGAGGGCCATTTGTATTAGAATAATGGGGTTATAAACAAGTTGTTTTTTTTTTCTTTTTTATAAATAAAAACAATATCACATGGTGGATAAAGTTTCATAAGGAGTTAAAAAAACAAAGTTTGTTTTCAAATAATTATTTTTTTCACATTCTTTTATTATCTCACTATTTAAAGATGGAGGGTGAGTTTTGGCTTGAAGGAGATCAAACTTCCTTACATGTAAAACAAATTTATTTTATACTTATCTTTAATTATTTTTCGCTTGCATTTTATTACTTGTAATCCTTATAGACACATTATCAGTCTCTCATCATTTTTTGACATCAACACACATATTGCTCATGGACACATTCTCAATGAAGTTTTATGTCCATCACTCAAGCATGCATTGTTATATGAAAACTTATAGGGGGGACATTGTTGATAGTTTTAGAGGTGGTTGTGGGCCCTAATTTTTCTCTTGCACACTAAGTTTTTGTAACTATAAATTATCACTATTATATCGATTACTTGAATTTTTAGATGTATTTTTAAATAATCTAGCATTTATTCACTAAGTATGCATTATCAATTATGCACAAATTTATCTCATTTATGTGCACCCATTCTTAGTTGAGTATGACATCCATACTCAAAGAATGTACTATTACTTGCATTGAATTTTGCTCAAATTTCTCATTTATGGATGCATTGTCAGCTAAGTTCAACATCCATCATATTGAGCATGCATTATTCTTGCAACCTGGTTGGGGGGTCGTTATAGGTTTCATTGTGCAATGTTTCATAATTACACTCCCTGGTGTCTATACTCTTTTAGGAAATTTTTATTCATGTCGATTCCATTTGAGATATACTTTATGAGGAAATTTTCTCAATCTCTAAAAACTCTTAATGGAAGGAAAAACTATGTTTTGTGGCATTTGTACATGAAATCTACAATCACTAAGAGAGGCCTTCTACCATTTTTATATTGATAGGTTCCCTCTCCTACTGATGTAGTTTAGTATAATTATTGAGCCAACTCATGTGACATGGCTCTTGGTCACTTATAGATTCATGTTTTCATGGATCTATGACACAAGTTGGAGTACATAGAATGTCTATAAAATATTTGGAACATTCTTTAGAATCATTTTAGAGATCCTTCTGATATTGCAATCTTTCTCCTCCTTTTATTATCTCATATGAGATTATAATCTCTCCTAATATTTATTGGGATGATTCATTCTTATTAGACATCACTCTTATCTTTTTTGAGACACCCCTTTGGGATGAGTTTCTACCAAAACTAAGATGTGTTTTTACAAAATCCACTTCAATTATTATACAAAATGTTAGTCTTCCTTTTACAAAGCCATCACAGATTTGTAATTCATAGGATTATATTTACTTTAGTGATGATAGTGACCCTATTATGTTATGTGGCACCTCCATACATTTAGAGATCATTGATGATCTACCATTTCTTATGGGACCTCATCCTTCAATTTCAAGGTTTTTTGAGCCATACTCTCCATTTTGCATGAAAGTTCATATAGTGAATGTTTCATGTCTTTCTTCTTCCATGATATTGATGGATTGATCACCACTCCACATGGATATTATTTCATTGAATGTTTCATTTCCTAATTCTAAAATGGTATCAATGTATGTTGTTCCATGCTCTCCACTTCACATGGAAATTATTTAATCGAATGTTCCATGTACTTGTTATAATAGATCTACTTTAGTGGCATTACTTTCACTTCTAGTGCACGATCTTTCTAAACCTATAAGATAATTTAGATTTGGACCATAATTAGATACATTTAAACTATTGCATTCATCTTTCATTGTGGAATGGATATATTTTTAGTACACTCATTATGTTTTGTAGAGAACTTGGTTAACAATTTATCATTATTTGCATAATCTAAACATGTTGCATGGAAGAAACACAAATGTTATTCAATATCACCTTTGCCTTAATAAAGAAGGTGCTTGAGAACCAAAAATAAAAATAAAATAGGGTAGGATGCAATTTTAGGAGATAAAGAGTTATGAAAAAAAGTACCATAATCTAAAGAAGGATTGGCATGAGAATTTTTTTTCTCGATGTTATTTAGCCTTGTAGGAGAACAAGAGATTTCTCAAGAGAAGTATTGTATATAGTAATGGGAGGATTATAGGTACTATGAGTGGTCATAAGAATGGATAAGTGATGTATTTAATGTGTTTTTCCCAAATCATAAGGGGCATAAGTTACTAGGGGTAAAGAAATAAAAAGATACTTAGGATGAATAAAATAAAATACAAAACAAAAAATACAAGAGAGAACACATTACATAAGATATACATGGAAACCATACAAAATCAGCAAGGGAAAAAACATGAGGCAATGGTATCTTCTAGACTTAAATTACATCAACAAATCCTCTTCTACAACCACTCCTCCAACAACTCAGTTCTAGTGCTTACAATAAATCAAGTAATCCAAGATACAAATCCTTCCAACCTCTAACCTCCAAGCTACAACAAGTGACTCCTTTACAATGTTAACATCCATAGAATCCAAGGTGAGCTCTAAGCATCAACATCTATCTCAATACTTATACCTAAATAATATGGTGATTAATACAAAGCATCCAGGTGATACAATATTAAATAGCCTTCTAGGCTCTAACCTCTAAGATCAAGGATATCCATGCTTACAATAAAGCATCTAGGTGAGACAAGCTTATAAGCCTTCCAAGATCTAACCTCCTATCACAAAAGCTAAATATTGTAAGGATCCAAGAGTGATATTCAAAGAGATTATAATGAGGATACAAATACAATGGAGAACCCATGCTTGTATAGCATTAAAATAAGACAAGAGATGGGAAGAGAGAAACTCACAATGGGCCAAAAATGTGACATACTCTACTAAGTTGAATAGTGATCAACTATACAAATTTGTCTTCATATTCCAAGGGTCAAAAAAGTAGATCCACTACTTTAGAGAAGTTCCAAGCCACCTCCATGTGACTCCAAATATTTTAAATCACTCCATGTGTGAGGACAATCATATCAACTTGTCTTCTTCTTCTCATGTGCATAGAAAATTCCAAAATGTGTTACAATAACCTTTTGACTTTCACCACACACATGAATCATGGAGACATCAATATACCAACCATTCTCTTTTATGCCATGAGACAAACACATGTGACTCACCAAGGATAAAAAACCATGTCCCTTAATGGAGTGTTATGCCCAACTCTTGTCACATCAACATGATCATATCATATACACTTCATGGGCCATGCCACATCACCTACATTCCATATCACCCACATGCCACATGTTATATTACCTACATGCCAAATCACCCACATGCCACATCACCATGAGTAGTGACCATGAATATTGAATATGAATAATGGCTTGACACCCAATAATCTCCCACTTGAATAAAATGTATACAAGATTTATCACACTTGAGTATTCTTTCAAATAGCTACCATTCATACCCACTACTACCTTAACACATCTTCGCCAAGATGGGAAGAAGTTTTGTTGCACTAATAAAAATTATCTTCCCTAACTACCTTTGTCAGCATCTTCTCCTCCAAAGTTTATTGCATTACCTAAAGTGACTCACCACTTCACCACAAACTAATCTTTGATTCTAGGATTCTACCATGAACTACACACTACTATCACTAATAGGAAGTATTTGGTCTAGTATAGAGCATGGCACAAATGAGGCTTCCTACTCCTGATGAGTACAATAAACTAGAAAACCATGTATTCTCCTAATCTATTCTAGGACACTGTAGAAGATAATTGAAAATATGGAGGAAGTGGAGTATTAACTAGTTTTCCATTCTATAAATTGAATTGTTGCAGAATATTCTTAACAATTATATATTCTTTGCTTTCTCATCCTTGTGTATCTTCATCCTCAATTTTATCCTTCTACCTTTATCTCAAACATCCTATATAATCAATCAATCAAAACATTGATCTTATTCATGTTGGGGCCTAAAATCAACATGCCATTAACCCATATCAGAAACATCTACTAAGACCTTGGCTCTCCATGAAGGTATCAAAACTCATGTAATCCATCTCCATGTCTACTTCAAACCATATATTATTTCATCCATAAACCAATAACTCTTTTCCTCATCTTCATATCCCTCAAATGAATCCATCTCTTCTAGAGAGATCACTATGTAGGAATGATGTTTGCACATCCCACTGCTCCATAAAAATCCTTAATAGCAACAACTGCAAGTAACACTCTTGATAGTAGTTAATAATAGGAGAGAATAAATCCTTATAGTCAATAACTAAGTTTAAAACATATCCTTTATATACCCACCATGAGCAACATGGATCCTATCAATAGTTCCTGAGAAGTTATTGCATTACTTAGTATATAACTACACCTACCAAGTTTTTGAGCCCATAATTGAGATACATCCTACTCTATCACATGTATAAACAAATAGCCTTCTCCTCTCATGGAACCTCATGTATCACTTGTTCTTATCCATCCATATTTAACTACTTCAATAGGTATAATTTTAGGTTTCTTTGTACCTCCTCTTTTACATAGATTTTTTACTTTGTTAGATAACACATTGTGGTAGTAGGATCCCACAACTTATACCCCTTCCCTAGAGAAGAAACACAATAAGGTGAATGCCTTTTCAACATCCTCCATGTTCAAACTAATGGGGACTAACTTGCTCCTCAAACTGTAAAATTAATTATTCATTAGGAACATTGTGTTTGTGTTAATCCATCTAGGAAAGCTTATTTAACTTCTCCTACATTCTCCATCTATATCTTTCATAGAGATAAATACCTGCCATAAAATATTTTTTTGTTTCACATTTTTTCCTCTCCTCCTTTGTCTCCCACTTTTAAAAAATAAACTTATAACAAAAAAAAACTCACATAAGAGTTTTTTAAAGGCACCATGGATATGATATCACTTGTTAAGATACATAACTTAGGTACTAATTTTTAGAGTATAAGATTTGGTACCACTTATTAGGAAAAATCATCCTCAACATGTGCAAGTAAATAAAATTGGAATTAAACAATCTAAAAAACATAATAGATAAGAGAGAACACATTACAAAAGATATATGTGAAAACCTGATAAAATAAGCAAGGGAAAAAACCATGAGGTAATGACAGCTTCTAGACTTCAATTACATCATCAAATCCTCTTATATAATAACTCCCCTAGTAACTCCTTTTGAATTCTTACAAGTAATCAAGTGAGATAAGGTATAAATCCTTTTAGGATCCACCCTCAAAGTTGAAACAAGCAACTCATTTAAAATGCTAACATCCATAGCATCCAAGTTGAGATCCAAGCATTCTCCATCTCTATGATTACACATAAAGAATCTAATGCTTAACACCAAAGCATATAGGTGTGTCAAGCTTACATAGACATATAGGCTCTAACCTCTAACCTCAAGGATAACCATGCTTACAAAAAACCATGCAATGCTTACACATAAAAAATCTAGGTGAGATAAGCTTATAGGCCTTCCAAGCTCTAACCTCCTATAATGTAAGCTAAATATTTCAAGTATCTAAGACTAATCCTTAAAGGGATTATAATGAATATATAAATATAAAGATGTATATAGCATTAAAATGAGAGAGAGAGAGAGAGAGAGAGAGAGAGAGAGAGAGAGAGAGAGAGAGAGAGAGAGAGAGAGAGAGAGAGAGAGAGAGAGAGAGAGAGAGAGAGAGAGAGAGAGAGAGAGACTCATGAGTGGCTGAAAATGCACCATGCTCTAGTGGGGTGAATAATGATAAACTATACAAGTTTGTGTTTATATCCCAAGGGTTATAAAAGTAGATCCACTACTTTATACAAGATCTAAGCCACCTCTATGTGACTCCAGATATTGTGCCCCACTCTAGATGTGATGGAAATCAACAATTATAGAAACTTGGCTTCTTCCTTCCATGTGCACATAAGTGTCTAAAAGGTGTTACAATCACCTTTTGACTTTCACCACACATAGGAATCATGGAGATACTAATAAATGCATCCCATTACCAACCCTTGTCTTTTACACCACAAAATAAACACATGTGACTCAACAAGGATTAAAAAACCATGTCCCTTAGTGTAGTGCTACACCACACTCCTATCACATCAACCTAAACACATAAAAGAGCCTCTATGTTCCATTCCACTTTAACTACCTACCACATCACTTGCATACCACATGACACATCACCCACATGCCACATCACCATGAATAGTGTCCATGAATAGTAACTATGAATAGTGGCTTCACACCCAACAATAACATTGGGGGTAGAGGTTTGCATGAATTTCAAAGGTAAAGGTTGAGTGGAAGAGGTAAGTTGGATTTGTGCTCGACTTGATATTTAAAAAGCATGCTAATAATGTTTTTCACTTCATGAGGGTACTTTTGCAGACCTTAACACAATTTTGACAACTCTTTCACTATTCTTGGTTGACTTCATTAAACTCATATGAATCAATATCTCCTTCTTTTTCATTGTCATATTCAACATTAGTATTATGAATCATAGTTTCAACAAAACCATCCACCTCATGATTTTATTACATAAAATACCAAAATAAGTTCCATATGAATAAAATGAGTACCACTTAAGCTAGCACTATGGCTTAGAGGTATATAATATAACCAAAATTAATAAAATGTATGATAAACTAATCAAAAACATGATCTAATAAGATAATAAAGTAAAAATAAGGATGAAATGGTGATATATAAATGTTTTTAATTATGTGTAGGCTCTCAAATATACTTGTTAATATGTTGGAAAGTATCAGCCAAATATTTTAGATCACTAACTATGGAGGTAGAACCATACTAATAGTCCACTAAACTCAATTTCAATGGTAATCTGAGAGTAACTTTGTAGACCTAACTTATTACAAGTGCATTATAGAATTAGTAGAAGGTATAGCTTCCTAGTTAGTGTAAACAAAGGGATCCTAGACATTTCTCAAATATCATGAGGTACGTGGAAACTAAAGCCTATAACTAGATTTTTACAATGGCTATGAGTATTATGACAAGCCCCTTACACCATGATGTTGGTAAATAGATCACTTTGTAGACCTTCATTTTAGTAGTTATGTAGGTTATAAACTACCAACACATATTTTCTAAAATAAGTAAAAGAGAATAAAAAATAAAGGTGAAATTTTTTTTGAAATGAAAACAACAAAATTGACCTTGAAGTCAAAAGAAAGAGCATGTGTTTTCATACTTATCTAATGCGACAACAAAATTTTCTAGATTCTTATTATTCCAAAGTAAATAAAGGTGAATTATTATGTTATAGATAATATCCAAGGTCATGAATATAAAAATAATAATTAAAACCCTAAGCCAAAAATCAATAAGAAGTATAATAAATGTTTTATTCTAAAAGTGGGTTCACCAAAATGTTTACACTTAGAATTAATATAGTTATTTAATTAACTCCTAAGTATTGTAAACTTGAAATTTGATCTTATAGAGATAAATAAGGTATCCTATTATAAAATATAGTGATATATAAAATTTACATAAGTTGTATATTTCTAAATAGAGAAACTACGGTTAGTGTTAGAGAGATGTCCTTGCAAACTAATTTATGTAAATTGAATTATGATTTTACTAACTACATGGCTATGTAAAAATTATTAACAAAACCTAGAAAAATAGTTTTAATTAAAAAAATTACTTCAATGTATATTGGGACAACTACACAAGAGCTGAACAAGGTCATAAAAGACTATTGTCCTCTATTACGAATTTGTGTGTGCTGATTATACACTAAATTTGAAAGTTTGAGGTTGTTCACCTTTTTCAATAAGTTAATTATTTTCATGTGATCTTTTATTTGACATTCGAATAACCTTAAAGAGACAAAACACTACCATGCACAAGGAACAAATAAGATCAAATGAAAAAAAGAAAAAAATGTGGGTAAATGGGATATGGTTAAGCTATCCTCATAAAACCCCTTGTTGACTAAATATTGGATACATAATCCATGTGGGCCTCTAGATGATGTGGTTCTTCCTATGCGGAAAATCATATAAATGTAACTCAAAAAATTGATTACAATGCTTGAAAAAGGATGGCCTCAATCAAAAAATAATAATGTTAACTTGGCCAATGAATGTATTATTATAGTTAAATTTCATTAGGGATCCTTTTTTAATAGATAAATTCTTTTGGAATTGCCTTTGCAAGAGAGTGTTGGAAAGTAATTGAATGGAGAGGGTCTCAAGTGAGACACTTGGTTTGTTCTTATGGGAGAATATTTGAATTATTTACAATAACTAACATTATGGATCACATAGGAGAGCCATTAGGAAACTTGTCATTTTAAAAAACTAGCCCATGTCACGAGAGACAAATCTGCACTAGTATACAGGTACATAGTGTAACATTGTCTACCTAGTACACATGTATCCAAATTAGATAGAAGCTTCTAAAACTAGATAAATAGTAAAGTATATACTCATTAGGGATGTTTATGAAAATATTAGGGAAGTATAAAATATGTTCAGAGAATTTATAGTACTTATAAGGCTTTCATGTAGATAAATCATTATCAAAATGGCAAGATGGCTAAACAAGATAAAAATGTTAAGGACTAGAATTTTTAAGATTATTGATTTAAATTCAGTGTCCACATTGAAATTTTAATTTTCCATAATTGTTGACATAAAATTTACATCAATAAAATTTCCTGACATAAATTATCTCAAACCTAACCACACTAAATTTAGCAAGACAAAATTGCTCTAAATCAAATAGTTTTCCTTCAGTGATATGAGTTACATCAACAACATGCAATTACAATTTCGCCTCACATAAATTTAAATCATCCATTTTTCCCAGTGCAAATTTTTTTGTCACAAAGTGAAAAAGATGATTTAATTGAGGTATCAACCATACTGATGTAAGAAATGAGGCTTGATGCAAAATGTAACACAACTTGATATAATTATTTCACACTTTTTTTATTATAACTTCATCCAAAGTTTAAAATTCAAATTTATAATGCAAATTATATCAATAAACTTAATGTAAATCCTGACACAATTGAGTCAATATTTGTGTTAATGTGTATCAAAGGTTAGAATATATAATCCTATCATCTACTTGTGTAATCATATGTCCTAAATTAATACAAAATTGATTTGAATCATCTTTGGATACAAATCAGACATTTGAATATATTTTATTTGGAAAGTGAGTGATTTAAATATCGATTATGCATTAGATATTTAAGACTTTTACATTCTATAATATGAGAAATAAGGCTTATACTACTTAGGAATTTGGACAAAGGGTAAGAGTTCACTGGAAAAAGTGAAATGCTCAAATTTTCATTACTTTTTTTGGACCCATGTCATTTGGTTAGAGGTTAAAAACACTGGAAGGAAATAAGTTATTATTTTATATTATTATACCTAAAACTCTTTGAACTACTAATAAATAACCATTATTTTGTGTAGTTGTGGTTGCAAGGATGGGAAAAGCAGAGGAGGGTGGATAATGTATATGATCCTCTAGATTGTGGAATTATGTAGATTTCTTGAAAGAATACAAATAACTTGGTTTATATATCGTATCATATTAAAAATAGGCTTCCTTGATAGTGTCACATAGGACTAATGAAATTAATTATAAATTTGTCTCCAATGATTGTAAGATTGGTTTTAATAGCAGATCTATAAGATAATAAAGACATTCCTTATATTTCTACTTTATACTAAGCTCTAAGAGATAAAGATATTGCTCATATACTTCAACTCACTTAGAGATGGCTCTAAAGATTCATCAATTATGTAATAATAATTCATAGGGTCTAATTAAGGTAACATTTGGATGTAACACAAGAGATAACTATCCTATATAACTTGCATTACATTTTTACTACCTTAAAAATTGTGTATTCATTCCATACTACTGTTTCTAATACTAACCTCCATAATATCTTTACATTTATTCCTAGAATGAGTTTTGAGAAACTCAAATTCAAGCCTCTATGAAATAATTTAAGGGGGGAAAAAATAGATTTGATGAAAATTGTGTTATACATCTCTTATGTAAATTTTTCTAGACAACTTTGATGCAAATTGTTTTATCTAGCCAATTTTCAAATTCTTGCAGAATAATCCGTCAAAAAAATCAAAATTAAAAAATTAAAATTCAAAAAAAAAAACTTTAATTCAAAAAAAACTAAAGCAAATTTTGGTCACACACATTGCATCAACAAAAACTTTTCTTATTATTTTCTAAGCTAGCTAATGAAAAAATCTAAGTTATATCAATTTGGGTATTTGTAAATTACATTGAAAAAATTTTACATTAGAAAAAAATGGCTCAATTTAGATATAAATCCTATTTCAAAACTATGGGAATCTACTAGCACTGTAAGGTTTGGGATCCCTAATTGTTCAAGAACATAATCATAAGAGTATGGCTAAACCCACTTTGTCTTGATAAGAGAATTAGTGAAAATAAAATTATGGAATTGCATAATTTTTCATCATTGATTTTCAACAAGCTTAATAGTCAAAAATGCATTTGGGAGGCCAAGCTTGAGCCAAAATTGGATCACTTTATTTAGTTTTTTGTCTATTAGGGCCTACCTTTGAGAAAATGAATGCACCATCTAGAGTTTTCTCACCTCACCTAAATTCCCTACTAGTGATAGGCCAAAGACCTTCAAGCATTGTTTCTAGGATTTCTCCCATAGCCAGTATCCTTAGAAGTGATTTCATGATTTTTTTCTTTGTTTCATCCTGAGCATGTATTCTAACAAATCACTCTTTCAGGAGATTCTACATAATGGAAAATTATATTACTTTTATTTGAAATTTTTTTAGAAAATCTATTCTTTTTAATTTCTAGAAATCTAACAATTCTTTAATTTTTAGCAATTAACTCTTATCTTTGTTATTTTATGTTACTAAAAAATTCCACGTGTTAACCTTTGTGTATCTCATATCCACATTCAAGTGTAAGAGGTCATCCTTGAATTTTAACATTTACACAACTTGCACAACTAGTAGGGGAGCAAGTCCTATTACAACATCCCATTAGAAGGATCTCTTCTCCAATTCCTCAGTGAGATGAAATCATTCTCACAACCAACCACATTTTGTTGGTTCCTGACTTCCCCTTCTCATTGAGGTGGATGGAAGCTTCTTGAATGTTGTGATATTGTGTCTAGATTGTGTTGAGCACAAAATATACTGAGAAAGGGGGTGAGTCAATATATTATATATCTTATTTGCTAATAAAATTTCTTTTCTGTAACCACTTAACCACACATTCAAAATATAAAATAAAATTGAAATAATAATATGCACCACACAAGATAGAGAGAGAGACACAAAATTTTTATGTGGAAACCTAAAGTGGAAAAAACCATGGAGAACAATCTCAAGTATATGAATGAGCACCAACTCAAATTACAAAGTTCGTAAGCACCAACATGCAAGAGCACCAACCCCTTTACTGAGTACCAACATAACAACTATTTTTGAGTGCCAACCCATAGGAGCACCAACCTATAGGAGCACCAACCCTTCTTGTGTATAAGACACAACTATCTCTCAATGTTTTTACTCAACAAATGATAAAACTCTACAATATCTCATGTTTTTAACTCTTCAAAAATAAATACAAACCATGCACTCTCTGGCATATTACAAATGGATTCTCAAGTCTTTATTTATAGCTTTCCAAATGACCTTTGGCATTCACCCTTTGTGATCCTTCAATCCTCTTGGAAAATGGCACCAAAATTGCATGACCCCTCGTATCCTTGCATTTGAAAATTCATATGGTGACCCTTCATAAGCAAAAACATCATTTCTTCTTTTGTCTTTATCTTTGTGACTTTTTGCATTCCTCAAGGTGTCCTTTCATGGAATAATGTGCCATACCCTCTTTTGTATTCATATGGTGACTCTTGGAATTCTTCAAGAGGACTCTTCATGAGAAAATGTGTCTCATTCGTCTTTCATCTTTTACCCTATGACTCTTTGACTTCTCCATGGACCCTCTTTTGACCTATATGCAACTAAAAATATATTCATTAATATCAAATAAATATTAACACACATTAGCTAAGAAATGAATATTAAAAACACCATTAAATGATTTGGGACCTTTATCACCAATAATGCTAGACTTTTGACATCAATGACAATATTTCCAACAATCTCCCCCTTTGTCATTGATGATAACCTCAAACTGAAACTGCCACATCCTAAAACTTGCACATACTACCATCTAAAAAATATATAGTAACTCCTACTTATTATAACAACCTTTACATATTCCCTATACCTATTTTTGCACATATACCTATACATATACTTGTTATACTCTCCTTTTGACATCAATGACAAAGGACCTACTTGGAGATAACACTTAGCTCCCTCTCAACTGATGTTGAACCTCAATGGCAGGAAGTAAAAGAAATTACTCCCAACTTCTCTCGTAGATACATAAATGTGTCTTTTAGTAGTGCCTTTGTGAAAATATCTATGATCTGATCTATAGTATTGATATACTCTATCTTAACTTGTTGATCTGCAACCTGATCTCTCAAGAAGTGATATCTAATGGGAATATGTTTTGTTCTTGAATGCATCACTGATTTCTTCAAAATATTAATAACACTTGTGTTGTCACAAAAAATAGAAATAGGTTCATCATATTTTACCTTGATATCTTCTAAAGTTTGCTTCATCTAAAGTACTTGAGTATAACACAATACCGCTGCAATATATTTTGCTTCAGCTATAGAAAGTGATACTGAATTCTACTTCTTGCTTAGCCATGATATTAAGCTTTCACCAAGGAAGAAAGCTCCTCCACATGTACTTTTTTTATCATCTAAATATCCTACCCAATCTGAATCTATATAAGTAACTAAATTAAATGTCTACTTGTGAGATACCACAATCCATAATCCAATGTCCCCTCGATATATCTAAATATTATTTTCACCAACTGAACATGACTATATTTTAGAGTTGACTGATATCTTTCAACCATACATAATGCATGCATGATGTCTGGTCTCAATACTATCAAATATAAAAGACTACTAATCATAGATCTATAAAAAAATTGATCTGTAATAGGTGAATCTTCATCGTTGTTCACTTTATTTTCTATACATATTGGTGTGCCAACTAGTGTATAATCCTCAAAACCAATTTTTTTTAACATTTTCTTGGCATATTTACTTTGAGATATAAAAATCCCTTTATCTAACTAAAATATTTGAAATCCTAAAAAAATGACAATTACTCAAGCATAGACATCTCAAATTATTTTTTCATATTATCAAAAAATTCTTTTGTCATCTTTTCAATGTTTCGTCCAAAAATGATATCATAAACATATACCATAACAATCAATTAATTTTCACGTTTTATTTTGATGTAGAGATTATTGTCAGCAAATCCTCTTTTAAAACCTTGATCTTATAGGTACTTATCAAGTCTAGCATACCAAGCTCTCAGAGCTTGTTTCAATTCATATAGTGCTTTCTTCAATTTGCATACATGGTTACTAATATTTGAGAGAAAAAATCCCTTAGGCTTCTCAATGTAGATCTCTTTTTTCTAGATTTCCATTTAGGAAGGTAGATTTAAAATCCATCTAAAATACTTTGAAATTTTGAAACATGACATATACAAGAAACATTCTAATAGCCTCTAACCTTGCCATTGGTGCAAAATTTTCTTCAAGATCTATTCCCTCAATTTGAGCATATCTTTTACATACTAATCTTGCTTTATTCTTGGTCACTTCTCCATTTTCATTCAACTTATTTATATAAACCCATTTTGTTTCTATCACATTGTGATCTTTTGGTTTAGGCACTAATTCTCAAGTATAATTTTTTTTATCTAATTTAATTCTTCATCCATAGCATTAACCCAATGCTTATCATGTCTAGCTTCTGAAAAAGTTCTAGACTAAATTTTGGATAACAAAGGGAAATTAACTTGCTCAGATTCACTTACCATCATTCTTCTAGTGCAAATTCCTTCATTTATGTCCCCAATGATGTCAATTTCATTATGGTTTTTTTAAACATATTTGGATGAAGTTTTGGTGTCTTTTACTCCTTATCATCTTCATCTAATTCTTCAAAATTTTCCTCTTCAATAATTTCAAGAATGTCTACTAAATCATTGATTCTTTGTGTTCCATCTTCTTCTATCATGACACTTGCACTTTCAACAATTTTCTTGGTTCTTTTATTATAGCATTTATAAGCTTTAATTTTTCAAGAATAACCAAGAAATATACCTTCATCTACTTTGGATTCAAACTTCTCAAGTTTTTCATCAGTTCTTTTTATGAAAAAATTTGCTGCCAAAAACTCTGAAATAATCAACTATTACTGATTTGTCTTTCCATAGCTCATAAGGAGTCTTATCACTATTAATTCTCAATAATGCTCTATTTTGAATATGCACTACTGTAGCAACTGTCTTTCTCCAATATTTATCTGGTATCTTTGATTTATTTAACATTGTCCTTGCCATTTCCTGAATTGTTCTATATCTCCATTCAACTACTCCATTTTGCTATAAAGTTTTGGCTACTAAATAATATCTCTTTATTCCATGGTCCTCACAAAACTCAATAAATTGATCTAACATGAATTCTTTTTATTGATCTAATTTTAGACACTTAATCTTTAAACTAGTTTCATTCTCAACTAATGCTTTGAATGGTTTAAAATTTTTGAAAGCTTCTATTATTTTTTAAAACATTACCCAAGTCATACATAAAAAATTATCAATAAGCAATATGAAATATTTTTCACCATGATTAATTTGAGTTC
Source organism: Torreya grandis (assembly GCA_037957365.1). Lineage (NCBI taxonomy): Eukaryota > Viridiplantae > Streptophyta > Pinopsida > Cupressales > Taxaceae > Torreya > Torreya grandis. The sequence continues at coordinate 1,416,781 of JARHVA010003763.1, read as the reverse complement.
TCATAGGTCCACATAGATCAGTGTGAATAAGCTGTAATATCTGAGTGGTCGAGAACTCTTTTGTTTTGAACCATCTTCTGGTCTACTTCTTACGCTGATAAGGTTCACAAAGCATGTTAGATGGCTTTGTAATCTTTGAAAGATTTTTGATTATTTGATTTTTGCTAATGTTGACAAGATTATCAAAATTTATGTGACCCGTTCTCTTGTGTTATAGGAAACTTTCTTCAATCTAACTCAAACTTCTTTGACCTTTGATGTCTAATAACATATACAAATTATTACTTGTTCTCTGAGCATCTGCAATCAACACATCTAAATCTTTTCTCCTAATTTCACAACCTTATACATAAAACTTTAGTATGTGCCTCTAATCACACATTTGACTTATAGTCAAAAGATTATACTTAAGACTTTTTACATAAAAAATATTTTCAATTTTAGTTCTATCATTATCCAAACTTAGTGTACTTTTATATCAATTTTGGTAGTACTATTTATTCTGAATTTCACTATGCCACCATTGATCATTTTCAAGGTTATAAACTTGATTTTATCTCCTGTCATGTGCCTCGACTATCGGCTATCAATGAACCATAGATTTTATTCATTTCTTGCATGCAAAGCTGTCTATACCAACATAGATATTTCAAGTTGTTTCTTTTGCCATGAACATATCTGAACTTTTTCTTGATGAATGGAGCCTAAAAATCTAGTCCTTCTTGACTGACTCAAACACACTTCTATAGTACCAGGCTATGTGTCTAAATTTGTTACACTTGTAACATATTATGGCCTCTTCATTAAAGCCTGATAGAGAAGAAAAAGAGTTGTGTCTTCTGCTTGACTCTACATGACTTTCTTTCTCTTTATTTTTGAAATTATTAGCCTTTTTTTAACATTATATTTTCTTATGACTATATCCATTATAATAAAAATAGTAACCATAAAAATAAAACCTATTTATGTATCTCTGATCTGATTACCTTTTGTAGCTCTACTCCCTCTAACCTTCTTTATTTGAGATGTCCTCTATATTTTTAACTTCTTCCCCTTTTATTTCTTATTTTGTAAGAGCTTCAACATAGCTCTTTCCTTTTGTCTTACCTGTAAATTTAGTGGCCTCCCCTTTCTATTTTTCAAATCCAATGCATGTCTTATCTAACATTGATCTTTGATTTTCTAATATTTTATTCAACATATTAGTGATATTCTTAAATTTTGAATCATTGGCTACTCTATCATTGATTGCTTTACTTATTTTCTCAAGATCTGCATTAAAAGAAGTAATTTCAATAACATATCTTTCTTATTCTTTATTTACTATTTTTAACTATGTCGTTAGATCTTCTTCATTATTTTTAGCTTCTTCAAAGTGTGCTTGTAGATATTTAATTATTTCATTTGATTCTTTTTCATTTTTTTTGATCTGAAACTTTAATCTTTGATTCTTCTTTTTAAGAGATTTTAACTCTTCTAAGGCATAAATGAGTTACATTTCTAGATTCACTTCAACTTCGTCTTGTTCTTCATCTTGATCATCTGTACTTTTACTTTTGGAAGCATCTTTATGTATGGCCATGAATAGAATCTCTTGTTTTGAATCACTAACTCCACTATCTTTGATTGAGCTAGGATCTTTAGAATACAAACTCTTCTTCTTGAATTTTCCTTTGAAATTTTTCTTGTATGTAGACTTTACTTCTTCATTGTCACCATTACCCTTATCTAGTCACTTAACTACAAAATATCCAATCTTTTCATAATTAAAATATTTAAAAAATAATTTTCCTTGATATTTACCTGTGACCTTTTTCAGCTTGTGAATGAATAGATCTCTATTTCCATCTTTATCATCGTTAGAACTGTCACTCGATTCTTGAATCTTAGCCTTCTTTTTCTTTGATGTCTTGAAAGCAGCTTCTCTTTTTTAGGGTTTCTCTTGTTCGGTTTGTATCTCATATGGCATAAGAATACCATGTAGCTCATCCATCTTTAGCTTGGCTAAATTCTTCATCTTTTCAATTGCCAAAACTTTTGCATCATATCTCATTGGTAGAGATCTCAAAAAAATTTGAACCACAATTGATTCTTCCAATTTTTCTCCAAGAACTTGAATCTAATTAACTATTTGATCAACTCACAAAAGATAACTTGTTATATTTTCTTCCTCTTCCATCTTCAAACTCTCAAACTATCTTCTAAAAGTCTGAAGCTTGGCTTGCTAAACCTTTCCATCACCTTTGTAAATATTCTCAAGTTTTACCTAAGTTTCATGAGCAAATTTATATTTCATAACTTTAACAAAATATGATTCACATAAACTACATAAAATAGCATTTAAAACTTCAGCATTATTTTCACTTGCCTTCTTTTCTGCTTGAGTAATTACAAGTGTCTATGGCTATTCATATTCCTCTACCACTGCTTGCCATATGTCGAATCCAAGGGCCATCAAATAAGTCTTCATTATTATGCTTCAAAAAACATAATTTATCTCATGAAACAAAGGTTCCTTATTTGTAGAAAAACCTTCATATGATCTAGCCATCGTGCTTTCTCGATCTACCTTCAAGCTGTAAAACCTTTTCAAAGGAACCTGCTCTGATACCAATTGTTAAGTACAAAATATATTGAGAGGGGGGGTGAATCAGTATATAATATATCTTATTTGTTAATCAAATTTATTTTCTTTAACCACTTAACCACACATTCAAGATATACAATAAAATTAAAACAATAATATGCACCACACAAGAGAGAGAGAGAGAGAGAGAGACCAATTTTTTATGTGAAATCCCAAAGTAAGAAAAACCATGAAGAACAATCTCAAATATATGAATGAGCACCAACTCAAATTACAAAGTTCGCAAGCACCAACTTGTAGGAGCACCAACCCCTTTGTCGAGCACCAACCCACAAGGGGACCAACCCCTTGCAAAGATTTGTGAGTGCCAACCCATAGGAGCACCAACCCCTCTTGTGTATAAAACATAACTATCTCTCAATGTTGCTTATTCAACAAATGATAGAACTCTACAATATCTCCTGATTTTCTCTCTTCGAAAACAAATACAAACTATGCACTCTCTTGCATATTACAAATGGCTTCTCAAACCTTTATTTATAGCTTTCCAAATGACCTTTGGCATTCACCCTTTGTGACCCTTCAATCCTCATGGAAAATAGCACAAAACTTGCGTGACCCTTCGTATCCTTGCATTTGAAAAGTTATATGGTTGTGACCTTTCACAAGCAAAAGTGTTCTTCCCTCTTTTGTCTTTATCTTGGTGACTTTTCGTATTCCTCAAAATGTACCTTCATGGAAAAATGCGCCATACCCTCTTTTATCTTCACATGGTGACTCTTGAAATTCCTCAAGATGACTCTTCATGAGAAAATGTGTCCCATTCCTCTTTCGTCTTTTACCCCATGACTTTTTGACTTCTCCATGGGCGCTCTTTTTACTTATATTCAACCAAAAATATATTCATTAATATTAAATAAATATTAACACACATTAGCCAAGATATGAATATTAAAAATACCATTAAATGCTATGGGGCCTTTATCACAATAATGCTAGACCTTTGACATCAATGACAATATTTTCAACAGATTGTTGTTGTGCCATCTCAGTGAGCTTTTATAGTGTTAATAGTGGCAAGTATCAATGATGACTCTTCCTTTGTCTAAGTAGAAAGTTTTGATTTCCTTGGATATTGACGTAGATGAAGCCCTCTTCTTGAAACTTCTTTCTTATATAAAATGATCCACTTTTTTTCATATATTCTTGTTTATATATATATATATATATATATATATATATATATATATATATATATATATATATATATATATATTAAAACTATCTTTTAATTGAAAAGAAATACCTCCAAACCATCTTTTTACATTAAACCATCATATGGACTTTTATTTTATTTTTTACTTATAAAATATGATGATGGCATGGCTTTTATTTTAGGGGGAAAAATCATTCCATGTTTAAAATGTATCCTACGCTTTGGCTACAAAAATTCAAGTATATTTAACACAATGGAGTTGGTACTACCTAACATCCTAACCATGTGGGTGTCGTATCAATTTTGTTTGTTTTATATAATCAGCAGCAGGTACTAATAATGTGGATGTCATATCAGTTTTTGTTGTGTTTTATATAGCCGGCAGCAGGGCGTAACAACATGGAAAATATGAACTGTACATGTAGAAAGTCATTGATGCCGGAAATAATATTCCGTTACAGCGATTGTCACACTCAATGCATGATTTGGTCATTCATCTCCATCAAACCTACCAAACACTCGCTTTATCTTTGGTACTCTCGTTCTGCAGAATGCATTGTTTGCACAAAACTCCATAGTCTAACTAATGGAGGGCTGCATTGATTTATTACAGAATTGGGATCGACAGAAAACGGATTATGGTATTGAAGAGGAATTTTCAAAGCTTCATGGTAGAGAATCTTTCTCCGTGTTTTCTAATTCCTTTGGCTTCAAAAATCCTGCAAGAAAGAAGATAAGATTTATTGGGAGATCTCAGTCTGCCAAAGGGTTTGCTTATCAGAGAATTGGAAAAGAAAAAAACAATGTGGAACGGAGAAGAAAGAATTCAAAATTCAGATTGTTCATTAAAAGGAAGAGATGGGCATTTCGTTTGCCTCGAGTCAGAATATCTCGTATTGTTGTCTTGTTAAGAAAAGCCACAGATTGCTACATGAAGCTCCTAAAAAGGATGCATCAGAATCCTGATGTTGTCTTCTTCGACTCACAATGGGGAATCCCAGGTTTTTATCAGCCTTATTACTTATGATCAGATCTGTTATGGATTACAATTATCAGATCTGTTATGCTTTATCAGTCTTATTACTTATAATCGGATTTATTATGAATTACAATGATAAGATCTGTTATGTCTTACAATGATCAGATGTGTCAATAATTATACATATTTTTGTCAATTAAGAAGAAAATAAAATTCAAGGAGAAGAATGATATTAAAAGAGTGTTCTATGCTTTTTCACTTAAGTTTTTGTGAGATCATTATGCGTCATTTCGTCTTAGTGTTTAAGCTATTTTGTAACGTTATTTTTGCATGTGTTTTTCACTAAATAGAAGATGAATACAGCGTTACGGCTGGTAGGATATTTGTTTAGTAAATTATTTATTTTGAAAATTTATAATTGATGCATAGTATAATGATTTATGATATATTATGGTTTTTACCAATTTAGTTTTAATTATAATTTTATTTATATATAAATTATTTTTTAATTCTATGAAAATAATTATTATAAATTAAATAATAATAATAATATATATGATGATTATAATAAAACATTGCCAATCAAAATAAATAGTCCAAAATCTTCTTAAATAATTTTATACTAATATTAAATTTTTTAATAGCACATCTTTATTTAAATTACTGAATTTCTTGGACTAAGTTTTTTAATAATAAGAATGGTTGAAACTTTATTTTATATATAAATCCAAATATAATCTCTGCAAGTAATGACATTCTTTTTGGGGTATAAATTTTACATTTGCATTTTAATTCTAGTGCAAGCTTTAAAAGTGTAGTGAATCTCTTTATTTCTTTTAAAAGTATTTGGTCTTGTATATCATACAAGACAATCAAACAATTTTATTTATGTGATAAGAAAAATATTGAAATCTCTTCCTTTTTTTTTAATATTTTTTTTATTTTGTATATTATATAAAATAGTCAAACAATTTTATTTATGAAATCATATATATAATATTCATGAATACCATGCAAATATTTATTTTAAATCAAAAAACAGTTGGATGTTTGTATTGTTTCCAATTAATAAATTTCTTTTATTAAAAAATAAAATACATAAATATCACAAATAACAATTACAAGCCAATGATTTTCAAAATACATTTTCACATTAATTTGTAAAAATAATTTAATAAAATATACTATTTGTTACTTAAAAGGAAAAAAATATATACCATGGAAATTTTTGTACCTACTCATACTCCCTTTTCCAATCCAGAAGTCCTCATTTAGTGGCCCTTCTAATTAGTTTTTCTTTTTTTTTTTCATATTCCAATAAGTCTTAACGGTGTCCCCAGCACCACTCTCCCTAGTTGTGTTGCTTGATTCCATGACGACATTACGAATTCCAAATATTAAATTATATTAAGTGAGAATCTCAAATGGTGATAAATATCTCCCAATTATATTAGGCAGGACACGAGAGTTTTTGTCTGCAACATGATTTTTGTATTATATTAAGTGAGAATCTGAAATCATGACAAACAACTCGTTCAATGTTTTCTTAAAATACAATTCAGTTAGATGACAATATATATTACGTGACAGTGACTTGGACCAAACAAACCATTGCTGGTGGGTCGAAGAATTACTATATAAAACCATAAAGTCATTTATCAAATATTTTGAGATTCTGCACGGTTGGCTGCAGCCGTCGTAAAAGGGAGCGAGTTTTATAAACTATAATCTGCACGAGTTTACGATTAAGATGGGCATTACCGAATGGAATTAAAGTATAAATTTTAAAATTCAAGGCCACCCTTTTTAGTGTTTTAGCTGAGAATTACTCGCAAATAATAATTTTGTTTCCGTCTTCCTTAACAATTCTCTATAGTATGTGTTAAATATATAGGCGTGGACACTGAGGGACAATTGTAAATAATAATTTCAATATTTTTTTTTGGAAAAAAAAAAATAAAGCGTCGTTTTTATTCCACGCAAGGTCTATGAAAAAGTTTGTGTTTATATTAAAAGTTTTGTATTTTAGTATTTATAAAAAATGCATTTATCGTAAAAGTTTTGTACATTAATTTTTAGTTTAAAAGTGTTATTGTGGTATTGAAGAGGCTTTTTCGAAGCATTATGGTAGAGAAGTTTTGAAGAGCCACAATTGTTATATGAAACTTTTAAAAAAGATGCATTAAAATTATAATATTGTCTTCTTTAATTTATAATGGAAAATCTCAAGTTTTTATCAATCTTATAATTTTATAATTAGATCTGTTATGAATTATAATGATCAGATCTATTATGATTTATGTCTTACTATTTATAATTAGATTTGTTACGGATTAAAATGATATAATTTGTTATGGCTTACAATGATCAAAGATGTAAATAATTATGCATATTTTTGTTAATTTAAAAAAAAATATATATCAAAGATAAATGATATTGAAAGAGTATTCCATATTTTTCACTTAAATTTTTATATTAATATTTACAGTGTAAAATTCTCTTTAATAATTTTATATTAATATTAAATTTTTTAATCTTTATCTAAATTGTTAAAAAATTTAATAACAAAAATGATTAAAACTTAGTTTTATATATAAATCGAAAGATTGTCTCTAAAAGTAATGATATCCTCTTTATAGGTGTAAATTTTACACTTACTTTTTAATTTTAATATAAGCTTTAAAAATATAATAAATCTCTTATTTTTTTAATGAATTTTTTGATAATAAATATATTGTGATTGTAATAAATCTCTTATTTTTTCATGTAAAAGAAAATAAAATCAATTCGTATACTTCAACCTGTTTCATATGATCGCATGGCAATGACTTCGATATCAATAAATAGAGCTGAGTCGAAAAAGCTATATAAAAAAGTGTGGTCTTCATTCTACGTAAAGTCTATGAAAAAGTTTGTGTTTATACTAAAAGTTTCCTATCTTAGTTCTTTAAAAAGTGTGTTTTGTGTTTATACTAAAAATTTCCTATCTTAATTCTTTAAAAAAGTGTGTTTTGTGTTTATACTAATTTTTCTATATCTTAATTCTTGAAAAAAGTGTGTTTATCATCAATAAATAGTGCTAAATCTAAAAAGCTATATAAAAAAATGTGGTCTTTATTTTACATAAAGTCTATGAAAAAATTTGTGTTTATATTAAAAGTTTCCTATCTTAGTTCTTTAAAAAAGTGTGTTTTGTGTTTATACTAAAAGTTTTTTTTTATCTTAGTTCTTTAAAAAAGTGTGTTTATCCTGCATAAGGTTTAGAATGAATTACATGTATAATTATTTTTATTTTTTAAGGGTTGATTGTGGTTTTTATTAATTTTTTTATTTATTTTTTATTTTTGAAAATTATTATATTTTTTTATTAATTTTTATTATAAAATGTGTAATTAAAATATATTTTAAAGTTTTATTATTATTTTTGTAAAATATATTATATTTTTTTTAAATAGAAAATTTTGATTTTTTAATTTATTATTAGTTAAAAGATAATAATAAAATATTTTTCATAAAAATTCAAGTATTTGTTAAATTAAAAAATAAGAAAAAATAAGCTCTATAGAATTGATAATTTTTTTGGTTTCATTTTTTATTTTATTAAAAATATATTTTAATTTATGTACAATGTGTTAGAAATATCTTTTAATTGGGATAATATTTTTATCATAAGTTTTTAGGTGTGTGTAGGTTTTGTATTTACATAAATTTTAATTTTATGAGGTGGATTTCACTTTTTTTTTTTTTTTGAGAAGATTTTGGGAGTTACTTCTATAAATAACTCCTCTCCTCACATATCATATATTTTCCTTCACCTTTTGGGTAATATGACATTTGACATGTTCATGATGGGATTCTTTATAACTCTTTACCCTTCTTATTGTTTTATATAAAAATATATCTCCTCTCTTCTTCAATTGAATCTCTCTTCTCTTTTCTATTCTTATTTATTATATATTTATTGTGAGAATAGTTATTTGCAAGCCTTCCTAATAAACATGTGTGCTTTCCTTCATTTGATGATTTTCCACTTCAAAATCTTGCATCTCAATTTCTGTGACTTGGTTCATTTTTAAGTTAATATTGCTTCTTTTATATTTTTTTACTTTTTGAATGTTAGCTAATCATGATTTTGGCATAAATTTTTTCATGTTATTAGAGTGTTGTATTATTTTAGCATTGATCCTGGGTTGTATAGGTAATTTACAAGAAATTTTAGTTTTTTTGGTAAATGTTCTTCACCTTTACCATTATTTTTTCAAATTTATCTCCATATTTAGCATAACTCTTTTCATTATTTTATGGGTAAGTGCACAAAATTGTTGAATAATTTTGTATATATTTTTCATAACATAGTTATGTTATTGAAATAATGTGTATATGCTATTATAATAAAGTGTACATTGGTGAGTGCACAAAGTTGGGGGAAAAAAGTGATCTACTCATGGACATGATTTTTCTCAAATTTCATAAATTTGAACTTATTTATAAAATTTGATATATCCACACTCTAAATTTGAAGATGGTGTAAGAACATGAAATGTATCATTTCGAGTCTAGTTTACAAAACACTAAATTTTTTAAAAAAGGGTTAAGTATAACTAGGTCAAACATCTAAAATTTGAAGATTAGCTCCTATTTTTTTCAAACAACATAGTATATAGATGATCATGCAATGCATCATTTTTTTAGCAGTATTTAATATTTTTTGAAACCCTTTAGGAAAATTTAGATAAGATCTTCTAGTTTTTTACCTAATTTTTTAATATTTTTTAATGAATACTTTTTTTATGATTTTTTCAAGTAAATAGATCCTGAAAACTAACAAAAAAATGGATAGTCATCCGTGCGACGTACCTAACAACTTCAAAGAAAATGAAAATCAATTTTTTTGAATGTGTGTAGAATTAGGCCTCATTTTTATTCATATAACTTATTTTTCACTTGGATCAATGAAAGATAAATTACATGAACATGTATAGGCATGTATGTTTGTGGTAGGTAAAAAAGGTATAGTTAGAAATCAACATAGTTTGAACCCTTAAATTAGTCCAAAAATTATAAAAATCATATTTTTAAAAAGAGGAGAGCATGCTCATCATGATGGTATTAATTTTTTAAAATTTCACACTAAAATTATTAGCATATTTGGTAATCAAAGTTGATTTTTTTTGTTTTTTATCATAACTCTCAAAACTTGGCTGTACATTGACAGTCCAAGCCTTTGGCTTAGGTATCCAAGCCATTCTTGAGCCAAAAGGCATGGGAATTAAATTCAAATTCAAACAATGCAATCATGTTAATAACATGATCGTGGTATTAATGAGATCATGTTATTAACTACATTAGTAAGCTGATCACATTACTTAATAACATGATTGCATCATATATTCTCAACACCTTAAAACCTAAATTTGTATTTTGACCTACTAAAGGAGCCATTAGGTCAATTATTCTTAAGATCAAAGTTTGGTTGATTAACATTATTGTTTGTGACCAATGTTCTTGTCAATATTTGATAGCATTGAATGATAATTAGATATATATTAACCTATGAATCAATTTATTGTTCATTTGACATGAGTCTAATCTTCCTTAAAATGCAAACAGTCCTAGTTCATCCTAGATAGGGTCAAGAAGTCAAAATTTTATTTTTGGTGATCCACTAATCCAAATCACTTATAATTTAGTATATTTGATTTAGATTTCATTTTTTACATTATTAAATAAATTATATTATCAAAAAATCAATTGGAGTACAAGGATCCTCTAACTGAGTACTAATGGACCTAGAGTATTAGGTTCGAAACAGAGTTCATTGATATTATAAATGTTTAAGGATTAGTTATTTGAAAATGAATTTATAGTTTTCACAAGACTCAAATGGTATTTTGGAACAATAAAAAATAAATCAAGGGTCATTGTAATTTATGTCAAGAGTGTATACAATCCTAAAAGAGGTTGAATTTGGTTAAACAAGACTATTATCTAATTATACTTGTGTAATATGTGACAAAAACATATAATTATATTTATTTACAACCTGGAACTTTGAATGTAAACTTCTCATCATCAAAAAAGGGGGGAAATGAATGGTTTCAAAAACAAGTTGAACACTTAATATAAATAGATAAACAATAATGAACCTAATACCAATGAGTTATGGACATTCTTTGGTAAACTTCCATGAAAGGACAAGAATATACTCGATACTCTCAAAGAATTACTTACTCAATTTTGGAAAGACAATAGAATATTTTTTTCCAATGCAAGAGATGTTGTGAAAAGAAGAGTTGGTTCTCGTAACCATGAACCACATCCAAAAAATTTATTAGATATCAATCAAACATAATTATACTCTAAATTTTTGAAAAAACATACACAAATTTTTATTTGTTAAATATATTTTGAGATGGCCAAACCTTTTTATGTAAAAATAATCACACATGCACCACTTTTTGTTGTAGGAAACATATTGAATTTTCAATGCACTATTATGTTTTTTCCATATTCATTTTACTTTGCGTACTAACAACATTTTTTAGGAGTGTGGCATTGAATTGCCACCAAAATCAACTAGGGAATTTCTTCCAATTATCTTTTGCAAAAGACTGGATGGACAATTATTTTACAACAAATCATGTTTAAATGGAAGTTGTATCATTTTTTGTGGATTTCCAAAATTAAAAAAATGTATCCTTGAGGAGATTACAGGTTTTATTGGATAAGAATTAGTTAGTTTAAGTAAATATAAATTAGTGAATTATAAATTAAAATATGGCAAAGAATCTAAAAGGTGTGAGCTTGTTACAAAAAAGATACCTATTTTCAAATTGTTGGTCAAATTTAAGGATAAGATTGTTTATGAGTATGCAAGGCACACACATAAGGTTATATGGTTGGATGTACATTTCAATATAAGCAAAGATACATTCCCACTTGGTTTTATTATTTTCTTAGTTGATTTTTCCAAAAATTACACAATTAAACCCCAAATGGAAGTTCAATTGTAGTATTAAAACTCATCATAATTTACCATATTCATGCATATAACATTCATACATGCACCTAATAGTATAGATAAATAATATAAAATATTAAGGTAGTACCATTTCTATATCATCTATGACCGATCACATTGTTCAGAGTATGTGCAAGGTTATTTTTAAAAGTTTTATGAATAGTTGAGTCAAAGAACATTACTTTCAATCAACATTACATTTGGTTAGATAATTTCACATCACAATTCAAAAATTCATGTATTTTTTACTGGTTGAGAAGGATGCACATTACCACTAGTGTAGAACACATTTAGAGTTTCACCAATGCTAAGCATGGAAAAGGGAAGCATGATGGTGCTACATCATGTGTAAAAAGAGTTATTGCAAGGGAGGAGTTGAAATTTGAAGAGTGTGTTCATTTGACAAATTCAAAAACTATAGTTAAATGGTGTAATAAGAATATGTGTCATGGTGCTCAACCAAATTCTACTATTTTTAGACATTTTTGGTTAATGGAGGAAGAACACTTGGCAAAGAATGAGGATTGTATGACTCTAATGGTTTCAAGTGATCTCCACTCATTTCATAGCTTAAATACAAGTTTTGGACTGTTCATATGAGACACTTGGCATATTTTTATTTTGAAGGCATGGACTTTGTTTGGAATGAGTGTGAGTCACAAGCATGGGTGGATGAATGAATTTCCAAACCTCTAATTCGAATCAACATATATTAGGTTTCAGCAACATTGCAACTTATAAATATGACATCATCAAATGACTTTGACCATGTATCTAATCTAGTATAGCTAGGTAAAATATTTTTCATTATGTACAATTTATTCTCACTATATATCTTCATATTATCACTTAAAATGGTTTTTTATGATACAAGGCATGCTTTTATAATTATTGTAGATGAGGATAATGAAGAGGGCACTAATTATTACTTGTGTCAATGTTTAGAGAGAAAAAAATTAGCTTCCCCAATTATAGATGGAGAAAACATTTACTATCCCATTGGGTTAGTGTTAGTCACTAGAACTTGGTTTTGATGATATCCTATAAAATATTCAGCTCAATGGTTATTTGAAAAGTTTGAAATGCCTAGGAAGATACTGCACTATTCAAATTTGGTTAGTGCAACGAGTATTCAATTATGAAAATATCATGGGAGGCCATTAAATAGGAAACTATGGAAAGTTTAGGAGTCAGATCATGAAGCTATTCTTGATACTATAAAGGTTATAGCAGATCCTAATGGTTTGTTGGATTGAAATACATAGGTATATTGACTTTTAAAATGTATATGTAATCAATTTTACCAAATGTTTTTATTTTCTAGGTGGTACATATAAATTTCATTTTTTATTACTTACTAATAATTTGTTGTAGGTTAGTGGTGCCAAATAAGCTTCCACCTTCACGTGGTTCTCATTGTTAGTAAAGAATTCAATATTCTTGAAGCTAATAAAATCTTAGGTCAGACATGATTGAAGCTCAGGTTAGACATGATCTAAGCTCATGAAATTACTTACAATTTTTGTTTTGTGGGTGTTTAAAATTATGCTAAAAATGCATTTTTATTATATTAGGAAGGGCATTCTTGAGGATAAAATGGGTGTTGGGTTTATTGATCAAGCCTAATGGGAGGACAAGAACCTATTTCTAGATGTTATCTACCCCCTAGATATGTTGGCAATGCCATTTTTTAGTCAGGAAGCATTGAAACTAGAAATCTATAACCAGACCTTAAACTTTGATAATATTAATTGTCAGTGTTTCTATGCTCTAGAATGGTAGTGAAAATGTACTTTTGGGTGGATTTAAACATCGTGGTAGTGTGATAACATGTAATTTTTCTATATAGATGTGATCAAAGTGATATATTCTTAGGTGGAGGTCTGAAAGGCAAAAATGCCAATTGGAGCTCAAGAAGTTGTTCGTTCACTACCAAAAAGTTATATTTTTAGACCCCTCACTACAACTTGTCCAACAGATTTCTCTCAAATATTCCACATGATTCCTCTAAGGTGAAATTATATGGATTAAATATGTAGGGTATGGATCTAACAGTTCATGGAAATAACTTAAAGTTTTTGTTTAATAGGTGTTTTGAACTTAGGCTTAAAAATTGCATTTTTATTATATTAGGAAGGGTGTTATTGAGGCCAGAATGGGTGGTGGGTTTGTTTATTATTCCTAATGGGAGGCTAAGAATCTTGTCTTAAAAGTTATCTACCCTCCCAAACATGTTTTAAGTGTCAATTTTTAATCAACAAGCATCATCACTAGAGTTATATAACCATAAGTTAAACTTTGGCAACAGTTATTGTCAGTGTTTCCACGCTCTAGAATGGTAGTGAAAATGCACTTCTGGGTGGATTTGAACATTGTGGCAATGTGGTAAAATGTAATTTTCCTATTTAGACATGATCATAGTGATATATTCTAATGTGGAAGTCCCAAAGGCAAAAATTCCAATTGAAGCTCAAGAAGTTGCTTGTTCAATGATAAAATGTTAAATTTTATGGACCCCTCACTACAACTTATCCAATGAATTGCTCTCTAAGATTCCAAATGAGTGTTATGGGGTGAAATTATAGGGATTAAATAGGTAATGGATGAATTTTATGGTTCACATAAATGACTTACAATTTTTTTACGCGTGTTTGAACTTAGGCTAGAAAATTGCATTTTTCTTGTATTGGGAAGGGTGTTCTTGAAGCTAGAATGGGTGGTGGGTTTGTCGATCAGGGCTGATGTGAGGATAAGAAATTGGTAATAGAAATTATCAACCCCCCAAAATTTGTTGGTAGTGTCTATTTTTATTCAATAAGTATCGAAACTAGAGTTCTATAACCATAACATAAACTTTGACAACATTTGTTGTCAGTGTTTTCATGCTTTAGAATGGTAGTTAAAATGTACTTCTGGGTGGATTTGAAAATCATGGAAGTGTCATAACATGTAATTTTCCTATCTATATGTGATAAAATTTATATATTTTTAGGTGGAGGTCTCAGAGGTAGAAATGTTAGTTGGAGCTCAAGAAGTTGCTTGTTCACTACCAAAAAGTTGCTTTTGTGAACCCCTCACTGCAACTTGTCCAACAGATTACTATCAAAACTTCCACCTGAGTGGTTTTGGGTACTATTATAGAGGGATTAAATAGTTATGTTAAGTATATAATGGTTCATGATAATGACTTAAAATTTTCATTTTGTGCCTATTTGAACTCAAGCTAAAAAATTGCTTTTTTCTTATATTAGGAAGGGTGTTCTTGAGGTCAAAATGGGTGGTGGGTTTGTTGACCAAGCCTAATGGGAGGATAAGAAGATATTAATATATGTTATTCACCCATTTATGTATGTTTTAATTTCTATTTTTCAATCAAGAAGCATCAAAACTAGAGTTCTACAACCACAACTTAAACTTTGACAACATTTGTTGTCAGTGTTTCTATACTTTGAAGTGGTAGTGAAAATGCACTTCTAGGTGGATTTGAACATTGTGGAAGTGTGATAACATATAATTTAACTATTTTGATGTGATAAAAGTGATATATTATTAGGTGTAGGTCTTAAAGGTAGAAATGCCTATTGGAGCTCAAGAAGTTGCTCTACTAAAAAGTTACATTTTTGGACCCCTCACTGCAACTTGTCCAATGGACTGCTCTAAAGGCTTCCACCTGAGTGTTTTAGGGTGTTATTATAGGTATTAAATATTAATGAGAGGTATATAATGGTTAACATCAATGAATTACATTTTTTTTACATGTGTTTGAACTTAGGCTAAAAAAATGCATTTTTCTTGTATTGGGAAGCACATTCTTGATGCCAAAATGGGTGGTGGGTTTGTTGATCAGGCCTAATGGGAGGACAATAAATTGGTCATATACATTAGCATCCACATTGAATGTGTTTTTAGTGTCATTTTTCAATCAGGAAGCATCAAAACTAGAGTTATGCAACCATAACTTAAACTTTGACAACTTAAACTAGAGACCTAGAAACTTAATGAGTAATTGACTTAATGACTTATTAGGTGGTATTAAGGGATGATATAAGTTGGTGAAGAAAAATAGTTTTAAATGTTTAGGTGAGATAAATTATACTAAAAATTCCCATAATTCATGTAAAATGGGGTTGAAGACATATCATGTCAAAGTTATAAAGATGATGACCCTTAAGAATCATGTTTAGCCATTAACATTATCCTCACATTGGATGTAAGAGAATAAGTTATGTAACCACCCAAACTAACATTAAATTCAGATGGATTGGAAG
Source organism: Torreya grandis (assembly GCA_037957365.1). NCBI lineage: Eukaryota > Viridiplantae > Streptophyta > Pinopsida > Cupressales > Taxaceae > Torreya > Torreya grandis. The sequence continues at coordinate 1,400,710 of JARHVA010003763.1, read as the reverse complement.
TTGTAGGTTTTGTATGGTGTAGAAGGGATAGAGAGAAGAGGTAGAGATGAGATAGAGCACCAAGACCAGATCAAAAAGGGGGAAATGAAGAGAAGATAACATACCTCTCAAAATAAGATGATCCAGTCCTTTTCATGGGTTGTGTTTTATAATCAAGACTAATAAAAATGAATAAAGATGGAATGATTTTGTGTATCTATATTTCATGGAATAGTATTGGATTACATCATCAATTTGTATATTATCTTTGAAAGGCCCTAGAGGCCATGATCAAGTCACTTTTGTGTGTATTGTCAAGTATAAACAAGAGACTATAGGTTACAATCAAGGAAGAGAATAAATAATGAGATTGGAGAAGTATGGTGCAAGAAGGAGGAATTATTAGTCCTTTATAGGTAAGTTCAAAGTTATGTCAGGTTTTAAGGTTTATTTTTTGTGATATCCAAAAGGGAGAGAAATTAAAAGAGAACATTCTTTGATGATAACTCTGTTATGACTATGCCAATCCCCAAATTATTTTATCTTAATGTATTTAAAACTTCATGTCAAGAAATTCATTATATTATTTGAGTATATTCACATATGCATTCATCCAGAGTTCAAGGTGAGTAGTTGGATGTCTAGGTTGAAATCAAAACAAGTAACAAATGTTCATTACCCTTTTATTTGAAAGGTTTCCCTATTTACACAATTAGCACTCTATTTGGTAGACAGTCAATGCCTTGTTACGTAATAAAATGCCAAGAAAGGTTGATGTGTGCCTAAAGAAGGTAATTGACCATTGAGTTGGTATAATTTAGTGTAATGGAGGATAGTAAAATCACTATAAATATCTTTTGGTAGTTTACAACTGTTGAACACAAATAGACCCAACACAACAGACCCCTATTTTACTCAGTTACCCTATTTCTATTAGGTTAGTGTGCCAATGAAATGATTTGTATGGTTGAGAAAGTTTATGGTTGTGAACTTGATTAAATTATAAGCACATGTAGGAGGAAAATACATTATGACAATAGTTCATTGGGGGTTTAGTAACCTTTAAAGTGTAGATAGTCCACTAAAGAGTGATATATTTCTGTGTTTTGAATTAGTTGAAGTGAGTGAAGGTTGATCAAAGGATCTTATGCATTGGGTAATATGGAGAGTTATAAAATATACTTGATTAAGGTCTTCAATTCCTTTGTAAGGACTTAGAACTAAAAAATTTGAATTATGAAGTCTCTCGGCCTTTACGGATAGGCACCTAGGGTTTCAAACCCTATAACTCCCACTCCAATAGTGTTAAATTATTGAAATTTGGTATTATAACATATATTGATTCCTTAGGAAGGATTGAATTGGCTAGGATTCCATACAATATGTATTTGTATGGTTTTGATGACTATGTCATGAATGGAGGGATATAAAGGCTTAATTGGACAAGGGCTTATAAAGGAAAAGTCACCTAAAGAGATAATTAAAGAATGCAATTTTAGGGAGAGTTACATCAAGATATATTTTTTTCTAAGATTATTTTCTATCTTCAAGAGATTTTATATATTTTTCAAACAAATTGAAATGGTAAAAAAAAGGCTACAAGCCTAGTGGGTTCATTAGTAGATTTGTATGTGAAAATGAGTACTAAAGTGTGATTCAAGGTTTGAAGAAGGTTAAATAAAGTATGATATGATCACACATGATCATCCATGATAATATATTATACTCATGAAACCTATATCAATATTTGGTACTTGAAACTGAAGAGGATTACCTAGTGAGAAGATAGTGAAAGAGTGAAAGGAAGTTTGCGAATGGAATAAATTAAATGAGTTAGAGAATTAATGTGAGAGGTTTGTAAGAGTTATAATGACACCAAGAAGTGTCTCCAAAGTGTGAAAGTAGTAGGTACAAATAGAATAATTCCATTAAGCATAAGTGATAAGAGTGTCATTAGTCATTTCCACTACACACAATGAAATAAAAACTTTAATTTAAAAATATATGGGAGATTTGAGATTCATATCATTAAAAAGAATAATTTTTAAATCCTCATTTTTGTAAAACATTAAATATGAGATCTGATAGATATTAGTTTGGAATATCAAAACAGCACTATACAATAACACATAATGAAATAAAAAATGAATATAAATTAGATAGATTACCATGATAGGCATACAATATAGGCACATGTGTGCAATGCCAATAATACATAGATTGTCATGATAGGCATACAAAGGTTTACATCTATCAACATAGTATCTAATTTTGGGTGAATGTCCTATACACATATACAATGCCAAAAATGCATAAATTGCCATATAGGCATACAAAAAAGTACATCTCATGTAAGACATCTTATTCATCAAATAGACTCCCTCTCTTTACCTTCCTTGAATAAGACTCCCTCTAGGATGCCTTTCTAGTAGATGGAAACCCCTCTAATACCTTAGATTGATCCAAAGTTTGATTGTGGGTCCTATGCTCATAGCTCACTTGTAGCTGAACCTATTCAAATACAAGAATTATTACAAAATTCACATAAAATACATTCAACCAATTATTAAGAAAACAATTTTAAACTAAAATAAAAAATCATTTAAACATGCACTTACTGCAAGCTCATGATCCTGCTCAATTTATTTTTCACACTCAAATAAGTCAATGGTAGGCTCAATTATTCAAATATGCATCCCAAATATGGGAAAAACATGAGAAGTTGCCCTACTAATCATCTTACTAGGACTATCAGATGTCATAAGATAAACCTGCATACACAATACATTTATATAAGTTATATTTGCCCCAAGTATGTATTAAAATTATTAAAACGAGTCTATTTATACAATTCAAAATTAAAAGTTAATATATATCTCTATTAGTGCCTATGCAGATGATATTGCAGCAATAATGCCTATGTCTATCTCAGCTCATAAAGGGGGAGGAGTGTTTACTTGAGCCATCAATTATTCATGTAAACAAGGTCTCACTTACATTTATATAAAGTATCAAATATTATAAATGGAAACCATTCATATCATTAAAATATAATGTAAACCAATAATCATGGAATTATAACTACCATACAATGTACATATCATGAAAAGACAATGTAAATCAAGAATCATGGAAGTGTAACTACCATATAATGTGTGATGGCCAATAATAACAAGTATTTTGCATGTTGGAGGTAATATAAAAATTCTAATACATGTAAGAAGTGTGAGTGGAAGAGTAGGAGGTGGAAAGAATAATAGCACTTTGACAAGGCAAAGTTAGGGAGTGAAAAGGAATAAGAGACATATGAATAACTTTTTCCTTACTTGTAAAGCTTCTTTGGATAGTGTAAAATACCATTATATATTTATTGGGGAAAGGTTGAGCTAGACATATATGTCCATCATCCTTTTATTATATGTGTGATATAAATCATCTATATATCTATATATAAGACATGGATATCAATATCACATTCATTTATAATAGATGGTTGATAAGTGATTTTTGTGAAAGCACCCAACCAATAGAAAAGAGTGAACCATGGTGAATCCATCTCTTCAGGAAGGTGTGTGTAAATAACATTCTACCAATAGGTAGAGGAAGGGAGGTCATTATTAAATATATCAAGTTTTAACCATCTAAATATATTGTCTTTTTTTGGCTTAAGAGAACAAAATTAGAAAATAGTTTGGATGTTGAATTGAAAGAAACTACAAGGTGTAATTGTTGAGGTTGTCACATATTTTATTAACAACACAAATGGTGTCTCTCCCCACAAACTTGTTAATGGGGCTTATTGACCATTTTTACTACAAGTTAGAATGGATCAACCCTACTATAGTTAAAATCTTAAATAGGGGGCTGATTATAATTTCATAGGGTGTGTTTTAGTTCATCTAATGTCATTTCATATACCATTCTAGTTTTGGTCATTGTTTAGTTTAGCCTTTATGCTATTTCATATCTAAGAGGTTATTTTAGAGTCATATTTGGAAGTGGCAGGTCTTCATGATGATCAATGCATTTTAAGCGTGGATCAAGTTGATAATGGATGAGTAGGTGGATAGTGTTATAGTGACCCTATGGGATGTCAATAATGCTTAGAATGACTTAGGAAGCTCCTAATATTCATTTGGTTCTTCATTGTACTCATCTAGACATTTTGGGTCTAGTGGTAAAAATTATGAGTAGGCACTTTATTGACATCATAATTACCACATATGGATAAGTCAAGGAGAATTAATCATTTGTGTCTATTCACATGAATCCCAAGAACATATGCACCAAGTTATAGGTCATTCACCTAAACATGGTAGAAAATATGAAGATCCAAAGTTGGCCTCTTAGTTAAAATCTGCTATGTTTCCATACTTATCTAATTTACAAGGAGATCAAATAAAGCCAAGTGAGCATATTGATGAGGCCATATCTCACACATGTAATAGTTTCAAGAGAAAATGATCATATGGATTTGTTCAACTTGGTCCCTAGTTGCTATGTGCTAAGTTTTAGATCATCTACCAACATGCGGTGGAAGTTATGCATGTTCAAAGTTGGCTCCTCAATTAGATTTCACTAATTTTCCCATACTTAGCTAAATGAACTAGACCATTGCCAAGATGTCACGTAGGATCAAATCAACCAGCCAAATTGTGTATTTAATATATTCATTTAGAATGATATTAGGACCAATGGATCAAATGGGTTTGTTCCTTTTGGCTTCAAGAACATCTCTTAAAAATTTGGTGCCTCTATGACTTTTGCACTTTAAGATCTAAGCCTTTGAAGTTAGACATGCAACACAAGACATTTGCACTAATGTCAAGTTTTATATAGAGAAAATGAAATTCATTTGAGATTAAATTTGATAGTCTATAGGACATCAATGATGGTTGCATGAATGTCAAATGAAGAGATCAAGGATGCCAATTTTAAGATCATGAAGTATCTAATGGGTTACAAATAGTGGGTCCCAGTTTATCTAATGATCAGCATTGCATCATACATCTTGATCTAAAACTACAAGATGGATCAACTAGCTAAGGATATTAATGGGATAATGTGTGAAATAAGCACGTGAGGCTGAAGAGTGATAGTGAATCCTGACAATCAATGCATGTTTGACACATGGCATAATCTAGAATTGAGTTGATAAGTTAAGAGCAAGATCGATGGTTGGTGCTTTATTGTATAAATCAATATCAATGGTATGAGTGAGAGTTAAAGATCAAGGAGATCCAAACAAATGAAATGTTTCCAATTATCATGATCTTGGGAGTTTGGGTTAGTGATCGATGGCTAGCATTGAAAGTCAAAGCAAATAAATTCCAAAGGAGATCGATAGGTTGAATCTGATTAGTTTCCAGATGGGCAAGATGAACACATGTCCAAATAGTGACAATAATATTTTATAATGGAATGAGAAATGTGTCAAGATAATGCTACATGGATAAATACATAAGATCAAGGATTTTGAAGCAGAGTGATATCTTTAGACTCATGTGCTTCTATAAGAGCTTAGATGAGGTCTAAGAAAGCAATGAATGATTACAAATGGTGAATACAGGTTTCTAGAATATAGATAGTAGAAAGGGGATCATGTTATAACTATTATAGCATATTTCAAATTCCATCAAATAGTGCATATGTGTTGACCCTCCTGTTTCATTTTTAAATGCTCGAGAGATGGTTCATGATGAAAGCACTTTCACAAAGGCTAGTCAAAGAATCTCTGTACCATTTTAGAAAAGTTGATCATGGCTTATAAGGACATCTATCTTAATAATAATTCATGTTCTATTTCACACTTAGTTTCACTTGTAATGTAACTAGTTCTCATGCCTAGACATGTGTTCCAGTGACTCTTGAACTTCTTTCTTTTCTTCTCTCTCTAAAGTTATATAAGTAGCTACCATTTTGGCCTTTGTAGAATGATACCACACCATGTATGGTGAATCCCTACTATATTTATGTCATATTTTTCATTTTAAAACTAATTTAAGTTTGTTTTTGAGTTCTCAAATAATTGTTTGTGTGTAAGTGATTTATAGTGATAAGAAGTGATAATCCTCTACTCTTATTTTCTTTATCCTTCCATATTTGAGCAAGATTTCTTAGTCTAACAAGTCATATAGAGTATAGTTAAGTGTTTCAAACTCTTTCAAGTGTATAACTATCCTTGGAATGTGCAATTTGGCTTCTAGTCCATTCACCTTGTGTTGTTTCACACATCTTACCTCTATATTGAAATACTCATGTTAGAACCTCTTAGAGATTTGAGATTGATTTGTATGCTATAGTTTATTGTGCTTGGAATATTATGGTCACATGGAGATAATCTTGGTACATCACCTCCCCTAGAGTAGGTCTTATTTATGTAATTCTAACTATTTTCCCCATAAGCAAGTAGTATTTTAAGTGATAAGCATTACATGATACATTTAGTGAGCTAGCCCTTTAAATCTAGAGGTTCATTTCCACAATAGGTACACCCACATATCTATAAATGTTCCCATATTGCCAAAATATATAAGATGATTTAACACCAACTTCTAGCATGTGAGATTTGATGAAAATAGTTCTAGTATGCCTAATGGGATTTGTTTCCAAGATAACTAGTCAAGGTTAATGCTAGTCTTGACAACATCAACTACATGTTGATGTGCTACTCATAATTTGGAAACTCCATCAAGGTAAATATAGTTCAAGGCCATTCTCCTATTATAAATTTTCTCTCATAATTCATGGTTCTCACTAGGTCATCCTCTAGAATAGTTTTCAATCCCATTAACCCACTTTTTCAACTTAAACTTCCCCTTGAAGTTCAATACCCTCCTAATTTTCACTTTGGAGAACCAATAGATTTTAATAGAGAGGAATAGGTTGATTAAATTGAGGATATTGAAGGCACTAAATATTTTGAAAAATAAATGGCTAGACATCATGCTTTCCCTACTTTCAATACAGAAAATCTAATTTACCTTCAAGCATATGATGTTATTCCTCCCAATTCCAAAAAAGGTATACCCATATTCAATGGTGAGAGTCATGTTATACCCAGTGAGCACATTAGAGATGTCTCTAGCTTTTTTAGCTTTCAAAATATCACTTAAGAGAACATTGCTATTAGAATTATTGACATGTCCCTTAGGTGGAAGGTTCTTGATTGGTATAGGACTCTAGAAGGTGGATGCGTCATGTCATGGGATGAATTTGGAGTGTTGATGATTTTAATATTTTGAAATGAGAGTGACCATGCTTCTCTCATACACCAACTTAATGTAATCGAGAGAGGATCCAAAGAAATAATGCATGATTTTAATGAGAAATTCTAAAAAACTCAAAATAGACTACCTCCTCCTATGAGGCCACCTCCCAGCTTTGTTTTCCTAATCTATTTGAGAGATATTGACACTAAAATTATTTTCATGCTTCAATCCATGGGTGGTTCCACTCTACTTAAAGCATATGAAATTAATATCAGAGCTAAAAATAATCTTATCCAAGATGGAAGATTGCCACCTAAAGTGTTTATGCCTCCATTATCTCATGCTTCTGTTGATGCTTCAAATGTGGATCAAACTCCTAATGTCAATACCAAGCCTATATATGCTCCTAAGAAGCAAAATAATGTCATAGCCAAACACATAGAAATTCAAATGCTAAGATATCATCTTAGGCAAGCTAACATACAACTAGGTGCCTATCAGCATTCATATCCTTATTAACAATAGTATGGTCAAAAATTTGGAAGAGGAAGAGGTGAATTTAAACCTAATCCCATTAGGACTGCTAATGCATATAATCCCAACTCTATCACCAATGCAAGAGAGATGGTGCCAGTTTATAAAAACTTCGTGCAAGGTGAATATTGGCATCAAGGCCAATTTATGGATGCTAACAAAGGTAGAGAGTAAGCTCTTGTTTCTCAAGGAGAATTTAATCCTTTCATATCTATTAAGGATGAGGTTATGATATAAACAAGTGAAGGTGGACAACCTCAAGAAGAGATCTTCACTAACTTTATAGTCAAAGACACCTTCATGCTTAATCAAAGGACCTCAATTACAGATAACACTAGCACCAAAAGTAAGGCTTTAGGTGGAGATATTAGTGTGCCTAAAATCTCATCCAATGATCCTCCAAAGTATCAAATCATGGCTACAAGTGGGATAGTTCTATGGGATCCTACACTTCTATTAAATCATAATGTTGGAAGGGTTGTTCAAAGCACTCCAAGTCCTCATGATCTAAGAACTTCTTTGCCTCCAATAATCTAGGAGAAATTAGCTATGTCTTATTTAAATGTTGTAGATTCATTAAAAAGTAATAAAACATCCATTTCTCTCTGGGATGTTGTACATATGCATGGTCAGAAAAAACTCCTACAAAATTAGTTATCTATTATCCCTACTAGTGGCCCTCCAAGTCAAATTCAAAGTCATGTTTTCCTTGAAAGTTTCCCTAATACCATTGTTGAACCATCCATTAGATTTAAGAAACCCTATCCATTATATCTCACTATCATAGTGGGTAACAAATTGGTCCATAACTATATTGTTGATAGTGGAGCTTCTACTTCAGTTATGCCTAAAGTGGTAGCAAGTAAAATGGGCTTGAAGTATGAGCCACATAGTAAAGGAATTCTTCAGCTAGATGGTACCACTACCAAAACCATAGTACTAATCAAAGACTTGAATATTTTCCTAAAAGATTGTCTTAGCTTTCCTATCTTACAAGACATAGTTGTTGTTAACCTCACAATCCACTTTGCCATCTACCTATCAAGGGATTTCACTGCCAAGATTGGTGGCTACCTTTTTGTTAATTGGTCTTTCTTGGCATTTAGGATGAGGTATGGGACCAAGGTGACAATTAGGACACATCCTCTTGTAAGGTTTCATATATAACCTTACATTGAGATAAGTTTTACTTTAAATTATGTTATCCATGAGAAGGAGGAACCTAATGTGGATGAAGGTGCTTCCAAGCTTGAAGGAATTTTTTATTTGTTCTTGGATGAATATGGTGTAGAAGCATATGGACATGATCCTTATACTTAATTTTATCAAACTAATCTTAGGACTTACATCATGCATGAGGATCCATTTGAAGGAGCTGAAGTAAGTGTTAGACATTCTCATGCCACTGTAGGTAGCTATATGATCCATGAGTATGATGATCATAGGATGATGAATATGATTGAACACCATGATGAAAAAGATGATGTCTTTATTCCTATTTTTGATGAGGATTATTTGAATGGTAACATTCATGAGGTGGATGAGAATGATTTGTGTCAAAAGTTTGGTGTCATATGTCATGAGTTTGACCAGTGGTAATATCACTTTTCCTTTCAGTAAGTCTACATTTAATTTGATTAATGCCTCTAACAAACATGTGAGTAATTGTATTAATAAACATGGATAATTGTCTCATGTTGTGAAAGAAGAAAAACTATGGCAAAAGTTCTTATCCAAATGCAAATAATTTGACAAGTTGGGTAAGTCTCCCTTTTCCCCCAATAAATTCCATATCTAATGTTGAAATAGTCAATGAGACTAATGATCATGTTGTCAAGTGTACCTTAAGATATGAAGGTGAAAGTCATCCTATTGATCAAAAACCTACTATCACAAAGTAATTTGATAATGATATCCTTCAATAAGTTATAGATATGGATGATAAGGTCAAGATAGAAGTTGTGATGCCTCAAGAACAACCAAGAAACCCACTTGATGTTGAACTAGATTCAAATGTATTGAATCATGAAGAGGAGGGGCTTGAGTTTTTCAAACATCAAGCACTTTTTGTCTTAGAACAAGATGAGGTGGAAAACACTATCATCCACTCCAATCTACACTTTTTTAAGAACATTAGACATATATGATGGGTATAATGGATATGTTACTTCCTAGAAAATAAGAAATATCATCCATGAAGGTTAAAAACAATTCACTTGCAGACATAATAAAGTTTAAAGGTGATAGGCTTCTTGATCACCTACATATGCAAATTATTAGTAATAAGCATGTTCCTCATCCTAAGCTAACTTCATGGAGTAATGAAGACACTAGGGGAACCATTTTTTACCCTGGTTGAGGTATTATTAGAAGGTTCACCTCAAAATGAGATTTTGTAAATAATAGATGAGGTGTGTTTTTTCCCTTAAATGTTTTAGTTGAACATATGTTTGTTTTGTCCTTATTTTTTTCTACTATTATGTGTTGTCAAAGACATTTGTGTGTTAAATATACTATACATATGACTCCATATCCCAATGGATAGGATTAGGCAACTGGTCATGGCATAGAAAACATGCCACCCTTGGGAAATCACTAAAGATGTTGACTATTTTTACCATAAGTTAAAATAGATCAACCCCCCTATAGTCAAAATATTAAATAGGGGGTTAGTTATAATGGTGTGTTATAGCTCATCTAATTTCATTTCATATGCCATTCTAGTTTTGTTCATTGTCTAGTTTAGTCCTTGGTTTATTTCATATCTTAGAGGTCATTTTAGAATCATATTTAAAATTGGCATGTCTTCATGGTGATCAATGCATTCTAAGAATGGATCAAGTTGTTAATAAGTGATCAAATGGATAGTGTTATACAGTCCCTATGAGATGCCAATTATGCTTGGAATGACTTAGGAATATCTTAGTATTCATTTATTTCTTTATTATACTCATCTAGACATCTTGGGTGTAGTGGCAAATTTTTTGAGTAGGCACTTTATTAACATCATAATGACCACGTATGGATGAGTCAAGGAAAATCAATCATTTGTGTCTATTCACATTAGTCCTAAGAACATATTTTCCAAGTTTTAGGTCATTCACCTAAACATGGTATAGGATATGAAGATCCAAAGTTGGCCTCTCAGTCAAAATCCACTAAGTTTCCATATTTAGCCAAATTATAAGGAGCTTAAATAAAGCTGAGTGCATATATTAATAAGAACATATCTCATATGTGTGGTAGATTTATGATAAAACAATCATATGGGTTTGTTCATCTTGGTCCCTAGTTACTATGTGCTAAGTTTTAGATTATCCATCAAAGCATGAAAGAAGTTTTGTATGTTCAAATTTGGCTCTTTAGTCAGATTTCGTTAAGTTTCCCATACTTTGCTAAATGAACAAGACCGTCACTAGGACATCATGTAGGATAAAATAGACCAACCAACTTATGCATTTAATATCTTCACTTAGAAGACTCTTGAGACTATTAGATTAATTGGGTTCATTCTTTTTGGCTTCAAGAACATCTCATAAAAATTTGGTGCCTCCATAACTTTTTTGCTCCAATATCTAAGCATTCAAAGTTGGACCTACAACATAATATGTTTCAACTAATTTCAATTTTTAGATAAATAAAATGAAATACATTTGAGCTTAAATTTGATGGTCTATGGGACATTAATGATGATTGTGTGAATGTCAAATGATGGGAGCAAGTATGTCAAATGATGGGATAAAGGATGTCAATTTTAAGATTGTGAAGTGGGCATTGGGTTTCAAATAGTGGGTCCCAATTGATTTAATGGTCTATATTACATTATACATCTTGATCCAATGGTGTGAGATGGGTCAAAAAATCAAAGAGATCAAGGGGCTGACATATGGCATAAGTGCATGAGGTTTTAAACTAATAGATAATCCAAAGAATCAGTGCATGCTTGACATGTGGAGTAAACTAGAACTGAGTTAACAAGTCAAGAGAAAGATTTATGGTTGGTGGTTGACCATATAGATCAAGATAGATGACACAAGTGAGAGTTAAAGGTCAAGTATCTTTGACCAAATGTAATGTTTCCAACTGTCATGATCTTAGAAATTTGGGTTAGTGACTGATGACCAACATCGAAAGTTGAAGCAAAGATATTCTAGAGGAGATTGATAGGTTGAATCTGACTAGTTTATAGATGGACAAGATGAACACATGTCCAAATAGTGACAATCATATTTTATAATGGAATGAGAAACATGGTAAGAGAATTATACATGGATAACTATGCAGGATCAAGTATTATAAAGTAGAGTGAGCTCTTTAGACTCATACATTACCATGAGAGCTTAGATGAGGTCCAAGAAAGCAATGAATGACTAAAGATTGTGAATAAGGTGCCTATAATATATTTAGTAATTAGGGGAAAATTTTATGACTATTATATCATGTTTTATACTCCCTTGAATAGTGCATATGTGTTGACCCTCCTATTTCAATTTCAAATGCTCGAGAGATGGTTCATGATGAAAGTAGCTTCAAAAAGGCTAACAAAAGAATCTTTGTACCATTTTGGAAACAAAATTCATGGCTTATAGGGACATATATCTTAATAATAATTCATGGTCTATTTCACACTTAGTTTCACCTACAACATAACTAGTCCTCATGCGTGGAAATGTGTTCTAGTGACTCTTGAACTTTTTTATTTTCTTCTCTCTTTGAAGCTCTATAAATAGTTGCTATTTTTTCCTTCATAGAATTTTACCACATGATGTATGTCAAATCCTTACTAGATTGATGTCATATTTTTCCTCTGAACATTAATTCAATATTGTTTTTGAGTTCTCGAATAATTGTCTGTGTGTAAGTGATTTATAGTGATAAGAAGTGATAATCCTCTATCCTTCTTTCCTTTATCCTTTCATATATGAATAAGATTTATTAGTCTAATAGGTAATATATAGTTTATTTAAGTGTTTCAAACTCTTTCAAGTGTATAATTATCTTTAGAATGTTCAATTTGCCTTCTAGTCCATTTTCCTTGTGTTGTTTCACATATCTTACATATATATTGAAATACTCATGTTTGAACCTTTTAGGGCTTTGAGAATGATATGTATGCTTTGATTTATTATTCTTGAAATATGATGGTCACATGGAGATAATCTTGGTGAATATACTCCCGTAGAGTAGGTTCCATTTATGCAATTATAACTCTTTTACCCATAAACAAGTAGTAGTTTAATTGATAAGCATTGCATGATACATTCAAGGAGCTAGCCATTTAAATTTGTTGAGACTCAATGTAATGTTTTCTAGCATAAGTAATTTTGTTTAGAGAGGTTTTTTACTCTTTATGCCTTTTTCATAGCCAAAGTAAGAGGTGTAATGAGGCATTACAATTGAAATCTATACCTTTTTCATGTCCAAATAAAAAGGTGTAATGAGATATTAAAATTAAATTATCATGTGTATTACAAGGTTATGGCTCAAACATGAGAAGGTAAGGTCAACACCAAAATTTACAGTCTCCCTTTCCTGAACTTTGCCCTTCCTAAGAAGCACACATCTTAAATTGGTCAACAAATATTATACACATGTATAAGATCTTGTAAGAAAATGAAGCAATATTTAATTTATAATATCACTACATCTTAAGTGAAGTCACTTAATAAAATATAAATTTATTTAAATAACTATTTCATTAACTTTATTTAAATAATTCAATTTAATGTTTAGACCTGAGTCATGGTCCTTATGTCTAAGAAGATTCTTAGAATTTTTTTTTAAGTTACTAATCCACTAAGTACTATTTTTTATGTTTTAATAATCAATGAGCAATTTTAAGGTTTTGATTGGGTCTGCATTAATATTATTTGAAAGTAATTATAATTAATTTATCCAACTATTTTAATTGTGGCTGAATATGCCTTTAGTCCTAATTTTTTTTTCCATCAATTGAATTTGTAATCTATTTATGAGTTGGCTTTATGTAGGTTAATAGTCAAAATTATTCAACTAGGTTGAAATTTAGTTGATTTGGGTGGATTTGATGTATTATAATTAGTGGTTACATTAACCAATGAACTAAAATTACATTGTATAAATTGATATGGATGTAATGGAGAAAAGGGTCAATTTTATGAGTCATCTTTACATTTGCCCACTATGATGGGTCTTAATCATGTTAAATCTAATTCCTTGTATTTTTACCCTTCATATGCATTTTTTCTCTTTTACTTTAAATTCCATTCCTATTATCACTCATTTTCAAGGGTAACACACATATTTATGGATAATGGTAATGGTGACATAAGTCAAAATGAGAATATGACTATATTGAGCTTAACAACTTCATTTTCAAGATAGTGTTACTTATAAGGACCCCTAAATATGTGTTATTCATTTCATAAGTATCCTTGTGGCATGTGAACTACCATTATCTAATCTTGAATGAGATTATTCATGGGATCTTTTTGGTAGTTTCCAAAATTAGTTATATAAATACCACTGAGCCCATTTTCATAGCTTGAAACTATTGTGGTTCCTCTTTAATGGTTTGTGATACCTCATAATGAATTCCAAAGGTTCACGGTACCCCCAAGATGATCAACCCATCACTAAAATTTTTAGACAAGTGTATTTATGTAGGAGGAAGAGGATTTTGAAGGTTTAAAGTTGATTTGAGTCTATATGGTATGGTTTCAAAATTAGTATCCTTTAATTAGGCCTACAAAACCTAATTAGTCTTGAGGGGTGTTGAGTTAGGTGTTCTCCAAAGAGAGTTAAATTATGAAAGTCCCTACATGAGTTATGTGATGTAAAGGGGTATCTAAATGTGGGTTTGATTTGGATGTGGGGTATCTATAGCAAGGATGTTTGCCTTAAAAAATGGCTAGTAGAAGGAAGGTATCAAAGAGTAAGAAGAGTTAAGTGAAGGGTTGAAGCTTAGGGGTTGTATGGAATGGTTGGATACATGAAATGAGATTTAATTGAGTAGGTAAATGCTCTTATGATTATTTTGGAAGGATAAAATAAAAGTATCATACAGACCTATGAAAACACATAAGAAGATTGTAAAGAATAGAGCAAGGATAAAGAGAGAGAACACAAAAATAGAGTATGAACTGAGGAGGGTCATGTTAAAAGGAAATATTTTAGAGACTTAGTTTATTAGTAAAATTAATTCAAGCCAAGAAGGAAGATTAAGTGAATATAAGGAGGATTAAGATCCATTGAGGAGGTAAGAGTGAACAAGAAAGACCTAGTAAATGCAAAGCGGTCAAAGAGATAAAGAGGTTGAAGATAGAAAACAAAGAAGAACAAGAAAATATCAAAGTTGGGTATTTGGCATAGGTAAGTGTGTGTTTTCATCCATATTAGGGAAGCTTATTATAACCTATGCATCAAGATACTTGATAGATAAATTTAACCTAAACTTATAAGGCAAATATACATAAACTAAATGTACATAGAGTGTAATATTGACTCAAAACTTTACCTCTATATAAGTAAAAGGTGTCATCCTAACAAAGACAAATGAAGTAGTGGATGTGCTAGCAATTAGATCTTAATATGTAAATAATAGCCACAACAAATTATATGTTGTAAATGTCAATTGAGATGATGAAGGCACTATCACCTCCTACAACATAAAAAATGACATATATTATTCAATTTTTATGTACATTAATTGTTAGCTAAATTAAATTTTCAAATATAACTTAAATTTGACATGACATTTATATAAAATATACCTACATTTATATATTGGTTAATGTTTGTACACCAAATGTGCATGCCAAAAACTCATCAATTATAAGAATATTATCCAATCCCTCTGAATCACTAGTGCCATCATCATTAGAAGGTCCAATGTACATAGCTCCATAAGAATTATAAGGATGGGTTTAGGTATGAACACTAGGTGGCATATCTCTAGCATTACTCTATGAGATCCTACTCATATACTAAACAAGTATATCATTGAGTGAACTAAGAGCATGTAGAGTGTCAATCTTCATGACATACTGAATTAGAAAGGAGATCTCAAGCTCAAGTGTCTTTTGGATATGGATTTATATAGGCCAATTAGGAACATGACGTGCACCAAGTCAATCCTATGTAGAGCCTTTCCCTTGGACCTAAAACTCACTAAAATTAAAATAGTTTAAAATATCATTAAGGATAAACTCATATTATATTTTCTTCAAAAAATATAATGGGATCTCATGGTTATTACACAATGGATAGTCAACACACCATCTACCATATATCCCAAAAATTGGTTGTGATTAAGTTATGTAGGTAGCAATGGATTTGAAAATGTTTAGTAGTTATAGGCAATGGGGGATGGGTGGTTAGATCAATGAATAAATCACAAATGGAGGATTTTGATAATTTTTTATTCTTGACTTAAAGTATTGATAATTTGTCATCATAATAATCCCTACAACTATCCATATATAAATTCCACATATCAATTTATGTTGTTATAGAGTCAATTTGACCTAATAATGTATCTAAGGAATTAGCTAGCTGAGTGTGGTGGGGTTTGGTGGAAGTGGTATCCCTCATTCTCCCAATTAATTCTTCAAATTCAATTTTATTTCCCATATTGTTGTCAATTAGAATATCCTGACTACCAAGGGTTTTTTTTGGAACTATAGGAGTGTTAGGTGGAGGGATAGGGGGAGGAAAAAGAGAGTTTTATGGAGGGTTAGGAGGAGGAGGAATAAGAAGCTTATGTAGAGGGTTAGGAGGGTTAGCAGGATGGGTTGTTCAAAATAAACAAATTATAACTAAAAATTAGGGTCAAAAAGTATAGATTTTTATCACTTACCACTTCTACATGGTGGCATCATCTATTAGCAGCTTCCTAGGATGAATTTGGTGGCTTCATGTCACTCTTTTGTCTATCTCACACAAAATGTGATCATGAAAGCTGGAGGAGATCAAAGAAACTCGAATGAAAAATGATAAATTTACATTTGGGTTTTATTTTTTTATGACACAAGTAACACGATCATGTTATTGAAAATGAAATTAATGTGATTACATTAATAATGTGATCATTTTATTATTTAAAATAACATGATCATATTATATAAGAATGTGATCATGTTATGGCTTGATAATTATTGATCCATAATTTAAATAACATGATTGCTTTAATTAAATAACATGATCACATTATTTATTAACGTGATCACATTACCTAAAATGTTTATGGAATTGTCCCCCAACTCTATGAACTTACCCACATGTTATATCAATAATGTATACACATTTTTCAAAATTAGGCTTGATAAACATCAATTCATAATACATACATGATTATTAAACTGTGTTATATTACATAATACATACACATTATATTAGTTAAGCATAAAAAGAGTAAACCTACATCCAAATGACAAAATTCACTTTACCTAAGAATTTATTTTTTGACCTCAATCATGGAACTACATTGTGTTTTACTATCAATATGTGAAGACACACCTAGATATGTGTACAGAGTTAGGGGATAGTTATGTGGACATTTTCTCCAATGCCTACATGTTATGGAAACATAATGTGTACATATTATTGGCACTAAGATTTTTTCCAATAATGCATGCATGTTATGTTTTAATAACACATACACGTTATTAAAACTACAAAAAAAGCCCCACCCAAAATCACACTTATTTCTTGTTTACTCTTCACTTGTCTTTTCCATACTATGATCATGTTCTACTTTAAAGAGACTAAAAATACACTTAGATCACTTGATACTTCACTAAATTAGAAATGCTTCCATAAATGGGAGATAAGTAATAAAAATTTAAACTTATTAACCCTAAATATTAGTAATTTTTATTTGCATTGTTTAATTACTAAATCCTATTCTTTTTTAATATCGTGTTCCATTGTAAGACACTAACATGCTAACAATCCTTCTAACCCTCCTAAATTTCTATCCCTTATACAATTCCATACGATCCCCTAGATAGTTAGAAGGATCTACTTACACACATAGTGGACAAAATAGAAACTAAAGAAATAATTAGGAGAATGAGAGACCACACATCGAACAATACCCACCATACCTATTTGGCCAATACCCTAGAGTCAGTATTAGGTCAAGTTGACTCATTAATGAGTCAAACTGACATATCTGCATCATATAAGGATAAATGTATGGCTTACTATGCTAAAAAAAATTTAGTACATGAGGTGAAGGATAAACAAATTTCAAAATACCCGATTTGTGTCTTATTCATTGACCTAACAACCAATGCACCTTTTTAATAACCAATAAATGTTTCTCAATCCACCAATGCCAACACAATTTGATTAGAAACATTTTTTGGGACTAATGGTGGATAGTGTTTGATTACCCACTATGTAACAACCATAAGGTCCCATTTTATTTTGTTAAGAAACTATGCTAAAAATTTTGTCCTCGATGAGATTCCCAATTATTTTGACTATGGTTAACCTTTTAGGGTTTTATAATGACAAATCTATGTTAGATTAAAGGGGTTGAGATGCCTAAATTAGTTAAATAAATATGAAATAATTAAGTATTAATTTTTTATGACTTTTTACTTTGTTTGACTTTCTAATAATAGTAATAAATAGGCATAAATTGTGACTTATTAGAAAACTAACTATTGTAGATGATCTGTATTTTGAAAGTTGAGATTTGGGATGTATTATATGTCATCAATAGGATTCTAGGGTTTGTCTATTCATTAGATAGTAGCATCTAGTTTGGAAAGTAGCACCATCTATGTTTAGTGTCCTTAATGTGGTGCTAATGTCCCATTTTCAAGACTATTCCAATTATTTGGGAGTACCTATGCTTGTGTCTATATGTCCTAGTCCTGCATGACTGAAACATGGAGCTCTATGTTATGCTTGGAAAGCCTTATTTAATGTGTAGACCCTAATATCTTTGCAAGTATGATATGAAAAATAATTTTATGTATGTTATTAAGATGGATTGGGCATCATAAATACCTCACTATGTAGATAGTTGCCTACATACTAATACTCTGAAGAGGGATCAAGCTCAATGTAGTTCTCCCACCTAATGTTGGATGTATGTGTAAGTGGATATTAGAATAAGAGTGGACTTGGATGCCTTGAATGTGCTTGAGCTTTGAAATTTTTGAAAACTAGGCTTAGGGTTGTTGTAGATGGTAATATGGATAAAGTAAGGTAGAATAGGGATCGAATACCTTGATTTTTCTCAACTTTATCTTTGGTTTGAATAATGTTTTCATATATTTTCCATATAGTTAATAGACATGGATTATACTTGTATTTATAGGGTTTTATTGCTTGTGCAAATAAGAAAATGAGCTTAGGCTGACCTTAAGATGGGCACACATTTTAAAAACTATCCATTGAGAAGATCTAAAGCTAAGGACAGTAGTGCCCAATTGGGGACACTAGTGCCATTGGATGTAGTGTCCCAAATGTGTCTCTAATGTCCTCTTTGCATATTGCTAAGAAATTTGGATTAGGATCTAGGCTAATAGTTTTGGGACTATGTTTTGACTAGTTGTAAGTGACTATGGTCTATTGAATGACTAGAAAAGTAAGTCTAATGCTCAAGGATAGGTATATGGCTATCCTAGGGATATATTAACTTGAAATTGACACTCTTATAATTCAATTACCACTTTTAGGTGATTACATTTCCCCCTCCCCCCCCGCCCCGCTTTATGTTAGTAATGTAACAAAGTGAAATGACAATTATAAATGAGAAATAAGCGTACCTAGACTTACCTTAGGAGTGAAACTCAAGTAGATGACTTTGAATATGTGAATTTAAGTTTTATTATGTGTAACATGATCCAAATTAATGACCTGTAATGAAACATGTAAAATCCATTCCTTACTTAGGAGATGATCAAAATTAAAAAGACTATGCTAAAATGAAGTAGTTGAGTAAAGCTGAGTAAAAAGAGAGGAAAGGAATGAATAAGCCTCATTGGTTGTATGAACCAATGCATGATCCTAATGACAACATGTGTGTTTGATTGTGCATAGTGATCATATCATTGAATATCTTGAATTGAATTAATGGCTTTCTCAATCCTCATATGGGTGGCTCAAGAACTTAATCTAATTTTGACTCCATCATTACCCACCCCTACTCAGTGGATCCTAATCTCTTTGAATAGCTTGGGTAAGATTTTAAGTGTGTTTAACCCTCTCATGTAGGTGGCTCAAGAACTCAATTAGTCCATGACTCTATCGTTTACCCATGTATGAAGTAGATGCATCTATAATTGAGCTGTACAAAGTGCTAAAAGTATCTAAGAAATTTAATTGTGTATGCGACTCTATGGTCACTCAAGTATATTAGGTGGCTTTGGGCCACTCAATAATGCCATCCAATGTAGATGGAGTAAGGTATGAGTCTGGTGATAACCTAAAATGTGATAATAAGTATATATAATGTGGATAATGACATGGAGTTTATCATTCCATCTGATTAACCTATTTGAAACTAAGTGTATGGAAACTAATGTTCCATGCATATACCCCAAATATGGTATATGGGTATACTAAATATAAATAAATATGTAATAGTTGAATCTATTTAACTAAACTAAATGTATGAGTGATCATGCCATGCATGTTGCCCTCAAATATGAGTAACTAATATGATTATGAGCTGAAATGAATATATCTAAGCTAAGTCTAAACATAAATATTAAACTTATGATTATATCTATGTAAATATGTGTTAGAGATGGTGTGCTAGTCTAAATGTTCTAGACTATCTTGAATTTGGGGCTAGTAAACAGTAGTGTTGTGTAGTGGATAATATTGACTTATAGTGCTAGTGTCATAATATGGGCATTAATTTCTATCTGGTCTAATTTCTACGTGATCTAAACTAAATTTTGAATCTCTATACCCTAAATCTCATATTTAAAACTAAGCATGTGTGCTGAAATGTATCTATGAAGACCAATATAAGAGCCTGATCATTGTGACAAACACTTGTGAATGCCTCCTCTTTTAAGGGTAGTTTTGAAACCTATGTAAGAACTATCCTATAAATGAGTATCTCTAAAGAATTTATTATCCATAGCATGTGCATGATATTCCAATATAATGTACAAACATAACATCAAAATGTGAATGCATTAGAACATATGTAGGAAATGTAAGATGTATTTTGTAATCTAGAATTGCACAATGGTGTCAAGATAGATATAATCAATGTATAGTAGAAAAATATGAGTAACTACCTAGGGGGATGGGGCATGATGTGAATCAAGGATCTCAAGTAGGATAGGTAGATGCATGATATCTCTAATGGCATCAAAAAATGGTGTGTGTGTGTGTGTGTGTGTGTGTGTGTGTGTGTGTGTGTGTGTGTGTGTGTGTGTGTGTGTGTGTGTGTGTGTGTGTGTGTGTGTGTGTGTGTGTGTGTGTGTAACAAATAAATATAAGTGTCATGGTTTAGAATCATACAAGGAAGCAAAAATATAAACACATGAGGAATGCAAAAGGTATGCCAAAGGGCCAAAATATAAGGTACATGGGCACATCTCACTAAATATGAGAATGAAGACATATAAGGACATGTTCAAATGTCCACATATATAAAAAACAAGTAACTTGGTGTAGAGACACATAGAAGAACATGTTCAAATGTCCACATGTAGAAGTAGAAAAGTACACACAAGGGAAATGGGCACTTGTCTAAGGAATATAAATGGAGAAGTTGCATAGAAACTGAATAATAATGGCATATTCAAATGACCTCGAATATGAAAGAAGCATATGAAACACAATAGAGTATAATCTAGGAACTAGAAATGAAATCATGTATAACTGTGTAGTATAAATTTATGTAGATGTGAGGTTGAATATATATTGAGTCTAACTAATGGTAGTTAACAAAAATTTGAGCAATGAGGAGGAATGATCAATATCAAGATAAATCAATGTGTAACTAGAATGTATAGTATGTAAAGATAAAACCTGGTTATAGAAATTATATAAGAGATGTCTCCAAGTGGGTACATGTACCGAATGTATAAACTTAGATTGGTGTAAATTCCCCTAATGGGTAGATGATAGTTGGTCTAGATTAGTGTAGTGGACCAAAGTCCTATCTAGAATCTACAAGCACTCAAAAAGAACAAGTGAATAATATGTGTATGATAAAACTAACTATACTAAGATAGATAGCAATATGAAATATCTAAAAAGTAATAGAAATGTAAACATAACAATGCATACAATCTATAAAAAAAATTATTTTTTATAAATATTTGAATGTTTTTATATTTTGACATGTTACATTTTTGTGTGTTTTTTGAGTATAATCTACGTACAAGAAATAGAAATAAATTATGTACAAGGAGCGAGAGAGAGAGAAGTAAGTATGTATAAGGGTAGAAAACATACTAATCAATTAGTCTAATGGGAGATTCACCATCACCATGGCATATGTTAAAGAGAGGAACTATGATTGTCCAAAACAAATTATTCAACAAGTTTCTATGGAATTCTTGATTAAGCTCTAATTTTTTTTAATTAGCTATTAAGCATGTTTAAGCACTTTATGCACAAATTACTCAAATTGATAAGAATGCCTTGTTATTAGTCTAAAATTTGACGGGATTAGAATTGGAAGTCAATGTGAGATGCTTGGATTCATTATCCCATTTAGGATGTTACTAACAAAAAATAATGAAGGCACAAATAAACAAATAGAAAACAAACAAACAACTTGAAATAAACAAACAAATAGAAAGACTAACAACAAAAGCAAAAGAAAACATCCTAATAATGGCCATGCTCTAGTAAGGTGGATCGAGGATAACTAACCAAGCTTAAACAAGAAAAATATTTTTGGATTTTGAAATATTAAGAATGTTTTTGGAATTTTGAGGTATCTTAACTTGTTAGAGAATGACAAGATACCTTCTCAAAAAATGGCAAGAGCGTTTGGCTTAGGTTGCTCACAAAATAGTGAGAGCATATAGAAAGTGGGATTGAGGTGACATCAACATGAATTGAGCATTACCCACATAATCCTAAAATGACCTAAAGTCATAGTAATTCCATCCACATAAAAGGTGAGGAAAAACCAACTAGGTCCCAACAAGTTCTCAAATCTGAAAAATGGTCAATCAAATGAAAACAGTGATGACAAAGTGATGCAATAATGCATGATAAACAAGTGTTTCCCCTAGTTTTCCCATAAAAATTTATGACTAGGATGAAATGGCATAGGTAAATGATATTAATTTTCCCATAGGTGGTTATAATTAGTAGCAAGACTAATGAGACACTGATTTACCCATAGTTGGTTATAATCAAGCTCACATAAACAAATGTGGATATAAGATGAAAGATATCTTACCAGATCAACTATCACACTAATTTCATAGACTATCATTGAAACATGGATTGGATTGATTGTTGAAACTTGATCAGAATCCTCTCACAAAAAGTGTAGGAAGAACCAAATGAACGAAGATCATAATAGGATTGGGTAGGATGACTAAAAATAGGCTTCAGTCTAGATAGGAATAGAATGATAGGATGTATAAAATGGTAAGAGGGTTTGACCACAAGTGATGGGGTGAATGGATAGAATCTAAAATAATGGTAAATGGATATGTAACAATGGAAATGGAATGGTAATGTGAAATGGTATGGTACATGTTTTGTCTTGGGTATAGTTTTTTATTCTATTGTTCCTACTAATGGGGAGATGCACGTCCTAATAAATAAATGATACAAATAGAATACTTTATCATTTTAATTTCTAGCCCATGCCTCATCTAAATAATTTCTCTATCAAAAATGTCTTGTAGATTTGGTTGTCAATAATGCTTTTGTGATCTTCATTGGTCATTGATTTTGATTCCTTCAAGCATCAAGACAATGTATCTTTGTAGCCTCTACAAAGGAAAGTGTAACTATGGATGGTAAATAGGGACAAATAATGGATGGTAGGTTCAATTTTGAAATGGAATGATAGATGATTATGGAATGTGGAAAGGTTGGGAAATAAATGAAGATTAGGACATTTAGTCACATGTAATGTTGTTGATGCCAGATTCAACATAACTTTGTTTGTGGTAGGGTTGAAGACTTGTTCTCTCAATAGGACCATCATATTTTTTTATTGTTTGATTTTGAGAGTATCTACCATCTAATTAGGTTTTAGATTGGAAGATATTTTTATTTGATCTTTGATTTTGTCTTAATCAAGTAGTTAAGAACTTTTGTGCTCAGCTATTGGTGCCTCAAAGAGGTTTTCCCCAATGAATTTTTCTTTATTGTCGCATAGTGCCTTCGAGAAGGTTTCACTAAGGAATGTAGACCTTTGAATTTGATTGCTTATAGCACTTTCAAAAAAAAATCACTAGAAGATGCTAAGTTCTAAATTTGATTGTCCCCTAACACCTTCAAAAAGGTTTCACTAGGAGAGTGTTCTTCTATTATATGAATGTGGTCTTGGACTCCTTGCTCTTCTTAAACTACTATGTCACCATGGATGCAGTTCCATAAAATTTGATTCTGTTGATCCTAATTGACACTTGTGGGAGATGGAATGTCAATGATATAGATATTTTGGTTGATGGTAATGGCCCATGGAATGGTAATGGAATGGGGAGAGGCTGCATAATCCTCATAGAAGATACTAGGATAAATTATGTCAAATTTAAATTACTCATCCTCAAAAACCATAGAAGGATAATAAATGTATCTAAATTGATCTAAAAGGCATGTGTAACCAGTGTTGTAACAACCATGAATATATTCTTCTTCTAAATCTAATTCTAATTCAAGGGACTTTGAATTTGATGTTGATACTGATGTTGATTATGATTTTTATGCTAAATCTAATGTCAATTCAAGAATAGAACCAAATTCTATCTTTGATTCTTCATCCAATAGGTAATCTATTACAATGATGTCATTTTAAA
The DNA here is from genome assembly GCA_037957365.1 of Torreya grandis. Lineage (NCBI taxonomy): Eukaryota > Viridiplantae > Streptophyta > Pinopsida > Cupressales > Taxaceae > Torreya > Torreya grandis. The sequence goes on along the minus strand of JARHVA010003763.1, from coordinate 1,376,028 downwards.
TATTTGGTATTGGACAAGTAATAGCCTACGATCGCATAATGGGCTCCACAAAAATTGGTTTGTCAAAGTGAGACTTCTCTAGGATGGGAAATAGGTCAAGAGATATCTCCTCAGAAAATGGCTTGTCAATAGGAGGCTCTTGAAAAATAGGCATGTGGCTAATGTAATGATTTGCCTAAAGGTGATTATAATCATTAAAAAGTGACTCAATAAACACTGGCTCATTAGTGTGAGACTCCTTGACAATTGGTATAGGATAAATAGGTAATTTATCACAAGTTGACTTATCACAAATGGTTGATTCAACAAAAACATCTTGAATTGGTTGGTTCTCTTGGCCTTGGTTTCTAATGACTTAGAAAATACTAGTTTTGAACACAACTTGGTCTTTGAAGGATTGGATCATTTGAGGTTTGGATGGGATTAGTTCTAAATGAGGAATGGCTTATGGTTAGATAATTTTAGGTCATTAGGGAGAATGATACTCACACGAACCAAAGGATGAAGTCCTAAAATGGTAACGATAGGGCATTGTGGGGCTTGATTACTTGCACAAGTCAAAGGACTAGGTCTTGGAATGATGAAGGGGTGTTTTGAAGCTTGATTTCTCACACAAACCAAAGGATGAGGTCTTGATATAGAAATGGTTAGGCATTATGGAACTTGGTTACTCACACAAACCAAAGGATGAGGTCTTGATATGGGAATGGTGTGACATTGTGGTCTTGGAATAGAAATGGTATGATGTGGTAGATCCTAATTACTTACATAAGCTAAAGCATCCAAGTCTTCCTCATAAACCATATCATCCCAATTTTAATTTGGCTCATAAGTTGGTTCTTGACGATGTTCCATTTAATAATTATTACAAAGAGGGTATGGATCTGTATCCCAAAAAACATTATCTATAGTTGGGTCTTCAAAGTCCTCCTTGCAAGCTTATTCATACCAATCAAGGTCTTGATTTGGATTTTGTGTATTTTGACTATGTTCCCCATATGGAGTATTTTAGGGAGAATAATGAAACTCCTTATAAAATCTTTCTCTATAGGGGTTCCTAGTGGAATTTTGTTTAGCCATTCTATCATAAGTTGGATTTTACGTGACTCCACTATAAGTGTAGATAGACATATTCATATAAATGATGATATCTTCAAAATAAAAAGACTTAGAGTTTTATAAACTCTAAAAATATATCCAAAGGACAAATGGTTCAAACTTGTTCTAACTTGGTCAAATGGGTGAAGTTGTATCCCCAATATGGTTTGAACATGGAGCTATATCTCCAAAATGGTTTGTGATAAGACATGGAAAAAAATAGTCTAACATCAAATGTATAATGTCAAATGTCATACACATAAAAGGTCAAGCTTTTGAATAAAAACTGACACGTCAAAAGTCTAGGTCAAAGTGATCCAAACAAGGTCTAAACTAGGAAAGGGAAAAGTTGAGTGACTATGTCTTTTGTCTAAATGCAGAGTCAAAAGCAAGGGTAAAAAAAATAGGCATATGCTAGGACTTTTATCCAAATGGCATAAAGATCTATACTTAAAACAAAGGCTAATGTGATTTGATTTAATATAACAAGTTTGGAAACAACTTTGACATAAACCCAGCACACGAAATCAAACATAAACATGATTAGTTGGCATAAAGCATAAGACAAAAGGCTCTTTGGAGAAAGGTTGTGTTCCTCCAAATAAAGGCACAAACAATGATGATGATAGGCATTAAACAAATAAACCATCAATAGTTTTCAAATTTGTGTAAACAATTAACCCAAGTTATGCAACCCAAAAGAGAAAGATCTATGTATCAACCCCACAAATTAAGTCCTAACTAGAAATTAATCAATATTTGGATCTAAAATTAACAATATTAATTAAAAAATCAATTTTTAAAACTATTATTTGACCAAACAAGCTATATAATATTAGACAACATGATGGCATATAAATGAGGTCTAAACGGGTGATGTGACATGGTGTGAAACAAATGGATTTTTAGCACAAGGTGAAACAAGTCTTGAAACAAATTAGGTAGCCTAACAACGTAAGCATGATCAAATAATGTGATCAATGTTATGTTTCAAAAAACTCAAGGTATAAATAGTTTGACATGATTTGGGTAGCATAACACTACCCTCCTTAATTCAAATACATTATTTTGACATAACTTATGAACAAACAAACAAGTTTTAGTCTCAAAACATACCAAGTAAAAATGACTAAAATACACTAAGTATAATCATCCAAATCCTAGTAAGGGTATGGTAATGTGGGGCTAAATAAACCAGCAAGGTTTTGATCATTCTAGGGGAATCAATTACATGACTTTCATGCCAAACAATGCCAAATAAAAACATGGAAATTGGGTGACCGTGGCATTGGCTAGTTGTAAAAAGGTCTAGTCTTTTTTATAACCAGTACATCTTATTGCTCACTCAGTGTAGTATGATGTCCAAATGTAGATACATCCCATGTATAACTCTAAAGGAGTAAGTAAAGTCAATGCCAGGAGATGAAACCATGGGTCAAATCCTCCCTAAAGAACTCGTGGGAGATAATGACATCCCCCTTGTAAGACAAGTTTGCATAAAAATAAAAAAAGCATGAAATTAGAAAGACTTTAGGGTCATTTTCAAGGTCACCCAAAATTTGATGATTTTTTGGATAGTGCTTTAGATGACTTTATTTCTAAGCCTTGGACTAGGCTACTTGAAATAGGAATGGTACTTTTGATTCCAAGGGTTCCCTAAAGGGGACAAATGGAAGAGCATACACCCAACATCCCTCTTTTTTCCAAATAAAAATTTAATTTAAACAACTAAGTGAATACAAAAATATTGAAAAATTGAGTTCATTTTTAATCCCAAATAGAAAATGAGGTGGTGTTCATTTGACCCCTTGGTCTTAGTTGCAAACATTAAAAAAATTCACCATAAACATATAATTTTTTTGTTAAACACCAAAAAAAGGTTCCTATTTGATTTTTAAGCATGAAAAAGGTTATCTAAACATGTTTTTAGAAAATGTAAAGCTTGGTCCTACAAAAAATATGCTAGCATGTCCTTTAGTCTTGAAGCTCTTTTAGGTTTGAAATAATGAACTTTCAAAAAATATCTCTTGGGTCTATGTTTTAAGAAAAACACAGTGACCAATGTCAGTTATATAATCGATGATGGTTACACTAGCTAACTGATGATGGTTATCTAACTGACATTGATTATACCAATAGTGATCGATGATAGCTATCCAACTAATGTCAGTTTTACTAATTGACATTAGTTACTATGTAAATTGATGACAAAGGAAATGACAAAACAAAGTTATAAAATCAATTTTTAAGAGTTTTAATGATCCAAATGAATATTTTAAAGCTACAAAATGATTTTATTCATGTGTGGGATGCATTTCATCCCACTAATCATGCCATATGTGATCTAAGAGTTTGACTCAAGAGATGATGGTCAGTATGGTGTTAGTTTCAAAATGAAAACAAAATGAAAGAAACACACTAACTAGCATAACATCTCTAGGCCTAGACACTAGGGAGAGCTTAGATAACAAATATGAATAAAACACACAACTAAAATGCAAAAGAAATCCTCTTTTACCTTCTTTGGATGCTCCAAAGTTCTTGTTTTAGTGGTTTTATTAGTTTTTGCTCATGAATTCCTCATCAATGGAAGCTTGGTTACCTCCATCTCTCCTTGGAAACTTTGGCTTGTGGCTTGGCTTGGCTTGGAATCAATTTGGCATGGTAACACTAATTCCAATGGATTTTGGAATAATTTGTGCATTATAACTTTACATTATCATGTCTTTTAATATATTTGAGCATAATAATTTTTCACCAAAATATCTTAGAAATGATGTGGTAAGGCCTCCTATTTATAGATTTTTGAGATTGATCAAAATCAACCTGAACTGTCCATTTCAGGATTGAGATGTGTGGCTAAGGATTAATCCAATTTTTAAATTAAAATTGATAAATAGGCTCATCAATATTTTTTATAGAGGATAAATTAAGAGGCATGGAGGGAATCATGAAAGGCATTGATGAGGCATGGAGGGAATGAATCCTAATATTTGTGGCATTTATGGCTTAGGCATGTCTTCCTAAGAAATGAGGTCACCTGATGATGCAGATATTTAATATACATTTCCAAAAAAATGTATTCAACAAGTTTCTATGGAATTCTTGATTAGTTTCTAATTTGGTTTAATTAGCTATTAAGCATGTTTAAGCACTTTGTGCACAAATTATTCAAATTGATCAGAATGCCTTATTATTGGTCCAAAATTCAATTGGATTGGAATTGGAAGTCAATGTTAGATGCATTGGATCCATTATCCCATTTAGTATGTTACCAACAATAAATAATGAAGGCACATGTCTTTTGAAATATATTTTATAGGAAAGATCAATCCAAAGCACCCAAGTACAAATTTAGCATTTTGACTAAAAATGATCTTATCAAAGTTAGCTGGTCCATAAATTGCATTACCCCATTTAGTGATACCTTGGCCAAAATCAACACTTGAATACGTCATTTTCACATCATTTAATGCATCTTAATGTTTTTAGGCCAAATTATACATTTTGGGTGACAATTAGCTAAAAGCCAGATTGAGGGTTATTGGTGGCTAGTTTTAGGTGTCTACACCCATGATCTATTGTGTTGTATAATCTAAGTTTGAAACTACCTAATTGTGATTCTATGATGTTGTGGTATTAACTATGATGCTCTATGAATTGCAGGGGTCTTGGGGACCCATATATTAGAATTAGAAGTTATAGGTGATGCAGGTACCTTATGTTGAGAATCCCTAGAACCAAATATAATTATTCTCAACATAAAATTTGTAGAGGAATGTCTTCTAAAATTTGTGATGTATCTATGATGCAATGTTCTCTCTAGTAATGGTCTAAGAGGGAGGGTATGTGTGTGTGTTCACACTATAGAATTAGACCTAACACGATCTAAGGACTCTACTAAATAATGTGATGTATGCATAGGAGTTTTAATCTCTAGTGTAATGGATAGCTATGCAATATCTAGTAGTGGTACTATAATTGTAACTGGTGTCAATGTTGAAACTGTAGCTAGAAGTTTTACTAGAACTGCTCATGGGATGGGAAGAGGATACTCATATGGGACACCCTAAATCTTAACCACTTGGTTAGCATGTATATACTTCACACATCAATGTATTGTAGATGGGATAGTTCATATCTATTATAACCATGGAATGCCTAATAAGATATGGAGTGCACCCGCACTAGGTACTACTAGAAACCAAGTGACTATGTGTGCATGTCCAACATATAATGGAAGCACAATCTCCCCAATAGAGATCTAAAATTGGCCACTAAAACCACTAATAACTATATTAGTTGTTAATATATCTCGTTCTATGTATCCCAAGTGATGTAAGATTGTCATGGTGCATATATTTATGTTTGACCTATTGTCAACCATAACACTGAAAATAAGATGGTGGTCTATATATGATCATATGAAGAGTGCATGTAAATATGTGTCATCATACATAATCTCCTATGATAAATATGTGATAAGTGGTCTAAGTGGAATTGTAGTGTGATATCTACCAATAGTGTTATGCAATAGATGTGTCTCCTAGTAACTATGCGATAGGAAGCTAGTGATGCATGATCTTGGTATGTATAATGAACACCTAATGTTCCCCATACCTCATTATTTATATGCTTAGGTAAAGAATATGAAAATATATTCAGTGTCTTTACCTCTTTTTGTTGTTTTGGTTCCTTTGTGGGTGTGCCAACATCAATAATGTTGGCCTTAATGAGATCTTGTATCTTATGTTTTAAGTTAATACATATGTTTTTCATGTGGCCTAGTTCCCTGTGATACTTATAGAATGCATTTTAATGATAAAACTTTATAAGAGGCCATGTTTTATCAACATATTTAATAGGGGGAGAGATATGACATTACATTCCAATAGTTGTTACAAAAATTACGTTGGTGACTCTGGTAGATTAGTGAATACTCTATGTTGAGGAGTTGATAAAACCTACTTGGGAAAAGGCTTTAAAGCTACGTTAACTATGTATTTTTTATCATTTTTATTTTATATGGCCTTGACCTTGTATGTACATTTGTTTTTACTCTTAATAGTTGAATCTAATCCATTTATGTACTTGAGTTTTCCCATTGCTCAAATCCTAACCTTTTTTTCCTTAATTGTGTAACACATGTCTATAAATGTGGAAAACTTATTAAATGAGATATATCATGAAATTATATTAATAATATATATTTAAATATATCTTAAAGCTCTTTGTCTTACATGGGGCTATTCAATTTGGATAATATTATCTTGTATTATATGACATAATTAGTTATGGGCTCATTTGACTTTTGCTTTAGCTGTGCCACTTTTACATATGATATCTTCTCATTTATGTTGATATAGAAATGTGCTAGGAACATATAAACTAACGGATTGAAATTTCATGATAGATTAATTGGGAGAACCATAGAACCATTTTAGGGCATAATCCTTGAGACTGGATGGAAATAGCTTAGTAAGAATCCAATCATTGGATACATAGTCCAAACATGATGTGTGAAAGGCTCCAAGGTGATTCTCTACGTGACCATTTTCATCATATAATTTGAAATTTGGTACCATGAAATTATATGGAAAAGGAGTAATCATTATGTGATGTGCTATGGGCATATGCAATAGAATGTTAGAATCCAAGGCATGTGATGGCTTAGTTACTCCATGCTCAAGTTATAACTCTTTAGACCCAAAGTAAGAACCTCCTACATAAGGGATTGTGCATTTAGAGTAGTATAAATAGCCACCAGTGGTGTAGGCACCACTTGTCAGGATGCAAAATACCGGAAGCACACAATTGATTACCAAACCAAGCAACTTAATATGCGGAAATAACCAGAATCAACAAGTAACTAGAATTCAGAATAACACATGATATGAGAGACAATACACAACTTGTATTAACACTTTACAAAAAAGATTACAATAAAGAGCCGCCACACTCTTCCACCTTACAGAGGATTCCCACACCTCAAGTGTACAGTAAATCTTCTCCCAAAGCTCTCTCTCTCAGGTCCCAACACCCAACTCAAACACAGAGTTGGTTTTCACCTCCTGTGCTCCACGCACACCACAAGTGCTCCATGCACTCCACAAGTACTCAAAGTACTTCAAGTAGATCTCCCATGAACCTGCAATAACCTGCACTTCAACAGACCATACTTATGGAAGGAACTGCCATGCCTTCCTCTTAGCTCTCCATGTACTCCACGTACATACCAATGAGTACACACCGTACTCCAAGTAGATCCTGCCTGATCCTGCTCCCTGGTGTGTTGCTGTCCTATCTGATCTCCAACCTACAGATCAATAAATGGTTCTGCACACCTGTGAACCTCGACCTTGCACACACACACACACCTGCAGATCAACGATCTTACTTGCCATGTAGATCTCCTATAAGGGCCATGCTCACCTGATGACCAAGATCATACATACCTGAAGAACCCAGCTGGCTCTCCAATCCAGCACCAACACGCCTGGTACTGTGGCACTAGGAGGAATGCACCATTGCTCTACCTCTCTCTGAAGGAGCTTATACTTTGCTCTCTTACTCCCTAGCATAAGTTTCCAATACAACCATGAGTCTATTATATAGATCTCATCAAACAATAATTAGACATCTAATTACAATAATTAGATCCGTAGCTATGAGTCTAAAATTAGCACTCATCATGCAAACACTTGGTTCGTCAACCAACTGCCCGTAATAAACTCGCAGTTGAACCACACAGGCGACCGACGTCGGTCCCTGTCTGCCTGGAGGTGACCGACGTCGGCCGATCCCTGACCGACGTCGGTTGCTTCTCTTTGCTATCCTGCCGACGTCGGCTGATCAGACCGACGCCGGTTGCTCTGCAACTCAGCAACCCTCAGCAACTTCCTCTCCCCTGTTTGCATCAGTGAAGCTTTTAGCTGCACAACCTAACAATCTCCCACTTGGAGATAAACAGCTGCACTGTACCTGTACCTGTACCCCGTCTAATCTGTTTCCTGGTTTGTATCTCTCTTCAAGCTCAATCCTGAAGACAACCCACCACACATCCCGTGGTGTACCTCCTGTCATCCGAGTACCCTGCCACATCTGAACCTACAAACCCATGTAGTGAAGTCCTGACCCTGCATGTATACCTGCTGCTGGTCCCTCTCAAATCCCTGAGAACCCACTTCCCTGAATTGGCTCCTAACTCTCTAACAGCTCCCACTGCATGGAAAAACTCAAGTCTATACCAGACCTTATGTGATTTCGAACACTGTACCTGTCCAGCCCTTAGTGTGCTCCGGCTCTGCATCTTGAACCTCGCCAACACCTGATTCACATCAGCTCCCACTGGAGACAAAATCTACCTGTGATCTCCATGTCTCCCATACCAAAGAATTCTACTGCTCCAAACTCTTCATGACATGCCACTGAACTAATCTTACCCTTAGCTCAGCAAAACCCTGTATGTCTGAACCTGTACCAAGCTCATCCTCCACATACAGCAACAGAATGATGTTGCGACCATCATCCCCCTGGTAAGTCAAACACAATGGTTATACTGACATTGACTAAAGCCCTGCTTTGTCATCCTCCTGGTACCACCTGTTAGTCCTATCCCACTGTCCTGCAGCTCCTCAAGACCATATGACCTGGTCTTCCGTCTCACGTATCCGTTCTCTCTATTCTTCTACTAAGGTATCCATTCGTCTCTGTGCTTTCATCCAGCTGGCAAACCTACCAAATCTCCCGCTTGGTTCTGCATCATATTCCTGCCATGCTCCCACCTGTTTCCTGGATCCTTCCTGCTCTACAATCAGCAACAAGTATAAAGAAGAGGAACACGAATTTGAGGGCCTACTTACGTCTTCAGTCCTTCGTATGGGTGCTTGAGACTCCTTGACTTGCTGTCCACCCAAAATTCGTTATAGTGACCGACCTCGGCCACCCCACAGTCTGCATCCGACCGACGTCGGTTCCCATGCGTCTGTCCCTGACTACCAACCTGCCGTCGTCGGTGTCCTCCTTCTGCCGACGTCGGTCCTCGTGACCGACATCGGTCTTACTTACTGCCGACGTCGGTCCTCCTAACCGACGTCGGTCTTACCTTGCCCGACACTGCCGGCTTCGGTCTGCACATGACCGACATCGGCATCTGTCTGTTCGACGCCGATTCCTCCTGACCGATGCCGGTATCTGTGTTCGCCTGTGAGTGATGACTTTTTACCCGCGAGCTCTTTTGAATCAAAACCATGTCCAAACTACCCTGCTCAGAAGTACACAGCACCATCCACTGATTTCTGTCCGCCATCTCCTCCAAGAACACCAAGGCTTTCCAGTTCTTAACCCTGTCAAATATATCCGTCTTCCGCTTAAGAACATGCATCTCCTTCCTGCTCATGTGACCAAGCCTACGAAGCCACGTCTCTGCAACAGAAAAAGAATCAGTAATATAAACAAGTAGATAAAGAGTACCTGTTTTCTTACCACCAGCTAATTCAAGTGCACCCGCTGTGAGAGTTCTTGTGCATCTCTCATCACCCAATCTTTCTGAAGAAATTAGCCACATCTCCAAACCTGGGACCTGCATGACCTTCATCAACACCGGTGTGTTGGCCGCCTGCAATTTCAGCTTCACTTCGCCTTTGCCAATTCTTTGGCAAGGCTCACCAGCTCCTCTACCTGGGGCTGCATGGAAAGAGGCAACCGAATCTATTATCCAAGATTCAACTTTATCCAAGAAACCTCCCAGAGCACCCTGTGCAACAACACCTGCAACATCTGCTTCTTCAGTTTTTTCATGCTGGTTTGCTACCAACCAACAATGTTCTTTTACCTGCTCTTTCTTTCCATCGGACCTTGAGTGACCATCTGTGCTTTTCAACTCCTCCATCCTTAGCTTACTTTGATCTGTCGTTGCTCTACTCCCACTCGATCAGAAACCCCTGAGAGTGACCTGTAACCAAACACAAAACCTGCTCCCTGCAACCTTAGCTCTGATACCACTTGTCAGGCACCTAGAACAACAAACATGCTCTGGCACCACTTGTCAGGATGCGAAATACCAGAAGCACACAATTGATTACCAAACCAAGCAACTTAATATGCGAAAATAACCAGAATCAACAAGTAACTAGAATTCAGAATAACACATGATATGAGAGACAATACACAACTTGTATTAACACTTTACAGAAAAGATTACAATAAAGAGCCGCCACACTCTTCCACCTTACAGAGGATTCCCACACCTCAAGTGTACAGTAAATCTTCTCCCAAAGCTCTCTCTCTCAGGTTCCAACACCCAACTCAAACACAGAGTTGGTGTTCACCTCATGTGCTCCACGCACACCACAAGTGCTCCACGCACTCCACAAGTACTCAAAGTACTTCAAGTAGATCTCCCATGAACCTGCAATAACCTGCACTTCAACAGACCATACTTATGGAAGGAATTGCCATGCCTTCCTCTTAGCTCTCCATGTACTCCACGTACATACCAATGAGTACACACCGTACTCCAAGTAGATCCTGCCGGATCCTGCTCCCTGTTGTGTTGCTGTCCTATCTGATCTCCAACTTACAGATCAATAAATGGTTCTGCACACCTGTGAACCTCGACCTTGCACACACACACACACCTGCAGATCAACGATCTTACTTGCCATGTAGATCTCCTATAAGGGCCATGCTCACCTGATGACCAAGATCATACATACCTGAAGAACCCAGCTGGCTCTCCAATCTAGCACCAACACGCCTGGTACTGTGGCACTAGGAGGAACGCACCATTGCTCTACCTCTCTCTGAAGGAGCTCTTTGCTCTCTTACTCCCTAGCACAAGTTTCCAATACAACCATGAGTCTATTATATAGATCTCATCAAACAATAATTAGACATCTAATTACAATAATTAGATCTGCAGCTATGAGTCTAAAATTAGCACTCATCATGCAAACACTTAGTTCGTCAACCAACTGCCCGTAATAAACTCGCAGTTGAACCACACAGGCGACCGACGTCGGTCCCTGTCTGCCTGGAGGTGACCGACGTCGGCCGATCCCTGACCGACGTCGGTTGCTTCTCTTTGCTATCCTTTTAAAAAATTAATAGAGGTTAATGAAAATAGGATAAAAATGATACAAACCCTAATTTCATCTAGGGTTAGTGTTTTTTAATCTAGGGCTTCTTTGCAACAATTTAAATTTATATGTAAAATAAATTGAAACCCTAATATAACAATGATTTAATTTAGTAGGTTATCTAAAAAAAATTACAAAATCATAAGTATGCATCCTTGAATTTATTGTAAAAAAATTTGATGAATGCAATCTAGGGTTTAAAGTAAGACAAGTTCACCAAATGATTTAACCTTTTAGGGTTTTACAATGAAAATCTTATGTTAGATTAAATGGGCTTTGATGCCTAAATCAGTTAAATAAATATTAAATAGTTAAGTACTAATTTTTTATGAACTATGAATTTTCTTGACTTTCTAATAATAGAAATAAATAGGCATAAATAGTGACTTATCTAAAAACTAACTATCGTGGATGATCTAGGTTCTAAAAGTTGAGATCTGGGCACTAGTCTATATCATCAATAGGATTTTGGTGTTTGTCTATTCATTATATGGTAGCACATAATTTAGATAGTAGCACCATTTGTGTGTAGTGTCCTTAATGTGTTTTTAATTTCCCCTTTGTAGGACTATTCCTATTTTCTAGGAGCACATGCACCTATTTCTACATGTCTTATTCATGTGTGATCAAAATTTAGAACTCTGTGTTATGCCTATAAATTTGATTTAATGTACAAATCCTAATATCCTTACAAGTGTGGCATAAGAAATAATTTTTTGTGTCTTATTAGGATGGACTGGACATCCTCAACACCCAATTGTGTAGAAAGTTACCTACACACCAATACTCTAAAGAGGGATCAATCCCAATGTAGTTCTCCCACCTAGTGTTTGATGTATGTACAAATGAAAGCTATAATGAGAGTATGCTTGAATGCCTTGAATGAGCTTGAGATTTTAAATGTTTGAAAATTGGGCTTAGGGATATTGTAGATGTTAATATGCATAAATTAGGGTAGAATAAGAATCAAATACCTTTATTTTTCTCAACTTTATCTTTGGTTTAAATAGATTTTTCATCTATATTCTATCTAGTGAATAGAGGTGGATTATACTTGTATTTATAGGGTTATGTTGCTTGTGCAGATAAGAAAATGAGCTTAGGATAACCTTAAGAGGGGCACACATTTGCAAAACTATTTGTTGGGAAGATCTAGGGCTAAGGACAATAATACCTGATTGGGGACACTTGTACTATGTAGTTGTAGTGTCCCAAATATGGCACTAATGTCCTTTTTACAAACTTCTAGGAAAGTTGGATTAGGATTTTGGTTGATATTTCTAGGACTATGTTATCATTGGATGCAGGTGACTTTGGTCTATTGAATGATTGGAAAAGTAAGTCTAATTCTCAAATATATGTCTATGGCTAGCCTAGGGATATGTTAACTCAAGAGACCCTCTTAGCATTCAATTAACACTTTTAGGTGATTACAAGTTTCAAGGATAATGGAAAAAATCTGCATAAGATTAACCATGGGCATATCATGAACCTAATTGGATTACCAGGATCCTACCCAAAAACCAATTTAGCCCCATATCTCCTCTATATTGAAGGATTTCATGAATATTTACACTTTGCATGTGTTTAGTGCACTTACTGATACACTCGATGGAAGCTACAGATAGTCCACCCAATGTGTGTACTTAACCTCACCATTACATATGTTGTGTTATATGCATTGGACCTTTAGATGATGATGGTGGTGCTCCTAAGGGATTAGATGATATACTCATAAGTGATGAGTTTTTGGCACGTTTATTTGGTGTTCACACATCAACCACTACACGCATGCAATTATCTTTTACATTTATGTTATATTTGTATTTAAAATCTAACAATTAATTTACACATAAATTTAATAATATATATGTAAATTTTATGTTGTAGGAGAAGATGGTGCCTACATCTTCATGGTCCACAACTACATTTATGCATCTTAGTCAACTGATGTTTACATATGTAGATAAAACTTATGGTTCATCCACTACTTCAATTGTTGATGTTAATAGGCCACCATTTACATATATGAAGGTAAAATTTTGAGTTAATATTATACTCTATGTACATGTTTTTATTTATGTAGATATATGCTCTTGAATAAAAATCATACATGTTCAAATTAAAATTTTAATAACAATGATGTGAATACAAATTATATGTGTGATATGTGTTGAAAGATATAGAGAGAAAATTCATAACCTAATAATGATCAACCTCTAGGTCTAGATTCATTCAATGTCTAATGATGTCTTTCTCATATTTTTTTCAAAGTATATTTTTTCTCCTATTTGTTCTAATCTTAATGTTGGTATTCCTTCAAATTTTCAAACTTATTTTAATGTTTTATATTTTTCATTACTATCATCTCTTATTCAAAGTGTTTCTTAAGTACTCAATATTTTCATTTCTACCTATATTACCACTACTTATCTTCCAAATCCTCAAGTTTGTTCCTTTGTGGGAATCATGCATGTTATGAAATAACTTAAGTCCTATAGAAAACTAATCAAGTTTATTCATTGATTTGATGACCACAATAGACACTCCTTTGTATTTATGAGTAGAGATAGACACAAGCATTTCTATAGTAATTTTGAACTATAAACATAGATTTGTTTAATAATTTTACTACATATTTAAGCCAATATAAACTATGTGAATGCATGATGTATGTAGGGTTTTTGTATGACATATAATAGTCCCAATTAGATGATTAGAAGGGAACACTCTTGTGTTTATTCCCCATTTCACATTCCTATTTGTATACCTCAACATTTCACTAGCCCTATTAAGTGTTTGGTGCATATTGAGCATGACCATGAGATTTTAGTAATGTTTAAATTATATTTTGTATTCTAATTTAAAATTAATTTATAAACTTGGTTGCATGTAACTAATATAAATTTAATAATAATAGTTTTATTGGAAAAGGTTTAGTTACATGTAAGGTATAAGTGTAAAAGGACCCACAGTCAGACCTTGGAGGAATCTAAGGCATTCTAGGGATCTTCATCTACAAGCAGGGCATTTTAGGGAGACTATTCTTCGATAAGGCAAAGATAGGGAGAATATTTGATGAGTAGGATGTCTTGGATTATGTACTTGTTTTTATGCTTATATTGAAATGTATGTGTTTTTGTGAGGATCCTTCTACATAAATTTATGAACTATAGAAAATAAATGAACAATGAAATGAACTTTGAAAAATATCTCAAAATAACCTTTAGATTGTAGGCCACTTCAAGGTGGAAACCTCTTTTGAGAAATATCAATACAATAATATTCATGGATGCCTTCATTGGGCCTCAACACTTAAATACTAAATTTATTATAAAAACTACTACTTTCCATGTATTTGGGATCATTCAAATATGCTCAAAGGATGACTTATAAAGAATATTTGTCCATAGTAAATAATAAATTGATAAAACAAAGAGAAGGGTAGGACATGGGTTCCTAACATCCCCTCCCCCTCATAAAAAGCTTTATCTTCAAATATTTAGATATGAGAATCATTTTTTAATTTGGAATAGTGGTTCCCATGTGACATCTTCTAGTTGAATGTCATACCAATGGATTTTGAGTTATGTGATTGAGTGGGAGTGAAATTGCTGGGTGTGCCTACTTCCAATTTGATAAGGATGGAGCCTTCATTATCAAGGTATGGTAAAACTATCTAAATTTTAATGGGGGTTCTAAGAACTTTCTTTAAATAGGAGACATAAAAGACTTGGTGAATTTGGGAGGAAGGTGGAAGCTCCAAATTGTAAGTAAAAATACCTAACCTATTAGTGAACCAATTATGGCCCATAAAAATTCATACCAAGCCTATGACACCCTTTTAAATTCATGGATGATTTTTTATATGATTTCAAATGAATAAAAACCATATCAATGGGTTAAAAGGTGAACTTAGAGTGGTGTTGATTATCCTGTTGCTTCATTCAGTTATGTGCCAAATGGATATTTCCCCATAGAGTGCTAAAAATTTGATCCTAATGTTGGAGAGTATTGTTTACTTCTTAAACTAGTGAACTGTTAGGGGTATATGGGAAAAGTGTTAGGGGCACTTGACTATAAACTACTTTATATGGATTCATTTTAGTAGAAGTTTAGTATGTGGTTTTGTACCACCATTTTTCAAGGGGAAGCCACTTTACCCACTATTTCTATTATTTTGAAGGAAAACAATGAAGGAATGTTTCCAATAATTTATTAATAATTTATATCTATCCATCTATGTAGGGGTGATACCTAGAAATCATATCTAGTTGTGTGCCTATTCATCAGAGTAACTCCATCCAAAAATGGCTAGTGAAAGTTGTGTCATGATCATAGATGATGAAAGAATGGATGCCATGAAGATGGATGATCTGATCTAAGAAAACTTGTGCAACTGTGAAGGCTATATAGGGATGGTTGAGGGCACAAAGAATATATTTAGAGAGGTAGTCTTTCACAACTAGGATCACCATTTTTCTTCCATATTTAGGGAGCCCCTCAATGAGATCCATAGAAATATCTATCTAGATCCTAGTAGGAATGGACAAGGGCTCAAGTAAATCAAGAATCATTGTTGTTTCACCTTTGTTACATTTTCAAGTATCACATGTAGACACCATATGTTTAATTTCCCCTTTTATCCCCTTTCAAAATAATTTTCAACATGCCCTCTCATATGGTTTGAGAAACCCTAAGTGACTTACTAATGGAAAATCATGGATTTCATATAATACATCCTAATTAAGGTTTGTATTATGGGGAAGCACCATATGACCCTTGTATTGCATATAAACACCATTCCATGAATAATTTGGTACTACAGAGGCATTAGTATCCAATCATTAAATGAGGTCATGTAAAGAGGGATCATTTGTATACCCTTGGTGTATATATTCCAACTAGTTTGGAATGGAAATGGAGATGGTATAAATGGTATTCTAGTCCTTGAATGTACATGAGAGATCATTTGCCATGACATTGTCTTTACCCTTCTTGTTATTGATCTCATAATCATAGCCCATGAGTTTTCTGACCCATTTTTTTGTGATGGTGATGAGACCCATTATTCTAGGAAATATTTCAAACTCTAGTGATCATTTTTGATGTAAAAATTATTCCCAAGTATGGCCACCATTTTTATAATACATGTAGAACTTCGATCATTTCTTTTTCATATGTAGAAATATCTAAATGTCATCCAAAAAGGTATTTGATAGTAAAATCAATGGGACAACCTTATTGTAGAATAATAACCCTTAGGTTCTTTCCATAAACATCACTTTTTATGGTGAAATGTTTGGTGAAGTTTGGCATGGATAAAATTGGTGTCCTACACATAGCCTATTTGAGGGCCATGAATGCCTATTCAGTTGTAGCATCCCATGTGAATGCATCCTTATTAAATAATAAATTCAAGGGAGACATGATCTTTCCATAATCTTTGAAAAACTTGTGATAGTATCATGTAAGGCATAAGAATCCACAAAGGATGTTGATGGTTTTTGGTTGAGGCCAATGCTAGATGGTATTAATTTTTTATGGATCCACATAGACCCCATCATCTAAAATATTTAGCCCAAGATATTTAACTTCCTCCTAACCAAAGGAAAACTTAGACTTCTTGGCACATAACTAATAATATACTAGAAGGTGTAATGTCTTGTAAATATACTAGAGATTCTCAACCCATGTGTGGATGTAGATCAAAATATCATCAAAATAAAACCAAAGCAAATTGATTGAGGAAAGGCCAAAATATTTTATTCATTAGTACTTGAAATTTTGAATGGGCATTTGTAAGTCCAAATGGCACAACCAAAAATTCAAAGTGACTATCATGAATGTTAAAGGATATCTTTGAAATGTCATTAGCATACATATATATTAGATGCTAGCCTAAATGAATATCTAATTTGGAGAGAATTTTACCCCATGGAACTCATCAAGAAGTGCATCAATGACCAGAAATCAGAATTTATCTTTGATAGTGAGGTGGGTAAGGGCATGGAAGTAAATGTATAGGCACCATGATCCATACTAGTTGTGGAAAAGAATAATTGAGTAGTAGTATGGGTTTGTGCTAGGGTGAATAAATATAAACTTGAGGAATTCTCATATTAGTTGCTCAATCTTAATATTTTATAGATGGAAAGATTAGTATGGATGATTATTGGGTGGGATACTTACTAGAAGGAGTGGAATGCAATGATATTTAGGGAGTACACATGGAAAACTCACTATCTCTATAAATGTGGTTACAGGCTTATCAAGGATGGCTTCTAAATTAGTAGGGTAGTTAGTAGCAATGGGGAGCTAGAGTTGGATGGAGTTTAATTAGGTAATGATCCCATGTGAGCCTTTATTTAGAATCTTTTACAATTGATGGGAACTAATGGTGTGAGTAGATCTGGTAAATAACCCTATTAAGGTATGGTTTTGACCATTGTCTATGAACTATATCCAAAGCTTAGATATGTCCCATAGAATAGGTCCCAATGTGTGGAGCCACTACACCCCTAAGACCACATCACAACCTCTTAAGGGTAGGGCAAAAATATCTAAGTGAAGAGTGTAATCATCTATTATGATATGCATATTTTGAAACTTCCCTTTACATGGAAGTGTTTCCCCATTAGAAATCATGACTTCAAATATGAAACAAGGGTGTATAAAGTAGTTTGAATGCTTAACAATGTGGGGATCGATGAAATTGTGAGTGTTACTAGAGTCAATGAGGATTGTGAGAGGGATATTTTTAAATAACCCCATAACCTTCATAATTTTAAGGGTGGTAACTCCTATTAGTGCATGTAGAGATATCTTGGGTTGAGTCTCCTAAGAAATTGAGTCCTTTGAGGGGATTTTCTCTTCTTGAGTATCCTATAATTCCTAGATATCGAGCTCATTATCTTATTCTAGTGGTGATTCTACATATATCAAGTAGATCTCTTGTGTGATGCACCTATGACTTTTAACCCATTTATCATCACAATTATAAAATAATCCTTTCTCTTTACAAGTCTACATCTCTGCCTCAATAAGGCACTTGACAAGTGTGATTGTAGATGGTCCTTGGTTCACTGTGTTCTTTATGAGTGAGAAAGTGGGAGGTCAACATTGCACTAAGAGTTTATCTTCTATTAACTTGCTAGATCCAAGGCATCCATCATGTTGTTGGGCCAAAAAAATTTAATCCTTGAGTGGAATGGATCTTTGAGTCCACTAATAAAATAACTCTTGAATATGTCATTTGATAACCCTTCAATGTGATTATCTAGTTTCTCAAATTCATTCTAATAATCATGAACAATTCTTGTCTAGTAGAGTTTGGTGAGAGCTCTTGTAAATTCCTCAAATGTTGAAGGACTAAACCTATCCAAAATTAAGGATGCAAATGTTTTCCAATCAAGTTCATCATTTGGCTTGAGATGCCAATAGTAACATTGGAGTGCTTCTTTTTCTAAGTGGAAGGAAGCAATTGGGCCTTCGTTAATAGAAAGAGTATTATGAAAGTTGAATAATTCCTCGATTGATATATCTATCATGTAGGATCTGTACCATTGAACCATGAAAAGTATAGATTAGACCCACATGGTACTGAAGAGAAGATAAAATAATATTTGAATAAGACTCCTACAATTTATTGAGTAAAAGGATATTGTGTTGATCTAGTCCACGCATCATATCAAATAATTCAGTGACCTAAGTTTTCAATGTTATGATTTTGTCTTCCATGATCTTTGTGCCTACATGGGTGGCTACCATAACCAGTATTTTTTTGGAAAGGGATAGAAAAATGTGTTTAAATACATGGTTAGTAAGGAATTTTTTTAAATTGGGCTCAATCGAAGGGGAAAATGTACTTTTACTAGCTTTTTGGTACCTCCTGGTTAGGAGTGACAAAGGCAAGGGAAATTTCAAGATCATAATGAAAAAACTAGAAAATTTGTCCAAGAGGGATAGATGAGAAAAAAAAGGAAAAGAACATTATGGGATTTCTTTTAAAGCAAGAGATAAAATACTAAAAGAGTAATGGAAAAACTCAAAAAAAATCAAAAATTGAGATATTTGGCTAATAGAAGTGGAATTTGGATATGGACCCTTAAGGAAAAGATGTGCAGAATGGAATTTCAAGTGTTTTAAGATATTTTCAAAATAAACAAAACTATATAAGAATAGATATGGTAAAAAAATGATTTTATTTGAAAAACCTAATTGTTTATACCAAAACCTTATTTTCAAGTGTGTGGTTAGAAATTGTTATCAATTATGCTAACTCTATTTTTGGTTTTATGAAACTATTATGTTGGATATGGGCCCCAAGTCTATTCACATGTCTAAGGGTTTTAAAGGGTCTCTCTAGCCACAAATGTTTTATGAATGAGTATCACTTTCCATAAAATTTCTAGACATATATTTAAATCTAATCATCAAATCTTGGTTTACCTCATGGGTGGAAACTAGTCAATCAGAATGGGGCCATTGCCCTTTTCACTAGCAAGTCTTCTCAATGGGCTAGTTACTTTATGGTTCTTGTGGTACTCCACACAATGAATTTTAGGGTTTATGCCTAAGTACTTCCCATAGTTATGTGGAGGGGTAATTTCCCTTATCCAATCCTACAATGAATGTATAAAAAATAAAGGCAAGGAAAAATATTTCCATAAATGGTGCAGCTCCTAGAAATCCACTATTGAAGAAAATTCTTAAATCTACCTGTAGGCCAAGAAAATGCTCTAATAATAGATTTGAATATCCCTTTACACAAATTTATGAACTAAAATAAATAAATAAACTTTTAAAAATATCCTAAAATAACCTTTAGATCACAAGTCACTTCAAGGGTGAAACCTTCTTTGAGCAAGCTCAATACAATAATATTCATGGATGCCTTCCTTAGGCCTCAACACTTATTGAAATGCTAAATATATTATAACAACTACTACTTCCCATGTGTGTGATAATTCAAATATGCTCAAGGGATGACTTGCAAAGAATATGAGTCCATAGAAACTACTACACCAATAATACAAAGAGAAGGGTAGGACATGGGTTCTTAATAGTTTTAGCATTGTTTGCATATAATACATTCACTTGACATTCTATTATATTCTTATTTTGTATAATTTTATGGTTTTTATTTTGTGTTGATAATCTTTCCATGTACAATTTGGCTCACATTATCATTTCAAAGTTAAATTTGATGGTTTTATGGCCACATTTATATATGATCATCTTTAATATTTATTTTTGTAATTTATTGATATTAAATTACAATATTTTAATATGTGTTGTAATTTAAACTATATGGAAGAGAATATTATATTGTTTAAGATAGAGTGAAATATTACTATAGTACCTCTCATGATTGGAATACACCATTTATCACTAAACTAATTTGGATACCCTTACTACACTGGTTTAATATCATTTGGGACTTGATATTCATGTTTTGTATTCATTGAATTTGTAAATGTATCCTATTTCAATTATAATTACTTGATTGAAACAAATAATGGAATACTCATCTCTTGCATACCTTCTTTAGATGCCATTATATATTTTACTTGTGCACATTTGATGAAGTGGTTATGATCAACCTCCTCCTTGTACATGTTTGATGAAGTGGTTACATTTAACCTCCCCCTTTGGGATGTTTGAAGACTCTTCTTTGGCCTTTTAAGTAGTACCAGATTGTAATTCTCATATTCCCTGAGGCCTTGGAATATTTTGGTGGTTATAACTCTTTTTATTAATTTCATAAACTATGTTTTATCCCTCTCCACTACACTCAACTTGGCCATTTTTCTCTTCTCATCATATATATGCTCTACTTTTTAAGAGCATGGAAGCATTAACAACAGATGTTGTCAAAGTTAAATCTACAATTGGATAAATCTACCTCTGGTACTTCATGGCTCAAAACTAACATTACCAACACATCTAGGGTGGAAAATAACATATAGGATTAGGTTCTTGGCATCTAATCACGACTGGTTGAGATACCCACCACCCATTCCAACCTCAATAACAACCTTCCCAAAACAAAAAAAAATGTATTCTTAGCCTAACATCAAGAGTATGTAAAATAAAAATTGTAAGTCATTAAAATGAACCAAAAGAACCCTTTACATATGTTTTAAATCCCTCTAACTTCACCATTGATCACATCAATGTACCCTTCAAAATGAATTCATGGCACAAGTTACAGTGATGGGTCCTAAAATGTAACTTTTTGTAGTGAAGAGACAAGTTCTTGTCCTCCAACTAGTATTTACAACTTTGGGACCTCAAGGTGAAATTTAATCACTTGGAGAATGTATAAATAGGTTAATGATACATTATCCCATGACCTCGACCTCCAAACCCACCTACAAGTATTTTTCACTACTATTCAAGAGCGTGGAAACACTGATAATATATTTTGTCAAAGTTGAAGTTGGAGTTGGAGAACTCTTCTTCTTATGCTTTGTGACTCAAAACTCAAATTTACAACATGACCAAAGTGGTATATAATGTCCAAGACTAGGTTCTCGGCCTTTGATCATTCCCAGTCTAGATACCCATTACCAAAATAAGAAAAATATAGTTTTTAAGCCTGAATTTAGGCATGCATAGAACATAAACCATAAGTTTTTGGCATCAACCAAAAGAAACCTCATGTGTGTGTCAAATCCCTCTAATTTCATGCTATATCACATAAATGGAACCTTAGGATGAATTTGTGGCACAAGTTATAGTGATGGGTCTTGAAATACAACTTTCTTGTAGTGAAGAGACAAGTTCTTGTCCTCTAAATGTAATTTCCACCTATGGGACCTATTGACCAAATTTTGACCCCAAGTTAAAATAGATTAACCCCTATAAAATTTAAACTTTGTAGGTTTTTTATATGGTCTTAAAGGGTCTTATATGGTCATATGTGCCCTTGTTTATCATTGTCCAAGTTCTAGTCTTATGTTCACTTGTCTAGTCTAATGGTCAAGTACATGGTCAAATATGGTCAAAGGTATAGTATGGTCTAAAGTAATTTTAAAATATTATTTTTATGTCATTTATATCATATTATCATGCTCTAACCTTTGGTTGGCTCCTATAGGCAAAACATTACATTTTGGCCACCTTTCGGCCCATAAAGAAGAGTTAGACATGACACCTCAAGGAGAGAACATATCAAGAATATTAAAAATTCTGCTAGTGTTATAATTATGCTAGATAAGGTTTAGGAATAGTCAGGGTCTGATAGAATTTACATTTCAACTCCTAATCTTGGTAAAAAGACACTTTTCAAGCACTTGTATGGCCTTACAAGATCAATTTTTAGTTGAAAACAATTTAGAAGTGTCCCTTGATCTCCATTAGACCATTTTATAGATCTATACCAAGTTTAAATTCTAAATAACAATCCAAACACTTTTTCTACTCCATCATTTCATCTTCACAAGCTAAGGAAATCAAATTTGCATTAAATGGTATAGCCAGGAGAGAGAGAGATTTAGGATCTAAATCTTTGTCCATTGTTATTGGTCTAAGCAAGATTTAAATTAGTGGAATTATTTTTCATAACAATGGCCTCCTATTTATGAATAATCACTAAGAGTGATAGCAGGTCACTATGGCTTATGCATTTGAGAGGGGTCTATTCTTGTACCTATTTATCTAGCTCATAAATCAATAGAGAGTAATGATTTAAAGGTTGGTTTTTAGAGGTATTAGATCTCCCTTTAATGGTGGTTTCATTATCTAACTAATCTCTATGAGTTTCCTTCACTTGGAGGAAGAATGTCTTAGTGTATAAGTTGGTTTAGACAATCCTCCTACAAGTTCTTATTTCCTCTTCATGGTGATCATTCTCAGAGGTCTCCAATGATTCATATATAGAGTAAGTTCCCTATGTTTCAAGAGTTCATGTGTTTGGTTTGAAGATGTGTTTTTGTCCATACTCATCTTCTATGCTTACTTTTTGAGACATTGTCAGCGTTTAAACAAGTCTACTGGAGGCTTGATTGTGAAATTGATTCCAATACTAGTGATATATCATGGTATGAAGTTCTAAGTTTAGATTGCACTATTGAAACATGATAAAAGTGAATAAATGAGTCAAAATGCACACTTTTCTAATGATATCTTGGTGTTTCCTTCACATACATGTTGTACAGAATATAAGAGTAGTTTGAGGATGATCAGAGTCATGAAAAGAGACTTGATACACTTATCTATGCATTTCATAATTCTAACTACCTCTTTGCCTTCATAAAATGGTAAAAATTGAATAGAATTCTCTAATTCACAACTCATAGGGATTATACATAAGAAGAATATGTATATAGTACATACAACACTATAAGACGAATTCAAGGTGATGAGAAACATGTTCATGAACCTTTGTAGACAATTGAGAAGTGTCTAAGTGGTATGAACTTGCTTGACATACTTAATAGGCTCAAAAACTCAAGAGTTGGCTTTGTAACCCTAAACTAAGACCGATATTCAACCAACTTGAATGAGTCTCATATAGAGTATTCAACATTAAGGTAGATGAAGATAATGGCATGAATCATCAAATAACACCTAAGAGATACCAAGCCACTTAGAAAGCTAATGGTGTTCAAAGAACTAAATACACAGTCAAATAAGCATCTAAAACACTTGTACATAATATATATGGAAGAAAATGAGAATTAATTTTGGATAAACTCTTAAGGTGTTAAAAAAATATGTAGTATAATGAAAATAATAGTTTCCAAGTGATATAATCTAAAGGTATAAGGATCAATGAAGGTTGACGTACAGGCAGAGTGTAAGGTGAACATTAATGACTTTAAGTGTACATGATGCTAAGTTATATGAGAAGGTATGTTGAATTTTTGACACTTTTTATAGACCTCCCATCACCTCCAAGGTCAAGTTATGTAAGTGATCAATCCAAGAAGCAATTGAGTATGCAAATTTTAACTTGATAGCACCTACAGTCATCCATTCACAAACCTGCCAATCAAGATGGTAAAATATCCTTAGTAATCCAAGAGCCAAGATATACTATAAGGTTTAATATTATGTATATGTTATCTAATTCATGATTATTCCTAGAATAATCTAAAGGTTAATTAATTTGATCCAAAATGTTAGACGTATCTAGGTATGTCAAGCTTAAAGCAATCACACAAGGAGTATGTATATAGTATAAAAAAATGGAGTTATATAAGGGTGAGACCTTGTCAAGATGATTGGTAAGAGTTAAAGATGAGTTTTGAGAGATTAAAACTATAATTTATTCCAAATTTATTTATCCATAGTGAATATCCACTCACAAGCAAAGACACCAACTACATACAGCTCTTTACTCACTGGCCTACCAGCTGACAAGTCTAAGCTTCCTCAAAGGCAAAAGGTATAAATAATGTAATAATGTAAATAATTTCATTGGTAGGTTTAAATTAGTAAATTATAAATAATATTCCTCTCTTGAAGTCTTAAATTCCACAAGCACTCATGAAAGGCCTATAGGTTCATCTGAAAGCATATAATATTGAATAGAGCTTAGGGGTCAGTCAAGCCTTGCAAGCATTTAACTCAAAATGTATGGATGATTTCATACATGAAAAAAAATAGAGTGATATATATTTTTTAAAAATATAATTAAATATAAAAAACATATAATTATCAATTATGACCTCACCTTCAACATATGCAATTGTGACCACACAATCAGGCTTGTGTGTATAAGATAGATTATGGGTTGTGAGAATGAAAGATTGAGATGAGAAGATGTAGAAGAGTGTAAAAGGTGTGTAAATATAATTTTAAAAGTCATGATTTTTATTAAGGATAATTTATTTTAAAATAGATTCATATATCAATAATTTAATGCCAAAAAGAAGAGAGACTCAACCAAAACACATGCACACCTACAACTAGTCAAGGAGATGAAAGAAGCAAACTCAATGTTTGAAAGGAAAAGATGACTCTATTGGGTAATAGATTGGTATATATAATTAAATAAATATAATATAATGTGAAAACAACCCTAAAATTAACCTTTCATCACCTATCAAAGTCTCCACTACCAAGAAACAACACCTACAACCAATATTGGCAAAGTGTGAGATAGAAAGAACTTTTGAAGGTATAACACTTTGATAGGTTGTGTAGGGTCTATGAGGAGATTTTTAAGGATAATAATAATTTAAAAAGGTTACCATATTACTATTAAGGTATTATTTATACTTTCAAACCCAAATATAATAATGAAAAAGGCAAACTTAGTCACACACCTCATGAAGCATACATCACTACTTACAGGCAGACCCAATCTATCCATGAAGGAAAATGACATTTTGGAGCCTATATAGGCATGATAAAGATTTTAAATTTGGTAAAATGGGACATAATTAATTTAATACTTTCATGGTCTCTTTTATGTCATAAAATAGTATAATTACTCATTGTTTTTTATCTCAAACCTTGCTCACTCCTTTGGTAAGGGGTAGTCATGAGACTAAGAGATCCATTTGGTCTCTAAGAGAAAAAAAAGTTTATATACCTCATAGGATGATATTGAATCAAAATAAAAACATTAAAAAGGTCTCAATACACTTCCAAGAGTCACTAGAGATCATGATTTCATCCAAATGCCCTTGAGGCCTAGCAAGAAGGTGACATGCCTAAACCTCAAGACCCTTGACTAGTACACCAAATGTATACAAAGGAATCGTGATAACTTAAAAATAATGTATAATAATGTAAATTTATGTTTAATAGGTGTATAATCCTATCACATCAATGGGAAGGATTTTTTATACACAAAACTCAAAGTAGACCTCTCTTGTGCTTGAGAAATGCTAAACAAGCCATTCAAGGAGTAACTTCAAATGCTCGCACCATTGTCCACATTTTGCATGAGAGTCTAATAATTTAGAAATAGTTGAATTGGTATAATAATAATTTTTTCAAAGTGTAAAAATCTCATTTAATTATTTTTCCTTTACGAATAATCGTTAAGACCCCAAACATGTCTTAAACCTCTCTTAAACCCTAAAAGTGACCAATCATGGGAAAAAGAGCTCAAATTAAAATAAAATGCAACAATTGGATCCTAAAAAATCTTGGAAATTGTTGAGTATTTAAAATATTTTTAAAAAATATACTTCACTTATACATACTATTGTACAAACTGCCCAAAATAGCCTCTTTTTGCATGTTTTTGGTGCTTTGTAGGTGTTCTAAGAATGAGAGAGATTCCCAATCATGCTATGAGGTAATTTGGTAATTTTAATATATTTTAAAATACAAAATATTACACAATATATTATGGAGATGATCAAACTAGGCCCATTTTTCAAGGTAGTCTCAATTAGGCTCAAAATTGGATTAGGTGGTAAGGCCATTTCTATGTTTGCATACTTCCACAAGGTCTTAGGACCCCAAAATTGACATGGAGGTCAGTAATGGAATATATAAATTGAATCACATGATTTTGGGTGATTTAACATGTGTGTCAAAATTCTATAGGAATAAAATAGGTTCTAAAGCAAGGAGGCCTAATTGAGGCCTAATTCAAGAGAGAAAAACGCAGAAACAATGGGTTTACACTCAAATTATAAAGATGAAATATGGTATGGAGTTGTAAGGACATAGAGGATCCTATAATATTCCATTATTTTTTAAAGATAGTCTATAAAAATACCACACAAGGAGGTTTAAAATTAAAAAAAGGTTAAAAGGAAACTAGGCCTATTGAAGGCTTAAGGAGCAAAATGAGTTCTTGAGAGTTGGTACAAGAACCAAAATGATTTATTTCAGACCTAATAACATATTTTAATATATTCCACTTGGTTTATATGATTTTAATAATATGTACTTTATTTTTAGGCCAATTAGACCAAACTAGGTGTGGGTAATGAAGAGTTACAAGATACCTATGCATATAACTGATGGAATGTGATGGGTGTCATTGTCATCCCCTTATTTAAAAATATATATGTTGGTGTCATTAATTAACATGGATAGTGTCCAAGTCTTTTTTTAAAAAGGTGTTTATTAAGTTTAACTAACAGTGTTGGTTGGGGGGTTTTTAGAGTTGGATCCTAAATTTTTACTTCTTAAAATTTTATCTAAGTGCTAAAAGAAAAACACTTTCTCAAAAGGTAAACACACCAAACTGAATGAAATTATTAAAATAAATCACACACTTTTATTGAAAATTAAACATGGTAAAATTTAATATCAAATCCTCACTTATCTAAGTTACAGAATTAAGATTACTAAAATTAAGGAAATGATAAATGTTCATTTGAATCATAAAGCACACATACATAATAATAGTCTATTTGACATGTAGGTTTTTAATCTAATCAAATAAATTATTTGTATTAATTCAAATTTAAAAAAAAATAAAAATTTAGACATCCAATTCTTAACACCATTTGTGTTGAAATTGTCAATCTTACTCGAATTACACTCAAATGCATATTTTAGGTCAAAATCATTAAAACACCTTAAATGGTTCAAACTTGTCATTTACAAGTGTAAATTTAGGTCAAAGTATCCCTAAATAGGGAAATTCATTTTAAGTGATACCTAACTTTTATCAATTCATTTCGAGTCAAAATGATGATTTTGCCTTTTTGTGCTCTGGATCACTCTTTTCTTCTAATTCATTGGTACACATCATGTACCTTTGTTATGTTGTGTTGGTAGCATCTTAAATGGGAATATAGTTCCATTGTATCTAACATCACCTTATAATTATTCTTGAGTTAAATGACAACCCAATAATATGACTTTCTGACCATTTTGATTAGTTGAGGGCTAATTTCCAAATAATTGCATAAATGTTGATTGACCTTGTTTAAGGCTAATTAATCCAGATCAAGAGCTTAAGTGGATTTTCCATGAGAGTTGTTGAATATTTATTTTTGGAAATTTATTTTTATTAACTGCATCACCTAATGACATCATCTTATGGGGTGGCATCCATAATCTATAAATGCATAAAATATCAATATTATGGGTTTCTTATGCCTCATTAAGACCCTCCATGCCTCTTAAATGCCCCTCTATCGAAAATATTTGTGAGGGATATTTATGGATTTAAATATATAATTTAGATTAATTCATGGTCACACATCTCAATCTTGAGATGGATGGTCATGGTTGATCCTGATCAATCTCAAAAATCTATAAATAGAGAGGCCATGAACATTATTTTTAAGCCTAATTTGTGCAAAGTTATAATGCTAGATTGTCTCCACAATCCTTAGTGTTAATCATTATTTTTCATTTTCAAGCTTCATTTAATAGGTTAGAGTAGATATTTAATCTACTTTCAGCCTAGGTTATGCAAAGAATTCTTGAGACATGGGAGGATCTACCACCATTGCTGATAAAGACAAGAACTTTTGATCAAGGGAGAACATGCTTTTGAGTCGCACTTGTATGGTGAATCCACTTGGAAAGGTAATAAATTTTTATTTATTTTGTAATTATTGCATGAATAGGTAGGCTAAGTTTTGTTATGTCTTTAATGAATTTTTCATGTTTTCTTAACTAATACTTGACTAACTCTCTTTGTAATCCTCTCTACATTTTGACATGCCCGACAGGACCCTAGCCCCATAAGTTTGCTCACAAAGGCTCTTTCAAGAAACCTACTAACCAATTTTATTCATAATCTTGGAGTGAAGGAGTCAAAAGAGTGAAATTCTATGTTAAAATTTTGTTTTTTTATAATTACATTTTTGTTCCTCGTAACATCAATTTTTCTCTCCATTGCAATATTACTGCTATCATAGTAAAAATTTTGTAACAAAATCATTGTTTTCTAAATAATGATTTTGTAGCCCTATGTAGTGATTTTATATTTGACAACAGTGATTTTGTCAATATAATAATGATTTCATCAATTTTGGTAGTGATTTTGTATGAACAATGATATTGTCAATTAGAATAATGATCTTGTTTATTAAGCAGTGATATCATCGATTTGGCCAATAATTTCATTTAAAATAGTAATTTTATTTAGTAGCTATTTTATAAGAAAATATCAATATTATGTTTTCTATCGAACTAATCCATAACAAAGATATTGTGTTTTAAAAAAATTATTTTACAAGAAAATAGTGACATTGACTGTGTAACAGTGGAATTGCAACAGAAAGTTGCAATCTTTAATGTTGTTTACTCAAAATCTTAAGTTCTTCAAAGCATGCCCTTATAATTGTGTTTTTGTAGGTTGAGGGAGTAGATTAGAAGTGGTTTTGATTGGATTTAACCAAACACACTTTCAAATTTGATGCTTAATGAAAAATTTAGATGCTTAGGTGAAAGTTTTGACAAATTGTGCTTTCAAAGTTACAACTTAAGACCAAGGGATCAAAAGGACCCCACCTAATCATTCATTTGGTAATTAAAATTGAATTCACTTGTCAAATTTTGTCTTCAATAGTTATTTAAACTTAAAATTTGATTGGCAAAAAGAGGAATGTTGTATGTATGCTCTACCATCTATCCCCTTTAGGGAACTTTTGGAATCAAAAGTGTCATCCTTATAGTAAACATGCCTAGTCAAAGGCATAAAAATAATGTCATTTAAAGCACTCCCCAAAAAAATTGCAATAGTATTGGGTGATATTGAGGTGACCATAAAATATTGCTATTATGTCTTTTATTTTATGCAAACTTGGCTTGTAATGGGGATTTCATCACCTCCCATGAATTCTATAGGGTTAAATCACTAGGACATATCTGCACTTTAGACATCACACTACATTGAGCAAGTGACAGAAGTAGTGGCTGTAAACAAGAGTAAGACCTTTTTGTAACAAGCTAAGTGTCGTGGACACCCAATTAAAGTTCACTTATTTTACATCATTTGGTGTGAAAGCCATTGTATAATTGATCCATCTAGAAACATTCAAAAACTTGTAGTTTTTAGATAAATCCCCACTTATCATAAAAGTATTGTTGGTGTAAAGTGCACCTCAAGATCCATGTCACCATATTGTCATTTGAGATAAGGGGGGATGTAAAAACCCTATTATATAATGCACATTTAATTTTGGATGAACACTTAAAAATCCTCTCAAATTATGTATATAGATGGACTCCAACAATATCACAAAACCTTGTTAGTTTAGACTTAAGATGATTATTTTTTGTCATTAGCTTACTTGGTCTTTATTTGTGTCTAATAACTGCTTGTTAACTCAAATTAAATTAACCAAAACACATTATCTTTAAAATTATTAAACAAGGGAGTTGCTACACTATCCAATTGGAAAATTTATCTTTTCCTTGTTCAAAATTGTTATAAAAAACTTTGTGTCATATCACCCACTTTGGCACAATTATGCTGGCCATTTGAATCTAGATCATTTACCAAATTTTTCAAGTCCCTCATGTATAATTCACATTCAAAATTGAACCTTTCTAAGTTTTAAAGGTTGGTGTGTTAAATTGGGTTCGTCATTTGCACACTAAACTTGTTCTAACTTGGGTTCAATTTTCCATTTGGGTTGAGGGCCATTTATTAGACTCAAAATCATATTACTATCTTGGTGGACTCAATTCATCTTGTTTATCTCTCATGCTTTGACTCTTAGAACATGTTTTATCCTACTAAAATGATGTGGCAATGTTGTGCTACCCATTTAATCCTAGTTTTGTACTTAGTGATTCATGTATGTTTTTACATCTTGAGTTGCTTAGTTTATATTGTCTTCTTCATAATTTGGAGAGATTTCCTCTAATTTTCTAGGATCAACTCCTCAAAGTTGAAACTATATTTTATGGTATAGGTATATCACAAAGATCTAGTCATGTACTAGTTTTCACATTAGATCTTTGAGTTACCTTACTCTCTTCCAATCTATATAATTTTAACTTACCAAAAGTTGAGTAAATTTGTGAACCAAATCTTTTGATTGTGTGTGGCTCCAATCCACCCTCCTTTATAGTCTCTTTGGTACCTTAGTAATTTTTTGGAAGAAGATCAAAATCCATATCTTATTTAAAACATTTGATAAACATTGTCCAAATCTTGACAAATGTTAAGAACACTCTTTTTTAAATGATGACACTAAGGTATACTTGTAATAAGGTTTCTTATGGCCCTAGCTACAAGGTAGAGAATTTTTATAATGGACATGAGTACTCCATATTATTTAAATATATCACCCTCTTTAGGCCTATATATTGAAAACCAATCACATCCATTTCAATTATTGTATGTCATCCTCATTATTCCCCTTTGATTTGTACTCTACACTCAAAGGTTACTATTTTGGGGTATCTTTCTTCTCCTTCAGATTATATGAGAAAGCAATCTCTGTAATGCATAAAGGTTACCATTTTAGGACCTCCTCCTTTGGTTTGCACAAGCAACCAAACTAATAAGTGTCTATTCATTACCATTTTAGGACCTCCTCCTTTAGTTTTCACAATCAACCAAATTACGAAGTGTCCACTTGTTATCATTCTTGTCCCATCACCAATTTTTAATGAACCTATTATTAAAGAACATGCATTTGATGAACTATGTATTTTATATCCCTTATTTAAAAGTCTAATATTTGGAGAGCCCATTATTGAACCACAAACCATTATCCCTGCTAAACTAAATGTTCTCCACTTTAAAAAATTTATGTCGATCATTGAGCCAGAGCAAGAAACATTACCTTTTCAAGATCCAACTTATGAAGATCAAAATATGTTTAAAATTGATATTTTGTAACCAATTGTGAACCAAAACTAAAATGTTATTGTTGAAACATCCATTTGTCATAAGTCAACCTATGATAAGTTACCTATTCATATTTCACCTATTTTTAAAAAGCCTCATCTCCTTGACAAGATAGTCTTTACAGAGTTGTCTCTTGATTTTTTATACTCATTAAGGAGTCTCATTTTGACAGACATGATTTTGTTGAGACATCCCTTGAGTGGTTCCCTCTCTTTGAGAGGCTTCACTTAGATGAGCTAGTCTATATTGAAACCCTCCAAGATGAATCAATTTTTATTGAGCCCATTATGCCATCACATGCCATTACTTGTCAATCATTTACAATTGAATAGAACATTATCAAAACAAACATATCAGATTAAGAATTAGAATTAGATTTAGGTTCTATTTCTAAATTGACATTAGATTTAGCATAAAAAATAGAATCAACATCAATTGTGATATCAGATTTAGAGTCCCTTTCTTCAGACTCAAATTTAGAAATAAATTATAGTCATGGTTGTTATAACACTGGGTATAATTTTATTGCAAATCAATTTGAATATATTTTTGATCCTTCTATGGTTTTTTAGGATGATTACCTTAGCATTGATATAAATTATCCTTGTATATTTTACGATAATTTTGATACCTTCCATTAGTCCATTATCACCACCAAACATAGCCATTATATTGACATTCCACCTCCCAAAAACATCGATTGGGACCGACAGAATCACACTTTGTTGAATTGCATCCATGGTGACATATCAGTTACATAATATCAGTGGGATAAAGACCAAATTCATTCAATATAAAAACAATGTTTTAGTGAAACCTTTTCAAAGGCACTAGGGGATGAGAAAAATCCAAAATCAACATCTTTTAGTGAAACATTTTCAAAGGTGATATAAGCTAATCAAATTCAAATGTTAACATCTCTTCATAAAACCTTCTCAGAGGCACCATGGGATGATCAAGACAAATTCATTGGTGAAAACCTCATTGAGGTACCAATAGCTAAGCAGATTAGTTCCTCACTACATACTGAGATCAAATCAAAATAGCTTCCAATCTACAACATAATTAGATGGTAGCTACTCTCTAGATCAAGTAATAGAATAATTTTGTGGTCATATCGAGAGCATCTTCAGAGGTATTTGACCCTACCAGAACCAAAATTATGTCAAATATGGCATTATAAATATTATGTGTGACTAAAATTCCTAATCTTCCTTTGTTTCCCATTCATCATACATTCCATTATCACCCACCTATTTATTGCCCACTTATATCATTTATCACTAGAAACACTTTCCTTTATTGAGGCTATAAGGATATCTTATCTTGATGTTTGAATCAAGAAGAATCAATTACCAATGGGGATCACAACAACATTATTCAGGTCTAGATTGGTAAAAATTTCTTGATAGAGCATATTTTCCAATGAGGTGTTGGGTAGAAATTTTTATAACTGATCATTCTAGTTGTCTCATTTGTTGACTAGGACATGGATCTCCACATCAGCAGGAGCAACAAAACCATTTTTAATTTACCATTTCCCATTGAGCATTATCTTTGTCTAGTCTCTTAGGGGCAACCCTTTAGACCATTTTATTAGGCATTATTATACCATTGTGATCTTGATTATTCCTCTTGAATAGAATCAATGCTAATTTTATAAAGTAGTTCAACCAGGATAATATTTTTTAGCTTTTTATATAGACAAGTGAAGAAGAACATCTTCTTAATTTAGAACCTTTGTTAAACTATTACAAATAAGTGAACATAGATAATTATTCAAAGTTAATTCATGTTTTACACTATTCTATATTACATTCACTGCTCTTTGTAGGCATTTTTTGTCTTATCAGGATCTTCGCTCTCACTAATTTGTGAGCATGGGTCATTATAACCAGCTTAGCTATTTTATAAGAACTTCTACTCTTGGATGTGCATCTCCTTGAGTAAATGGTTCCACCTTGTGCATATGTTATCCCAAAAACATAAAAAACATTAGAAATACTTTGAAAATACCAAAAACATCAAAAAATGATCCACAAAAGAATAAAAACATTGTCTCACACTTTTGTACATTTATACATTCTCATCCTACCATGTTGTGCTCTTGACATTTGCAAGCAAAGAAACACTAGCTCATCTAGTCCCATGCACTTGTAATTTTTCAAGATCATTATTTTTCATCTTATCAACTTGTTTTTTTCAAGACCAATCTCATTTGTTTCTCATATCTTACATTTATTCTCTAACATCAACCATGCTGGTCTGATCATCATTTTTCTTCTATCATATTTCCTGAGAGAACTACATTTGGCTTGAATTTTATGTTGGAACTTGCATTCATGGAAATATGTAGGCAATGTCCACTTGTCTTATACATCTAGAGTTATCTTGGCTAACCCCTTCCTTTTCTTTTCTTCCCCCATTTCTTTTATCATTATTCTCCTTAATTAGGGAATAATTGTTGTGTCATTATTCTTTGTTATGTTGTGGTGGAATGTAACACTCTACCACACGTGCATGAACATTTATCTTTAAACCACACTATTATAATTAGCTATAGGATCTAATGAATATAATAGAAAGCATAAACAAGAAATAAAATATTAATAATAACAAATAATAATTGTATATCTAAAATAATAACATAAATGAATAAATATCTCAAATATGATGAATTACTATGATAATTCAATATTAATTTGATATTAAATATACAAATATCCAATTCTTATATAGATCAAGTCATGCAAGATAAAGATCAAGAAACTCACATAATACATGTGATTCAACTGATATCTGACTACAAGAATAGTGGAGTGTAAATCCACTCTAACAAGATAGGTGTCCAACTTGTGTAAATGATAAACACAAGTTGACTATTAGTTAATCAATCTTCTCCTATATTACCCTAAATAGTGGAGTGAAACTCCACTATAACAAGATAGGTGTCCAAGTTAACTACTAGCTAAGCAAGCTTATCCTATCTAGTGTAAATTATTAATAAACTTAATAAACTAATTACAATAAGTAATTGGTGCACCAATATAAATAATAAATACAAGTAAATGTAATAAAGCAAATAAGTGCACCAACACCCCCATAAGATAAGCTTAGGTAGGGATATGTAGATAAAAGTCCCAGTAATGTGTAGCCATATTAAGCACTTTATACAAATATATGAGGAAAGGACAAAACTCGAAGGAAAAAACTCTTAAAAATGAAGGTCTATAAGACCCCCCTAAATAACTGATTTCTTGTACCCCCAAAATAGATTACAAGTGACGATAATTTCTCTTAATGAAAGGTTTGGTGAAAATATATAAAATATACTCCTCCATAGGACAATATTGAAGATCAATGGCTTTTGCCTGAATCAACTCCCTGATAAAGTGCATATAGATCTCTATATTTTTGGTTATCTAATGATTAATCAGATTCTTTGAGATCTAGATAGTGGCTTGGTCTATGAAAGTGTAATCTCAAAAGAAGACTGTGTTATCTATATCCTAAGAAAATAGTACAATAGGCCCATGTCTATCATAGAAAACCTATCATGAAGTGTAGTCTTAACACTATTGATGATGAATGTTGTGCTCCCTGTAATAATGAGATCATCAACATAGAGCACCAAGTATAATAGTGAATCCTCCTAATTTATAATGTAGAAATTTGGATCTGATTGACATCTCAAAAACTCAATTGAGAGAAGAAATGTGTCCATCTTAGAATTCTAAGCCCTAGGAAATTGTTTTAGACCATAGAGAGACTTCTACAAGTGACATACTAATGAAGAATCCTAAATGAACCCCTTTGGCTTCTCCATATATATCTCCTCATGAAGATCCCCATAAAAAAATGCACTCTTCACATCCATATAATATACAACATAACCATGAGCTAAACCAATATCTAGTATTAAGTGAATGGAATTCATCTTAGCAACAGGCACAAAGGTTTTTGTCTAATCAATGCATTCCACTTGAGAAAAACCTTTGGTCACTAAGTGTGCTTTATACTTATTAATATTTTAATCTACTAAAAACTGTCTAATATATCCACCTATATCATACTAATTTTCTTCCCCTAGGAAGAGGAACAAGATCTCAAGTGTTGTTCCTAATCAATGAGTCATACTCTTCTTCCATCATTGAATCCAACTCAACTATCCCTGTGGTTTCCTAAAAATACTGTGGATCAGAAGTTGTGGCAATGTAGGAATGTGGAAGATCATGTTGTGACAGTGTTCTCCTTCTCTATCTAATGAATCCCTAACAAGAGGGTCTACATCCATCAAAGTCTTTCTAGCCCACAAAGGCATCAATGGATGAGGATCTAGAGGAGGAGGAGGAACATGACCTACTAAACCCTACTAGGAAGGTATTACCTCATCATCCCTATGAGTAGATGAAGTAGGAGTATCATCGTCACTATTATCTGATTCTTCTAAGGAATAAGAATGATAAATGTTAGAAGACAAGTCTAAAGGACTTTATTCAAAGTAAACACTTCCCGATATAATAAGCTCATGTGAATATAGATCAATGAGCTGATATCCCTTAACAGTATCATGATATCTCATAAATATACAAGTCTAACTTTGTTGTTCTAAAACATGGTGCTTGTCTGAAGGTATGTGAACCCATGCTAGACTGTTAAAGACTCTTAAATGATGCACATCTGGCTTCTTATTGCACCAAGCTTCAAGAGGTATTATCCCATTTAAAGCTTTGTGAAGAACATTATTCTATAAATATGTATCATAATTAATCACTTCCATCTAGTACTCAGGTACTAATGATTTTACATAAATCATACAACTTACCATCTCTTTTAAGAATCTATTATTCCTCTCTGCTACACCATTCTACTGAGGTATGTATGCAATTAAATTTTAAAGATTAATTCCTTCAAGAGCATAGAATTGTTCAAACTTGTTGTTCACATATTCCCTCTTATTATCTATGTGTAGGATCTTGACATACTTCCTAGATTGTTTCTCTACTAGATATTTAAACTCTATAAATCTATCAAATACTTCACTCTTGAGTTTTAGAAAATAAACTCAAGTATATTTGGAATAGTCATCAATAAATGTGAGAACATAGTGGGTTTTACTAAAAGACAAAGTAGGTAATGGACCTGATAAATCATTATGAACAAGTTTGAGGACTTATGTAGCCCACCAAACCTTCCCTTTATCAAACTTATCCTCTAGATGTTTTTCTAAGGCAAAACCATGACATACACCCCCTAAAAACTGAATATATGAAATTCTTGTAACCATCTCCTACTAACTAATTTGTTGTAAATAGTGGTAGTTTAGATGACCAAACCGCTCATGTCATAGCTTGCTCACTAAATCAATGTGTGAAAAAAAAGATATAGAGGAAGACTTAGTTACAAAGTGGGAGAATAAATAAATCCAAGTATTATTGTTGACTTTTCCCACTACAACTAAGGCATTATCCTCTAATTTTCTAATTGAAATAGAATTGGGTGTGAACTCAACTTTCCTACTAGTATCAAAGTGGGTGATTTGGTAGTTAGACAGAAGGTTAGTTGATAATTTTGGCACATAGAGGACATCATAAAATACACCACAATTGACATCAAATGTACCTTTTCCTATGACATCTACCTTAGAATCATCACCTATGAGAATATGAGTCAAGGAACTTGGTTCTAATTCAAAAAATTGTTCTTTATTAGAACCCATATGATGCAAAGAACTTGAGTCAAGTACCCATGACTTAGGAGAACTTACCAGTGCAACTAGTGTCATAGCTTTCCATGTCCCTAAATTTGAAAGAGTGGAAGAATCCTTTGATTGATTGATGTTATTCTTTTTAAGAAGACCCTTAAGGTCATCAATCTCTTTCTTCCAACAATTTTATTCACTATGAAACCCCTTTTTGTAGTAAGGGCACAGAGTGCCAGTCCTTTTATATGAATCCCTTTTCTTATTCATGGATTTATAATCTCCTTGTGAGGAAGATTATTTATCTTTATTCTTATCTTTTTATGACATATTCTGATTATTTTGTTTCTTTTTAATTGAATATTCTTATCTTTATGTGACTTATTATGATTATTCTACTTCTTTTTAATTGAACCTATATTTGACGTTGATGTTGAAACTTGCTTATACCAAGGTTGAATTTCAATTATATCTCAAAATTTGGATGACTTGATTAGACTCATAGCTATTAACTTTTCTTCTTTAGCCATTAGAATCTCATAGAATACCTCAAAGGTGGGCATTTGATGTGTTGTGCCCAATGTGAGCCTATGAGTCTAAAAGCTAGAGATAAGGGATGAATATTCAGGACCTAATTTGTGTAAGTCACTAAAAATTAATTGAATATCATTTTTATCAATTTTACATTCATAAATTTGTGCTCTAAGATCTATGACTTTAGTAATGTAGTCTTGTATTGTAGCATAATTTTTAGGATCCAAACTAATGAGTTCATTGTCAATTTGGTAACCATGAACCTCATCTATTTTGTCAAACAATTATGCTAATTTAACCTAAGCGTATTTTGGATTTATACATTTTTCAAGATGAAAATTCAAATATAAAGACATGTAAGATCGAATTCATCAAATTACCTTAGTAGTTTCAAAAATTAAGTGTTGTAACTCTTTTGCATCAGTAGGTGGAGTAAGAAGAGTTGTTATGTAAGGCGTATATCCTATCATCATTAATGCATTCCAAGAATTTTGTTTCCATGTGTTATATTTATATTTTGTTGATAGTGGGAACTTCAGATTCCCCATGATGCAATTGGAAATAAACTATCACAAAGCAGAAATCAAAATACAAAACACACCATAAAACCCTCCTAAATTACTTAGTTTTATCCTACCTAGCAAGTATTTTTTGGCACTTTATAATTTAATGTAGTTACAAGGATATATTATAATTTTTTTAATTTTAAAAAAACTTAATTAGTCCCTCTAGTCTAAGAATACAAAAAATATGCTCTTTATTACAAAAATTTATGCACCAATGTGTTGTGCTAAAAAAATAGTAACTTTAAAAAAAAAGGACCTCAATATGAGGTCATATGTGAAAGTTATGAACCTCTAACATTTAAAAAATGAGTATGGGAAAGGTTTTATATAGAAAAACCTAAATTCTATAAAAATATGGAAAAATCTAAACAAAATTGAAAGTACAATAGTGAAAATCATGAAATTTAAGCTATTTTTTAAAAAATCACTCAAAAATACTTTCTATTGTTCAAATGGTGGGCTCTCGAAGTTTCC
Source organism: Torreya grandis (assembly GCA_037957365.1). Lineage (NCBI taxonomy): Eukaryota > Viridiplantae > Streptophyta > Pinopsida > Cupressales > Taxaceae > Torreya > Torreya grandis. Next base: position 1,336,770 of record JARHVA010003763.1, on the reverse strand, counting down.
CTTTCAAATATGTTTGCTCATCCATGAGGCCTACCAAAAAAAATCCCTACATATTCCATATGGTCCATACAACCATACTTGGGAGCAAAAAAAAAATTCCTTCCAGGTGACTGTGTCTAAATTAGATAAATTTTATATGGATCCATAGGTTTTAATGCATTGTAAATGCAATCATGAGGTCCATTTTAATTATAAATGCTTTTAAATTTTAGGTACCCACTAGATTTGGGTTTGGTGATTTTGGATCAAACCCTTACTAATTTTGCCTCTTGTGCCCAATTTGGATAAAATTGTAGATAATTTTGACTATCTCTAGCACTCTAAACTCAATGATGAGCTCAAAAATTCTCCACAAAGCTCCAATGTATACCTGTCTACAAAATCTAAAATTTGATCCTATATCTAGATTTTTTTCTTGAATATTTAGCAATTTATAGATTCAAGATAGCTTTGGTACCATGTTATAATTAGCTACATGATCTAATAAATCTAATAGAAAGCATAAAAAATAGATAAAATAGTAATAGTAATAGTAATAAACAATAACTGTATATTTGAGATAATAAAAAAAATGAATAATAACTCAAATATGATGAATTACTCTAACAATTTAATATTAATCTGATATTGAATACACAAATAACCATTGCTTATATAGAGTAAGGCATGCAAAATAAAGATCAGGAAACTCACATAATACGTGTAATTCAACTGATATCTGACTATAAGAATAGTGGGTTACAACTCCAAAATAACAAGATAGGTGTCCAAATTTTGTAAATGATCAACACAAGTTGACTACTAGTTAAGCAATCTTATCTTACCTTAAATAGTGAAATAGAACTCCACTATAACAAGATAGGTATCCAAGTTGAAAACTAGCTAAGCAAGCTTATCCTATCTGGTAAAAATAATTAATAAACATAAAAAACTAATTATAATAAGTAATTAGTGTATCAATATAAATAATAAATACAAGTAAATGCAATAAAGCAAATAAATGTACCAAGATGCACTAACTTGTCTTTTTATTTATATGTGTTTATTTGTGTTTTCTTGGTGTTTTGTTGTACTTTTGCACCTCTCTCTTTTTTTCTTCTCCTTTTCTCCTTTTATTACTTCTTGTCTCATCTTGGTCTTGTGTTTTCATCTATATTTTTTCTTATCTTTTTTGTGTTTCAAAACATCTTGATGATTCACATTGATCTTGATTATTTATATTTTGATCTTATGTTACTAATTTCTTCTTGGACCATTTTGTTTATTTGATTGTTGTTGATGTCTTGTTTTTCTATTTGCTTTTACTTTTCTCTTTCATGGTCAATAATTTCTTGATGGTCCACATGGATCTTAATTATTTATATCTTGGTCTCATGTCATTAAGATGTTCTTGCCATTTGTTTTTAAACATTTTTGTTTCTACTTAAGTCTTGATTGATCATATCTTGATTTCAAGTTAGGTTCATTTATGTTTTGTTTTTTTTTCTTTGCTTTTTTTGTTAAAGTGTAAATATTTTTAACCCTAGTTTTGGTCATTATTTTACCATTATGTTTAGTTAGAGGTATTCACATTTGAACTAGCTCAGTGCAATTAGAATATTATGTCATTCTAAGTTATTCATACTTATAATGCCTAATTTATTTTGCTATAACAAACACTTTGTGCTCAAGTTTCAAAGTCTTAACATCAACATCACTTTGATGAATAGTTCTCAAAAACACTTTACATAATATAGGCTCATAATATGAAAATAATAATCTAGGTATCATGCATTTTAACACTTGACTCTATGCTTAGACATGCATCTCTTTGCATACATTGTGGGTCAAATCAATTCTTGGTCAATTTTGATCATTCCTCATTCCATTCTCTCCCAAACTTGGGGTGAAATACATTGGCATAAATTTCATGTTAGAACATGAGTCCATGGAACTATGTAGGTATCACCCACTTGTTTTATACATCTGGACTCAGCTCGACCATCTCCATTCTTCTTTTCATTTGTCCCATCACTTTTTACATTATTGTATGTTGGGTTTTATATGGCTTCCTAAGACATTATACCATCACATGTACATTTGTTCCCACTCATTTTAACCTATTTTTTCGATTATATTCTTAAGCTATTTTGCTTTCCAATTTCCCATTCTAGGGCACAACATCTGAATAATGTCAGAATCAATCAGATCTATAGGGGGGACCATTATTTTTTCTTTATCAAATGATCAAAATTTTTCCCACTAGGGAAAAACTACTTTATCATGATCATATTTACTCTACTGAAGTACTTATTATCTTCTCTTTGGAGACCACATTCTCTTTTCCTCTAATTCTTGGCTTTCCACACTAATGCCCATGATGTCAATATTTTAGTGTGTAACTTGTCTCAAGATTGATCAATGTTGTAAGTACACATCTTGTACTCTCAAATTAGGTATGTTTAAAGTATGTCCCTTACATTTATGGATTGTATCTTTCCTATTCCCCCCATCTACTCAGGTCTATTATACCTATAATTATATTTTGATCATTGATGGTAATCACGTGTGCAACAATTCACTCATTTGGGTATGATCTATTCCATGGGTTAATCTCTCATTATCCTTATCTTTTTGAGAGTCCATTCTTCTTTTTCATCTTAGTATGTCCTCTTGAGTTGGCATCCTAGGTCATTTCCAATTTCTTCTTGATAACACCTTTCTTTAAAATGATGTTGTTTCATCTGAATGTCTCATTATGCCTTCTCAAATAGGGGGAAAATGTAGACATCCAATTCCTAACACCATTTGTGTTGAAATTATCAATCTTACTCTAATTGCACTCAAATGCACATTTTAGGTCAAAATCATTAAAACAACTTAAATGGTTCAAGCTTATCATTTACAAGTGACAATTTAGGTCAAACTACCCTAAATAGGCCAATGCATTTTATGTGATACTTAACTTTGATCATTTCATTTCCAATCAAAATGATGATTTTGTCTTTTTGTGCTCTGAATCACTCTTTTCTTCTAATTCATTGGTGCATGTCACATACCTTTGTTATTTTATTTTGGGAGAATCCTAAATGGAAATATGGTTCCATCATGTCTAACATCACCTTCCAATTCTTCCTGTGTTAAATGATAACCCAATAATATAACTTTCTAACCATTTTGATTAGTTGAGGGCCAATTTCTAAATAATTACATAAATGTTGATTAACCTTGTTTAAGGCTACTTAATCCAGATCAAGAGCTTAAATGGATTTTCCATGAGAGTTTTTGAATTTTTCTTTTGGAAATTTATTTCTATTAATTTCATCACCTAATGACATAATCATATTGGGTGGCATCCATAAGCCATAAATGAATAAAATATCAAGATTAAGGGTCTCCCATACCTCATTAAGACCCTCCATGCCTCTTAAATTCCCCTCTATCCCAAATATTTATAGGAATATTTGTGGATTTAATTATATAATTGGATTAATTCATGGCCACACATCTTAATCTTGAGATGGACGGTCATGATTGATCCTGATCAATCTCAAAAATCTATAAATAGAGAGGTCATGAACATCATTTTTAAGCTTGATTTGTGCAAATTTATAATTCTAATTTATCTCTACAATCTTTAGTATTAATCATTTTTTTTCATTAGCAAGCTTCATTTGATATGTTAGAGTAGAGATTTCATCTACTTTGAGCCTAGGTTATGTAAATAATTCTTGAGACATGGGAGGAACTACCACCATTGTTGATGAAGACAAGAACTCTTGATCAAAGGAGAACATGCTTTTGAGTTGCACTTGTATGGTGAATCCACTCGGGAAGGTAATTGGTGTTACTTTCTTTTAATTGTTTATTGCTATCTTTTGTAATTTTTGCATGAATAGATAGGCTAAGTTTTGTTGTCTTTAATGCATTTTTCATGATTTATTGTCTAACTCTCTTTGTAATCCTCTCTAAATAAATACCAAAAGTAAGCACGTCATGTCTCCTTAGGGAGTGGGCACTTGGTCACCCTTGTATTCAGGATCAAAATAATTCAATCTTTAGGAAGCAATCTTGACAATGCATAGAAATGAAAGAGTATTCTTTGCCATAAAATCTTCTTGTATTATGTAGTCAAAATGATAATTCTTAGAATGTTTCACACACTTTTATATTAAGCAGGGTTCTACCTTTTATTATAAATAAAGGAAACTAATTGTTCCTGGATACTAAGTAATAACTTAACTAGATAAACATGATAATATTCATAAATATTGGTTTATATGGACAAAATAGGGAGGATAATTATAAAAAAGATCCACACTTAGTTGGGTATATCCTCATGGGATTTTAAACTTCTTCTTGTAACCATATTTGGTTACCAAATTCATATAAAATGTATTCATTGCCAAAGTTACAACCTATATATACTAGCTTATATAAATGGAAAGCTACATATAGATACAAATCTCACTCTCTCTCTCTCTCTCTACACACACACACACACACACACACACACACACACACACACAAATAAAAATCATCCAAAAGATATATGGAGGAATCTAGATCATCATAGAATGGTAGAAGGAATATTTAGAATGCCTTAAAAACATGTTTTAGATGAGTCTATAAAATGTTATGGAAGTCTATAGATTGACTATCAAAATTTATAGATATTTTTTCAAAATCCATAGCTTAACTATTAAAATCTATATCTCAATTGTGAAATTCCATAGCTATCTTTTGAGGCCTGTAGAATGCCTCATAAAGTCTGGAGCTTCTCTAGAATGATAAGTTTATGAATAAGGCCCTTCTTTGTCTTCATGGGATCATATCAAGACTCTTATTCAGATACTATAATACCTGTACATATCAAAAATGGAGGACTAAATATGCAAATAGTTATAAAATTATGTAAAGAATGCTAACTCAGGGTCACATAAGCTTAAAGAGACAAAAGCATTCATCTTCTACCTTAGCCTAGTTATAATCCCTAAGAATACATGTAATTCTAGATCTAAATGGAATATTAATGTATGTTAAGGATGATATATTATGGTAATAATGAGTTATAATGTGGAATCATCATTTCCACCAAACTTTACCTTTTGCAAGTCCCATTACAAACTATCTTCTTCAGTCTTCATAAGTGTAGATTCTCTGCTCCAATATGAGGATGAGATCATAGATGGAGTATAATTATTTTCCTATTTTCTCATGAGGAGTGAATCCCATATCCCTATTAAAAAATTAAAGCCAAAGTGTAAATTTCTCCTCAGATTGTGGTTCTAAGTTCTGCCATGGAGACATGGGATAAATCAATAGGGGATGTCTGAATCTCTTCATATCCATAATTTCTATCCACTTTCTTAAATTAAATTGTAAATGATTTGAATGATGTCTTAAACTCTCCTAAGGGTCCATATTATACTATTGGGAGAGATAACTTCTCTTTTTTTAAAGGAACTATCAACAGATTCCATCGTTGATTAAAGGTGGTAAAAACTTGATCAAAGAAGTGTTGAACAAACAACTCAAAATTCATAATACCATCATGTAAAAAATGAATATAGTGGTAATGAACATCATAACATTGAAATTAAAGGTGTTTTAAATCTACCATCACTTACCATGCATTACCAAATTGAGGTCTGAAGCATACTCCAACTTCTTATGCTATACTCATATGATCACTACATCTATTTTCCCAAGCTATTTGATTTCAATAGGTGGAGAGAAGGGCTCTCAATTGTAAATCACCAACAAATAGGTTGATCAAGAAATCATTAGTGTTGCCCAAAATAATATCACATAATAAATCTTGTCTGTCAGGAGTACTTTTCTGATAAACTACTAAGAACTTTTCACTTGTGTTGATCTCATGTGGCATTCCACAAGAGATTTAAAGTAATTGTCATCTAAAAAAATGTTCACACAAGAAAAAACTATAGAATTTCCTTCTAAAAATAATGAGCATATACTTTTAGAATTAGAAACTTAAAAACTAACCCTTAGCACAAAAGAAAACACTATACCTCCAAAGCTTATGATGTTGTCCTTGATTATCCTTGTTTACCTATTCTAACAAAAGGAAATTGCATGGATTAGTTTGAAGAATAGTAAATAATAGGAAAACATCAAGTTTATTTATTTTGGGACAAGGAAGATCAATCATAGATGATGATTAATCCTAAATTTTTGAACTCACTTTTTTTATTTTTTTCTATTTTTTTTATTTTTTCCCTTGACCAGCCATTTACTGATTTTATGGTCAAGACTAATTTTGTAGTACATGATCAACTAACAATTTGGTTTTATGATCATGACTGTCAACACTGTACCTAAGGATTTTCATTTATTTTTATTATTATTATTATTATTATTATTATTATTATTATTATTATTATTATTATTATTATTATTATTATTATTATTATTTACTTTTTACATTTCTACCTTTTTAGAGAAGAGGTGATTCCCCTTCCTTTATTGAGGTTATCTTTACTTCAAGGATTTGTTTTCATAGAAGTTTTGAGTTCTTCCATGAGACCAAACTTATTCTATACCATTTGGATGAATTATTCTTTGTTGGAAGGTTTTTGGTATAACTTATACCTATATCATTTAAATATGAGTGTCTTCTAATTACCATTTATAGGTAGAAATTTTACTAAACCATTATCAAAAAAAAATTCTATCTGAAATTGTCCTAGCCATCTAGTTTTCAACTTGCCTTTGAAGTGATGGTACTTAGAATAATACAAGAGTGCCCAATATCCTTTATATTTTATTTCTTTAATGTGCAAACCATGTCATTATTTCCTTTTATACTACATCATCTCTATTTTTTACAAATCTTTGTCCTTATCTCATCCAACTCATTTATTTGTAAAATTCTCTCTCTGTGTTCCATCCAAGTCAATACCTACTTCTAGTGTAGTACTTATAGTTTGCATTTCAAATTCAATTGAAATAAGAGGCTTCTTACTAAATACCAATTCATATGGTGAAAAAATAGTAGTGGTCTTCCACATTGTGTTGTATTCCCATACAACCTCTAGAAACTTGGCTACCCAATTTTTCTTGTTTCTACTGATTATCTTGGTAAGAATGTTCTCTAACTCTCTATTCATAACTTATACTAATCCATATAATTATGGGTTTTATGGAAAATAATTCTTATGGTTGACTTGGTAAAACTCTTTGAATGCTTGAATCATATTGGATACGAACTAGGGTCCTTAATTAAACACTATCTCTCTAAGTGCTCCAAATTTATGAATGATCTTGGAGTATATAAAATCTACTACTGCATCTTCTCTTGTAAATGGAAGAGCTTGTACTTCAAACTATTTGGTCATATAATATGTACATACCATAAAATACTCCTTCCCTTGAGCATGTGGGTCAATGGGCCCAACAAAGTCCATGCCCCACTTTTCAAAGGGTTCTAAAACCACTTGAGGTTAGACGGGGATTTCACAAGATAGTGTAGGTTTACCTATTCTCTAAGGTCACTTGACTAAGTTAATGTTCTCTATGTAGATATTATGGGTGCATATACTAGGATGGATTCCCTTCAAAGAATTTTACTTCCTAATCATCTATTAACCAACTATTTATGTTGAGTAACTTTCTTGGTGCTACTTTTATTTTTTTAGTACCTATATGACGAGAATCTATTTATTTGAATACACTCATTAGAGATTTGAGAGGATAGGGATTTGGTAAAAACATATGAAATGTGACACCATATTTAATAAATTTTTCTCCTAGAGGAATCACTCCAGCTAGAGGATAACATAAGGCTATCAAAAAATTATTTTAAACTTAATGTTCCCATTGCATAACATTGTGTTGGATGTCCATATAGTTATATATAGTGCTGGAATAAGTGAAAAAGGATAGATGTTTATAAAGATAGAAATATCTCTCTTTAAATATTATTTTGTCATACTCTGTAGCTGGTCAAACAAAGTCCATAGTTAAATGAATAAGGTTCATAGATGGATTGTCAAAATCCATAGCTAGACTATCAAAGCTTGTAGTATTCTCGATAATTCTTGGTAACTCATCCTCTATTTCTTCTATATGATCAATGATTGTGACAATAGCTAGAGATTAGATCCTATCACATTTCCTTTATGCTTATCTACCCATAACTTTTTTATAATATTAATTGATGGTGATATAGGTGGATATAAAGAAATGTGCTTTACTTTAAGACCATTTGAGATGGTCATATCTCCTAATATAAAATAAATCAAAGCTACCACTATTGCTAACCAAAGCCTTATTAGGATCAATGGGTATCCAATTTGCTTTTTCTTAGGTTTTAGAACAATAAGATCAACTGGGTATTCCCATGACTCTATAGTTACTATTATATCCTCTATGATGTCTTCTGGTTTGGCAGTGGAATGGCCTACCTTTTTTAAGATTGTGGTGGTGGGTTGCATACTTGTTAAAGAGATATTTTTCATGGTGATAGTAGTCATTACATTAATAATATCTCCTAATTCCACCAATACATTTGGTGTCACTTTCTTTCCAATCATTATATAAATGAAAGGAATCCCCAGGTCCCCATACTTGGATAGAAGGAGCTTACCTACTAATAAATCATCAAGCTTTCCATATACTTGTATAGTCTTTGGATATTGTCTTTTCCTACTAAGTGACTTAATGCACAAATTTTTTATTACTCTATTGAGTTATGGAATGCCTCTAATGGATTACAATAATGGGATTTCTATATTGGTTTTTATGAGCTCCTGAATCAATTCAGATTCCCTTGCATCTTCCACTTCCTTCAATCATTATAGAAAGGGAACAAGTGGAGGAGTTTTGGTAACTTAATTTTTTTTAAAGTTTCTCTCCTAACTCTTCTTCTTTAATTGATTGGGTTTTTTGACTTTTTTTCATGAGGCATTTTTATGATGATAATCTAAGGTTATTGTAGTGTTTTTGCTAACCCAAAATGTATGTCTGTATATGCAATAAAACCTACCCCTATAGTTTCACCTTGTTAATTAACATAAACCTACCTATTATTTGGATTTTATACTAACTAGGAAGGTAGCTAAGGTTTGTTTATTTTTTCTATAGGGGGTGCTTAAGTTTGTGGAGGAGCCATTAATGCTTATTATTGTGTAAACCTCCTTTGTTGTTGGTTAGAGTTACAATGTTGATTTACACATGGTTTATGATGATATTATGGTATATAAGGTTATTGAATAGGTTAAGGCATCATCTATGGTTTTGGAATCCATTCTTGGTTGCCCCACTGAGGTGGTGTTGCCACCCAAACTTGTGGAGGTACATGCCATGGTGTAAAAATAATCCTTGGGCCAAACTGTTGTGGTTGATTTTGTGGGAAGTCATTTCCTTGCCTTTACACATAGTTTACTTCTTATATGTTTTGTATATTCTATTTAATATGTTATTAATATTAGGAATGTGATTACAATTTCTTGTATCATGATCCTGAGCATCACATATTCCATAGATTTTTTTAATCTAGAGGATATTCTTTGAGTGTGTGTTTTAATCTGCACTTTGGGCAATAGATTTCTAGTGGTTCAGTGTTAGATTTAAATTTATATTTTAATCCATTTAATGTTTTGTTTAATTGAACTAGTAAATATATTTTTAAATTTTCTACTTCCTCCATGAGTTAGCTCACATCACTAGATTTCCTTAGTTTACCTCCCCTACTACTAGGTTTTATCCCAGAGTAGCTATTACATAATTTGGTAATATCTTCAAAGTATAGTTTGGTAATATCTCCCATCCCCATGAGATTAAAATAATCCTTGGAGGAATCATCTAATCCTTTAAGTAAAATAGTTTTGATTACTTCCTTGTATATCTTATATCCACAACTATTGTGGGCAAAAGCAAACTGGTCTAGATAGTCTTCAAGGTTCTCATCCTCATTCTATTTTATCTTCAATAATTTTTCGTTTCTATCCTTGACCCTATAATAATATTGGTATTTATCTAGGAATATTATTTCCATTTCTCTCTAAGTGCTGATAGAGTTTCCTATTAGGCCCATAAACCACCTCATTATTCCTTTGTTCAAGGTAGAGGGAAAGAGTTTCAAATTTTGATTTTTTGAAGTGTATTCATAGGTTTGACATATAAATTTGAATTCAAAAAGTAATTAGTCTGGGGATTTAGTGGATAGACCTCTAAAGGTAGGTAGATTGGATAGGGAAATATTTTTCATTGTTGTTCTATCATCATTTTTAAGGATGATAGGGTAAGAGAAAGTCCTCTTAGGAAGACTCTTGCAAGGTTTTTCTACATGACCTACATGTTACCCCATTGTAGATAAATTTATATTGAGAGGAAGGTATCCTTAAAGATCTTATAACTATTCACTATCTAAAATTTGTATTTTCCTAGAGGAAGATTCATGTAGATCCTAATATGCACTTCCAAAATTCTCTCTTATTTCTTTCTTCAAGCACTCTATCTTTTCTTTAAGTACTTTTATTCTTTCCTTTAAAGGATGAGGATCTTTTGGAACAAATGTTCCTTATGAATCAATTTGCCTATTTATATACCTATATTTAACAAGATAGTAGTTATTATTATAATTTTGTTTTTTTACTATTAGCTTAACATTTTACCTTACTAACACTTTAAGAAATCCTTGATAACAACACAAAAAATGATGGGTGTCATTGTCATCCCTTCATTTAACTAATCTATGTTGGTGTAATTACTTACTAGGGCCAGTGTCTAAGGTTTTCTACATCAAGGTTTTTATTAGGATCAACTAATAGTGTTAGTTGGAGGGTTTATGGAGTTTATCTATCTTAATTTTCTACTTCATAAAGTTAAAATTAAGTGCTAAAAGAGACACACTTGATCAAAAGGTAAACACACCAAACTGAATGAAATGCTTGAAATAAATCACAAAATGTTGTTGAAAAATAAACAAACTAAAATTAAATATCAAATCCATACTTAATCTAAGTTGTATAATTAAGATTACTAAAATTAAGAAAATTATAAATGTTTATTTGAATCATAAAGCACACACACACACACACACATTAATAGTCTATTTAACTTGCAGGTTGTCAATCTAATCAAATGAATTACTTGTATTAAATTAAATAAAAAATAAATAAGAAATAAATTATAAGTAAAAAAATTACATGCATATTATCTCTTTATGGAGTGGACCCTTGCTCACCTTTGGATTCAAGATCAAAACAATTTGGTTCTTAAGAAGCGATATTGACTAACGCATAGAAATGAAAGAGTATTCTTTACCACAAAATCTTCTTGTATTCTGTATTCAAAATGATAATCATTAAAATGTTTCAAACACTTATATATCAAGTAAGGATCTATATTTTATTAGATATAAAGGAAACTAACTATTATTAGATACTAAGTAAAAAAATTAACCAGTTAAACAAGATAATATTCACAAAGATTAGTTTATATGGCCAAAATAGGGAGGAAGTTTACACCAAAGATCCACAGATAGTTGGGGATATCTTTTTGATATTTTTATCTCATTATTTCAACCATATTTGTTTACGAAAAGTCATATACAATGTCTTCATATCATTATGTCCAAAGCTGCGACCTATATCTACTAGGCTCTATAAATAGAAAGGTGCATATAGATAGAAGTCTATATATAGATATATGTAAAAATATAAAGTATCTAAAATATAAATATAGGATTATAGATCATCATGGAATGGTTAAATAAATCTTTTGAATGCCTTTGAAACATGTTTTAGATGACTCTATAGTGTGTTTTGGAAGTTCATAGCTCAACTCTGAAAATCTATAGCTTGGCTATCAAAATCCGTATCTCAACTATCAAAATCTTATCTTGACCATGAAAGTCCATAGCTATCTACCGAGGTCCATATAATGCTTGGAAAAGTATAAATCTTTATTATAATTATAGGTTTATGAGTAAGGCCCTTCTTTGTCTTCATGGGATTATATCAAGACTCTTCTCTAGATTCTATAATACATGTACATATCAAAAATCAAGGACTAAACATGCAAACAATTAGAACATTATCTAAATAATGATAACTCATACTCACATAATCTTAAATATACAAATGAATTCATCTTCTCCCTTAGACTAGTTATAATCCCTAAGACTACATGCAATGCTCAACCTAAATGGCATATTAATGGATGTGAAGGATGATATATTATGGTTATAATGATTATGTGGAATTATCAAAATTTTAGGTTAGAATAGTTTCCTAAGGCATGGTAAATGTTCAATGAGTTATTTTAAACTATTTCAAGGCAAATTCATGGTTGGAAGGTCCATTTGTCACTCCTTTCATGAAAATAAGGGTATTTTATAATATGTTAGTCAAGGTGTCAAGAAATTTGTAACTCTTATGCCACTTGGAAGATTAAATATTCTTTAAGAGAGAGAAACATGGCCTTGGAGGTATATTGAACTATATCATAACTCCTTTTCTAGTTGTAACTTTCATGGACACTTGTCAACCCTCTCTCTCTCTCTCTCTCTCTCTCTCTCTCTCTCTCTCTCTCTCTCTCTCTCTCTCTCTCTCTCTCTCTCTCTCTCTCTCTCTCTCTCTCTCTCTCTCTCTCTCTCTCTCTCCACCATTCTCTATATATTAAGCCATTTTTGGTTAAGTTGGTATCCTCCACCTGGGTATGGTGAATCCTTACCCATTTATTCTACCTTTTATCAATAAAAAAGTGATATTTTACCTCATTATATGACTACATGTAGTGATAAATATCTATATGGTTGATCTCATCAAGTGCAGATGTATGTCACCTTGTTTGTGTCCTATTTATCTTGACTCATGTGGCTATTTCTCTATTTTAGGTTGTATTTGGTGTCATCAAGGGTCTCTTATGGGTTTTAAAGTGAAAATAGTCTTCCCTCTCATCCTTAAAATTCCTTATGCTTATAAACAACATTGATATAGTAGGTTCAACCTAGGATGTGTGTAAATTCATGTTGTCTTGTAGGTCTTAGTACTTTATGCAATATGTGGTAGTGGTCAACAAATTTTAGTGCATCACCATTATAGTTAGGTTTTAAAAATAATAAATTAGTGAAAGTGAGCCTAATTGATTCATCAAAGGGATATAGACCTTCAATCTAGAGGTTTATCCTAGCTATAGACAACCTATAGGTATAGGGGTAATCCCATGTTTCACCAAATTAGAGAAGTCTAAACAACCTTATCCTAAAGTGAAAGATTTGGTGATAACAAGACATTAAGTTGAAATTCCATCACTTAGAATAAATTTAGATAGGATAATTACATGTGATCCCATGACCTCAACCTCCAAACTCATTCAAAATAGTGTTTTCATTATTATTTAGGAGCATGGAAATGTTGATAATAGATGTTGCTAAAGTTGAAGTTGCAAATAGAAAACTTTACCTTTAGTTATTTATGGCTCAAAAATGGCATTAACCACATATCTAGGGTGGAATATAACATCTAAGACTAGGTTATTAGCCTTTTATCACACCTATTTGAGAGACCCACCTATTTCAACCTCAAGAATGTGCTTCCAACAATAAGAAATATACAATTTATTAGCTTAACTTCATGCATGCATAAAAAAAAAACCATAATTCATCAGCATGAATTTTAAGAACCCTCACATGTATTTTGAATCCATCTAATTTTTAACTAGATCATGTCAGTGGAACAATCCATGGATGAATCTATGGCACAAGTTGCAGTGATTGGTCCTAAAATACAACTTTTTTAGTGAAGAGACAAGTTTTTATCCTCTAAATAGCATTTTAACTTCTAATACCTCTAGTTAAAATTACATCAATTATAACATTTATATATAGGTTAGTTACACATGATCGCATTACCTCTAACTCCAAACCCACCTAAAAGTGTGTTTTTAGTATTGTTTAAAAGTATGGAAACAATAATAATAGATGTTGTCAAAGTTAGAACTATACATAGAGAAATCTACCTATAGTGATTCATAGATCAAAAATGGAATTACAAATTTGTTTATGGTGTTATATAACATCTATGACCATGTTACTAGCTTTTGATAGAGCCTAGTCGATTCTAGCCTCAAGAATGCCCTTCCCAAAATAATTAAAATACATTTTTTTATCTTACTTAAGGAGTGCATAAATGAAAATAATAAGTCATTAGCACAAATTGTAAGAACCCTAATGTGTATTTATAATCTCTCTAATTTTTCCTTAGATAAATGTGATGGAACCATCAAGATAAATATGTGGCACAAGTGGTAGTGATGGGTCCTACAATGTAACTTTTTTATAGTGAAGAGACAAGTTCTTGTCCTCTAACTAGAATTTACACATATGGGACCTTCAGATGCATGTTTGTCACTTAGAACACATTTTTAAAGGATAATTATATGTACTCCCACAATCTCAACTTCCAAACCCACTTCGAAGCATGTTTTCATTACTGTTTAGGAGCGTGGAAACACTAACAATAGATATTATCAAAGTTGAAGTTGTAGATAGATAACTTTACCTCCGGTGATTCATGGCTCAAAACTGTTATTTTAAAAATATTTATGGTGGTGAATAATGTCTAGGACCAATTTCTTGACCTTTGATGATCTCGACTAAGAGACCCACCACCCATTTTGTCCTCAATAACACCCTTTCCAAAATAATAAAATTTAATTTTTTATCCTAACTTTAGGCATGCATAAAAGTAAAATATAAGTCATTGGAATGAACTATAAAAAACCTCATGTGTATATATAATCCCTATATTTTTTTCCTAGATTGCATTGATGGAACCTTCAAGATTAATATGCGGCACAAGTTGCAATGATGGATCTTTAAATGTAACTTTTTTATAGTGAAGAAACAAGTTCTTATCCTCCAACTAATATTTACACCTATGGGACCTCTAGGTGTAATTATGTTACTTGGAACATGTCTAAACATGAGAAGGACATGATATATCATTACTTCAACCTCCAAACCCACTTGAAAGCATTTTTAACTATTGTTTAATAGCATGGAAACACTGATAATAGATGTTGTCAACATTAAGTAGATTAAGAACTCTACCTCTAATGCTTCATGTCTCAAACCTATAATTTAAAACACATTTGTGGTGGTATATAACATTTAATACCATTTTCTTAGCCTCTGATCACACCTGGTTGAGAGACCCACTACCCATTTTAGCCTCAAGAATGTTCTTCCCAAAACAAGAAAAATGTAGTTTTAAAGCCTAATTTTAGGCATGAATAAAATAAAAACCATAATTCATTGGCATGAAATAAAATAACCATCATGTGTGTTTTTAATCCCTATATTTTCACCTCATAGCACATCGATGGAAACTTAAAGAGGAATTCATGGCACATGTTGTAGTGATGGGTTCTAAAATGTAACTTTTTTGAAATGAAGAGACAAGTTCTTGTCCTTTAACTATCATTTCTACCTCTGAGACCTCTAGGTGAAAGTACATCTTTTGGAGCACATATATATAGGTGAATTACATGTTATCCCATGAACTCAACCTTTAAACCCACTCAAAATAGTGTTTTCACTATTGGTTAGGAGTATGGAAACACTAACTATAAATGTTGTAGTTGGATAACTCCACCTCCATTGTTTCGTGGCTGGAAACTAGTGCTACCAACACATTTAAGGTAATGAATAACATTTAGGACCATGTTTATTAGACTCCTATCATGATTTATTGAGATATCCACCACTCATTTCTGCTTTAAGAACACCCTTTTTGTACTAATTTAATACTTATATTAAGCCTCTATTATCTTCAAGAATATGAAATTCTTTACTAACAGTGCCAACCACATGAAGGTGGAAGATTATTTGGCACCA
Source organism: Torreya grandis (assembly GCA_037957365.1). Lineage (NCBI taxonomy): Eukaryota > Viridiplantae > Streptophyta > Pinopsida > Cupressales > Taxaceae > Torreya > Torreya grandis. The sequence goes on along the minus strand of JARHVA010003763.1, from coordinate 1,320,923 downwards.
CTAACCTACCAAAAAGTTTGCTATTAAGTAATGAAAAATTAAATTTATATGTACTACCTACAAAAAAATAGAAATAGATACAATTAAATACATCTAAGTTTGACAAGTCAACATACCTTAGAATTCCAATCTAAAAAACCACTAGGATGTAATTTAATCTTAATAGTAACAAGAATAGATTCATGGTATAACTCACGAAATTTACATAGATTATTATTTAATGGCATCCCACGACATTTGACCAATTGAATATTTATTTCAATAATCAAATATGAATAGTGTAGTATATTCCTATTTGTTTTAAAGTCTTCAAACAACCATAAAATTGAATTTTTTATAGGATATCATCAAAGCCAAGTTCCAGTGACAACCACATATCTAGTGGGATACTCAATTTTTTTCTCCATCCATGATTGGGGAAGTCAATTTTTCTTTTCCTCTACACAATGACATAAATAGTAATATGTTCCCTATTCATTGTCCTTGTCAATAATAAATGTAAAAACATGGCTTGTATCAAGATAGATAGTGAGAATCAATAACTTAATATGTTCCCTTTTAATGACACTATCAAGATAGATAATGAAGATAAATAGTAAATTTTAGTGATCAAAATTACACTAAAGTAATTGAGCCCTTATCAAGTTTAAATGCCTAAGTCCTCAACCCAAGTCCTATTTTCAAATGTTTATTATATGTCAAGTTTTTTGATAAATTCATTTAAGTCTTAATTTGGTATTTACTTAGTGCATATAAGGTCTTCATTTTTTTTTGTCAAGACATTTTTCCTGATGGAAATAAGTCTTCAATATTTTTGTTTGCACAAAAATTTTGAAGACTTATTTATGTTAGCTAAATTATTTGTGACAAAAAAACTCAATGAAATTACATTGTTCTGAGGAAAATATCAAGTCCTTATTTATTTCAAGCATTTTGCTCATTTGAAATTTTTGAAGGGTTAATTCCTTTGGGCATTTTTCCCATGTAAAAATCCCAATAAAAGTTAATTTTCTCATCAAAATGTCAAGTTCAAATCTTTCAGCAAAAATGTTAAGTCCAGTTTCTTCAAGGAAATTGTTTCAGATAAAATGTCTAAAAAATTTATCCTGATGAAGACAAAAAATACAAAGACGCAATTTCTTTGGCAAAAGTGTAAAGTTCAAGTTCTTCAAGGAAATTTTTTTGGACAAAATATATGAAATAATTATCCTGATGAAGACAATGTCAAAGACCAAATTGTTATGGGAGAAGTGTCTAAGAGAGTTCAATACTTTAATAAAATTATCCTAGATAAAATGTCCAAAACAATTTTTTTGATAAACAAAATCCCACAATATTTTTATTGAAGATAGAAAAGTTGAAGATAGAGATCCCACAAACTAAATCCATTCAAAACAAAATCCTTGAAGAAATGTTATGGTACAAAGAGGTTGAATGCAAACAAGAATTCTAAATATAAAAAGCCTAATGAGCAAAGTCCTGAATGAAATTTTTGAAATGCATAAGTGATGGGCTCATGAATGTCATTGATAGGCATGTAAATGTCAATTTTAAGCCACAAAAAGAACCTATTTGTTTTCAAATGGAATCATGAGGTGCCTCTATGTGGCAAGATGGTTCCCAAAGCAATAGTGACTACTAAAAATGTACATATGAAGCCCATGGAGCTAACAAGTGGTGCATCCTCGAGGCCAATTATAGGCAGTGTCTAATGATGCTCTACCCCATGGATTATAATCTGATGATGCAAGTTTGATTAGATGAAAATATTTAATGGTGTGAGAGCACAATTAAAAAGTCAATACATGGTCACAGGCTAAATATTAAGCATGTTCCTAGAGATTGATGATACACGTTCAAGTGTACACAATCTAATATATGGTGAATATTAAGTCAAGACTTTTCAACAAATCCTAGAATGAATGTAAGATTACCACTTGTTAAGAGTGCATTATCCTAATAGGACATATATATACAAGTGTAGAGAACCCATGGGGATACTAAGTGTCATGACCTTAGGGCCAAAAATAGCTAGTAGTCAATAGTGCTTAGTCTTTCAAATCAAGATTGATGGCCCACATCGATCCATGCACATAGATCTAATGATGTGAGCCAAGATGTATTGTTAAAAGGGTTTAGGACCAACAAAGAAATGACACATGTCCTAATATACAAATGATAAAATTTCAAGGATTAGTAAATAGATCAAAATGGTGATGCCACTTAGGCATACACATCTTATTCAAGGATCTTGTACAAGGCAATTGGATGAGCTTTCACCACTGGTGTCAGGGTGACTTGTAAATTTTTTTTAGTGAGGCAAGGTAACCCCAAGGTTGAAACTAATTAATTTTTTTCATTAAAATATATGAAGAAATACCTAAAAGGATAGATGTGAAAAGACAAATTTACAAAATATGAAATGTGAAAAAAAATTTAGAGACAAAAGGTGAAAAGTTTAAAATACCCTAAGCCTTTTGAATTGTTATTATTGTGTTTTTCCAAGCTCCTCCATCAAAGGAAATTATAGGTGGGATACTCCAAAGATATCTCAAGTATCCATTGTTAGGAATAAATCAGAAATTGATGTTGAATAATTTCACAAAATTGCAATAATAATAGATATGAATAGAGACGTAGAAACAATAGAAATAAATGTGCAAAACAAAAATACCAAATTTAACATGGTTCACCTAATATAGGATACATCTACCAAGAAACACTTCCTCAAATTTTATTACAAGCCACAAGAGTACAATCCACTCTCAGATTTATCTTCTTATAATTACAATTCACAAATATTGTTTGGAGTTGTGCTCAATAAACCCTCTTGAATTCTCACCTAAATTCACACACACTATACTTATTTATCAAGCCCTTATTCTCATAATGTATTAACTACAATATATCTATCTATACATAATACATTAATAAAGTGGTATTATAAAACAATGGGTATCAAAACTATAGGCAAAGTCAACACAAAATGGTTTCCCATTAAAGGGGGTCTAAATTTTTTTTGGGGGATACCACCCCCAAACCTCCATTTTTCAGGGGATACCACCCCCAAACCCCTTATTTTTTGGGGTTGTAACCCCAAACCCCTATTCAAGTCATGGTCTAACCTTGAACCCTGACAAAAATACATATAGATTGTATAGTACATTATAAATGTACAATATTTAAAATACATTGTAATTTATAAATATGATCTACAACACAAAAATCTCCCACTTAGAGAATAATTTCCTCTAAGCAAGCTTTTCAACCCTTCACTATCATCTATGAAGGCTAACCAAAACTAAACATATCTTTAGTTTCTCCTTTATGACCACCTTGATCATCATGTCAGCAAGATTCTAACTGGTATGAATATTCTCTAGCTTCAACTTCACTTCCTCCAAAGTTATCATAATGAAATGGTACATAAATTATATATGCTTCATCCTAGAATGGAAATAGTATTTCTTTGCTAGATGTATAACACTATAAATATCACTATATATCTTCCCTTCCTACTAATTATGCCCTAAATCTTCAAGTAACTACTGCAACTAAATCATTTTTTTACTTACCTATGTGGCAGTAACATACTTAACCTCTATGGTTGACAAAGCCACAAGTTTCTATAGTCATTAAATCCAACTCATTTTTGTGTCACCAATAGTAAATACATATCCTATTGTATTCCTCTAGCTGTCTAAATCTCCATCCATGTCCAAATATACAAAAGAATTAAAAGTGGTGTCCAATCCACCATAGCTTAAAACTATCCCCATGGTCCCTCTTAAATGCTAAAGGATCCACTTCACTACCTTCAAGTGTTCTCTACCTAGGTCACTCATGTACCTACTTATTACTCATATTGCATGGGCAATATCTATCCTAATACACACCATGGCATACATCAAGCTACCAACTACTAATGAGTAAGGTACATGTGACATATAGATTCTCTCCTTCTCTATCTTGGGACATTATTCCTTTGATGACTAGAAATGGCTTGCTAAAGGAGTCCCAACCGATTTAACATTCTACATACTAAACCTTTCCAAGACCTTTTTAATGCACTCTTCTTAGGATAAATTTATCTTTCATTTCTTCTTATCCTAAGTTATTCTCATGCCAAGGATTTGTTTTTATAATCCCAAATACTTCATAGCAAAGGAATTACCAAGTTATTCCTTGAGTATATGATGGTGATTATATTATCCTCATCCATAGCTTTCTCCCACTTCTTCCTAACATCTACCTACATTACTTCTTCAAAGCGCTCTGGCTCTCTATTGTTAGTGAGTAATAAATAATTAAGAGATGGAGAAAAATGTTTAGGTTCCATTTTTACCCTAGAAGACCTTCTCACCACAAGATTTTGGGATTCTTGTGGAGTAGGTGCCTGAATTGGTTGCTTGGACAATTTATCATCTATAATGTCCTCCAATAATGTGTAGTATTTTTTGGAATCCTCTTTCTGATCTTGCAACTATTGTTTATACATGAATTTTTCATTAAAGACAACATCCCTCTAAAATATTTTCTTATCCTTAAGACTCCAAATCTAGAAACCAAAGCCATCCTCACCATAACCAATAAAGGTGATTTATTCATACTTAGCCTCTAATTGGGTCCTATCATCCTTATCAATATGAATGAAGGATTCACATCTAATTATTCTAAGAAATGAATAATTAACCTTCTTAGTAGACCAATCTTCCTTAGGTATGCCTCCATCCAAAGCATATGGACCTCTATTTATTAGATATACTATCATGTTTACTACTTCTACCTAAAACTACAGAGGTAGTCTTGCAAGCATCCTCATGTTCCTAGTATGCTCCATAATAGTCATGTTCATCCTTTCTAACACTCCATTCTACTATGGAGTTCTTAGAACCATCCTCTATCTATGAATTCCATTCTTTGAATAGTAATCAAAAAATTCATTGTTACAATATTCCCCACCATTATCTGACCTAAAACATTTTAACTTAAGACCTGTTTCATTCTCAACCAAGGCTTTCCATCTTTTAAGAATATACATCATATTTTCTCTTAATTACAAACACCCAAACTTTCTTAGTTACATCATCAATAAAAGTGACATAATAAGATGACCCACCAATAGAAGATAACTGAGCTAGCTCCCATACATTTGAATGAACTAATTCTAACTTATTCTCCTTCCTTGTATGTCTAACCTTAAGAAATTTTACCCTTTTATTCTTTATGCACACACAATCTTCACAAAAATCTAAACTAGACCCTTTCAATCTAGGTAACCGATTCTTCAAAGTTTTCATACCCTTTTGGCTCACGTGACCAAGTTTTTTATGCCATAAAGTTATATCTACATTTACAACAATTAAATTATAATAATCAGCACTAATTGATAAATAAATGGTGCCAACCTTATTACCTCTTACCACCACAACATCACCCTTGGTCACCTTCTAATAATCTTCTATAAATGTCACCATTTAACCTTCACTACCTAGCTATATTGTGGATACCAAATTCCATCTCAACTTAGGTACATGTCTAACATCCTTTAGTAGCCAAGTGTTCCCATTCTGTATCTTGATCTGAATACTTCATTTTCCTACTATGTTGCAAGGCTCATCATCACCAAGGTAAACATGTCCAAAATCCCCTTGAACATAATCAATAAAATAATGCCCATATGGTGTATCATGAAAAGAAGCCCCTAAATTTAAGACCCAATACTCAATAATATTGTCAATGGAGAGAATTAATGCATCCTAATAAATATTACATGTTGCCACATTAACTTCCTTGGTTTCTTCCTAATTTTTGTTCTTATTCTAAAGAGACCAAGGAAAAGAGGTGTCAAGGAATTTTTTTTGGGTTGGATTATCCCATAGGTGTCAAGGAATTGCAAGTGTTTGATGATAATGAGTTTTTTGTGAATCAAGTTAGAAGGCAGAATTTGACCAAGAACTCTTTGCTCAAATCCTATAAGCACAAAGTTTAGAACCTTGTCAAAGATTTCATGGATTTTAACATCATATCTATTCTAAGGGAAGATAATAATCATGCTGATAGGTTATAATCTATTGGTGCTCAATTTTATGTTCCAAAGATATACTTGCACTTGGGAAGGTATACACCAGTCAAGAAAAGCATGATTTCATTAAACTATGCAAAGAGTTTAGTGATATTTTTTCATGAGAGTATATTTATTTGAAGGGTTTTGACCCAATATTGGATCAACAAACCATAGAGCTAAATGAAAATGCCAAAGCCATAAATAAAAAATAAAGGCCAATCAATCCCAAGATTGAGCCTCTCATGAGGAAAGAACTCACCAAATTGATTGAGTCCAAAATCATCTTTTCCATCAAGCATTATTCTTGGTTAGCCAAATTAGTCCCTATTAGAAATAATAATGGAGACATCAGGTTGTGTGTAGACTTTAGGGACTTGAATAGAGTGTCTTTGAGAGACCATTATCCCCTCCCTTCCATGGAGCAATTTCTGCAAGTGGTGGCAGGTAATGAGAGGTTTTCCGTCCTAGATGGTTATTCTGAGTACAATCAATGACATTATATTGGTATATCTTGATGATGTGATCATTTTCTCCAAGCAGGAAAAAGATCATTTAAATCACCTAAGATATATTTTTGAGAGGTGTAGAGAGTTTGGAATCTCTCTAAACCCAACTAAGTGTATATGTTATTCATGAAGGCAAACTCTTAGGACACATTATTTTTAAGAAAGGACTATCTATCAATCCTGAAAGGGTAAGTTTCATCTTGTTATTATCTTTGAATAAGCATAAAAAGGGTTTTCAAAGCTTATTTGGTAAGATAAATTTCATTAGGAAGTTTATTCTTGATTTTGCTAACCTAGTCAAGCCCTTGACCTCCATGCTAAGGAAAGATGAGATATTCACCTAGATAGGAAGGAGGAAAGAAAGTTTTGAGGAGATTAAGAAAGTCATTTCCCAATCTCCCACTCTTGAAAGTCCAAACTTCTCCAAGGACTTCAATTTATACACTTTTGGGAATGAAGAGGTAATCTCTACAATGCTTACTCAAGATAATGATGAAAATTTTAAACAACCTATCACCTTCTTTAGTTAAGGTTTGGAAGGATATGAGATAAGGTACACATATGTTGAGAAACAAGTGATTTTAGTCATAAGGAGTTTAAATAAATTTAGGCATATGTTATCTAATAACAAGATTTACATTTTTTTGCATTATCCTAGTGTGAAAGACTTTTTGTTGAGCAAAGATTTGAATGAGAAAAGGGCAGGTTTGATCACCAAAGTGATGGAGTATGATGTGGAGATCAAAATAACCAAGATAGTAAAGGGAAAAGGATTGTGTGATCATCCTGCTTCAAATTATAAAAAGCAAAGGGAGGTTATTTTGGCACTCCATAATAACCATCCACTAGTTGTACCTTTAGCCATGAGGAGTTGGACATAAGACATGATTCATTTCCTTCAAACCAGTGAGTGTCTATAAGGTTTTGATAGGGCCAAGAGAGGTAATTTAGGCTACAATACATTCCTTATGTACTTATTGATGGAGTGCTATTTATAAAGGAATTTTTAGGTGTGTTGTTGATATGTATTTACTTGGATTAGATTGATAAAGTTTTACATGAGTTTCATGATGAATCAGCTAGTGGTCACTTTGATCCAAGAACCATAGCTGCTAAGTTTATGAGAGTGAGTTACTTTTGTCCTAGCTTGTTTAAGAACACTCACGCTTGGGTAAGGAAATGCCAAAAGTGTGATCTTTTCTATGGAAAATAAAAGCTAGCTACCTTACCTCTTCATCCAATCCAAGTAGAGCAACCCTTCATGTGATGGGGTTTGGATTTCATAGATCTGATCAATCCTCCTTCTAGTGCTAGTCACAAGTGAGTATTGATAGCCACTAATTATTTTACAAGATGGGTGGAGGTTATAGATATTAAGGAGGAAAATGAAAATTCAATCTTGGACTTCTATGAAGGTATAGTAACTAGGTTTTGAGCTCCTTTAACAATCATTTTAGATAATGCATTAGCCTTCTTAGGAACAAGGATAAGTGAATGGGCTTCGAAGCATGGCATATTTTATCACATCTTCCAACTACTATCCCAAAGGGAATAGAATAGCTGAGTCTAAAAATAAGAACTTAATTAGGATCTTAAAGAGGACTATGGAGGAGAATCAAAGGACTTGGCATACCAAGTTAAAGACAACCCTTTGGGCTAATAGGATCACCCCAAAGAGAGTAATTGGGAACTCACCTTACACACTTGTGTATGGAAAGGGGGATAGGCTTCATATCTCATTTGAGTTACTAGTTTTAGACCTCACCTATCAGCTATAATTAATGGAGAATGAGAGCATGGGAGTCAGATTATGTGAGTTGATGGAGCTTGAGGAGACAAGATATCAATCTATGCAAACCATGATAACTCACCGAGAGAAAACAAAGGAGTATTTTGATAAGAAGTCTATGCCAAGGATTTTTAGAGAAGGAGATATTGTCTTAAAATGGGATGAATATAGGACCAAACATGGATAGCACACAAATTTTGATGCTTTATGGAGTGGCCCATATGTGATCATATAGTGCAAACAACACAATGCTTTCCAACTCTCAAAGTTGGATGGAGAGGAGTTGCATATCCTAGTCAATGGGATATATCTAAAGCATTATTACTAAAGTTATTTTTACTTTTGTACATATTTTCTTATTTTCCTTATGTTCCCTAAGTGCCGATGCACATGTGTGAGTTTTTCTATCTTTTTTTGTTCTTTCTTGGTCTTTTTTTTGTTGTGTGGTGTGCTTCTTTGTGTTTTATTTTGGAATAATCCTTGTTAGTCATATTCAAGAATCCATTAACTCTATTGGCCTTGAGTTGGATGAGGCTACTAGTCTAGTTATATATCTAGCATACTACCCCTATGAGTCACCATTTTGTTGATCAAATTTTGGTCCTTCAATCCAAAATTGAGCACCCCTATTTGCAAAAAAATGTCTAAGTCTATATCTTTGGCTAAGTCTAGTACTTATTTTTTTCTTTAGAAGAAGTGTTATTTGTCAAGTCCCAACAAATGTACAAGTCTAATTCTTTTAGAGGGATTGTTTTGGTATTTTTATAAGTGTTATTATTTTGGGTTTTTGTCTTTGGGTTTTTGTTTAAGTGCCAAATTCTTTCAGACAATTTGTCTGAGATATATTTTTCAAAGGGCAACTTGAAACTTTTCTGAAGGAATTGTTTCAGACATTTTGTCTTAAACAACTTTATTGAAGTGAATCTTTCTCACAAGAAATGGTCCATTTCAAATTTTCCAAAGGGTAGGTTTCAATTTTTTTGAAGGGATTTTTTCAAGCTAAAGGACGCTATCAAATTTCCTAAAGGGTCACTTACAAGAAGGCCTAAAGGTACTTTTCATAAAGTCTGAAGGACATTTCAACTTTTTCAAAGGGTATTTTCATTAGAAAGTGGACACTTAAAAATATTTGGAAGCATCACATGTAGTTTTTCTGAAGTGACACTTTCATTTTCAAAAGATCATTCTATATTTCTGAAGGACACTTTTATTTTTGCTGAAGGATACTTTGTAAATTTTCCAAAGGGAATTTCAAATTTTTTGAAGGGTAGGTGACAACTTTTTTGAAGGACTTTTTCAAGCTAAGTGGATACTTTCAACTTTCTCGAAGGGCATTTTAACTTTCCCAAAGGGACATTTTCAAAATCCTAAAAGATTATTCCCATGGGAGAGTGGACCATTTCAAAAATATGAAGGGTATTTTCCTTTCGAAAGAGACACATTTTTTCCAAAGGGTCACTTGCAAGAATCTGAAGGGTAAGTTTCCTTTCAAAAAGGGTCTTTTTCACTTTTTCGAAGGGTCATTTCAAAGAACCAAAAAAGGGCCAAACAGAAAGTCTGAAGGAATTATTTCAAAGAAATTATCTGAGGAATTCTTTCAAAAAACTTGAAAAGGTGCCAAAGTCTAATTCTTTCAGACATTTTCTTTGATACAGAGAAAACATGATTTCCTTCAGATTTTTTATCCGTAAAAATCATTTAAGGCATAAAGAACCAAGTGAAAATCTAAAATAAAAGAACAAAGGAAATAAAAGACCCAAAGAAATTATTTCAAGAAAAGTGTTGAGATAAGAGGTCCAAGGAAATAAAAGTCCCAAGAAATACCTGAAAGGTGATGACCTACAGAATGTTAATTTTAGACTATGAAAACTAGCCATTGGAGTTGAAAAGAAAGGACTAGTGGGAACCTAAAGGTGAGGATAAAGGTAATAAGTGGCAATTATAACTAAGGTTTTGGTTCAGTTGTAACAAATGTAAATAATGTTTTTGGTTTAGGTGTAACTCATTATACCTGACTATTCGATGACATGGCATAGGTCACCCACTTCTCTCCCATGAAAATGTAATTGATTCTTTCACAATGACACATGTCCAAGTGAGTTTGATTTCTCTACCTCTCAAAGGCTATATGTATGCATTCTTTTGGCTTGATCAGTAGCCTCCACTAGTTATGGTGAAACTCTAGCCAGAATTGTACTCGAGGAACTATTGAAGAAATATACAAGTGTTGTTGCCACTCATATACTATAACATTGAGTAATGACTTGAATATTGTCAGTCTAGTCTAGTGAAAGACTGTCTTTTCTAGCTTGTACTCTTGATGGTCTACCAATTTATAGAAAGGAGATTGTTGCATATCTTTTCTAGTATTCTTTTCTAAGTGTAGAGCTATCTTAGAAGAGATTCATGACTATATATTTCTTTAGATATTTCATTTCATTGTTAATAATCGTATACCTTCTCAAATATAGCTTATGAAATATTGATGTAGCAATGGTTCCTAATTTGTGAGTCATGTGCAATAAAATACCTTGCGTTGCCTTTAAAGTAGTGTTTCAGTCAATTTGGAGGATATCAAATATTTGTGCATCACCACTTATTTTCTTAATAGTTTTCTTTAACCATTTTTGTACATAATTGATAGATTAAAGATAAATTTAAAGGTGTATCAAGAGGAGCTATCCCCTAATCTAGCAATTCATCCAAAAAAATTGTCACCCATAAGAAGAGAGATGATTCCATTTTTTTTATTGGATGAAGAGAGATGAGCATCTCCTTAATGGTAAAAATCTAAGAATCAATAGATACTATGGACACAACCTTTGGAATATTTGTCCTCCACATTTTTTTTGGACCTTGCACACTTTTGGATCTCTTCTACATTATGGAAAGTGAGTTCTAATACAACATTTTACTTGGATGCCCTTAGATTCAAGCCATGAGTTGTGTCCCTTCAACCTTACATCGATGTGTCAATTTTGAACATGAGGGTTAGGTCATTACTATCCAAGATGACCCTAGTCCTTTTACATCTTGCAACATGATGTACTGACCCAATGATATTATTCTTCCTCACTCATCCACCTCACCTCCAACCAACCCTAACCCCACCTCTACCATCGATGAAGCTTCAACTAACTCATCCATCCATTCTTCTTAGATCCATATAAAGGACCCTTTGGAGAACACATTCCAATATCTCCCACTAGGATAGTATCATCTCTTAGCCTTGAATGTCTTACTTACTCCTCAAGAGTATGGGAACCATGACCATGATCCTAATTATGACCTTAATATTAGAACCATCATTCCTTTCAAACTTCTCAACCACCAAACCAATTTCATTTATGGGTAACTTGACCATCCGCTTCTCACTCCCTCTATCATCTCTTCTATCCAACCATATACCTCTAAATTATCCTATTTGGATAAACTAGAATTTGCCAAATTATAACTCCACAGGTGTGCCTAGAAGGGATTCAACCTCAACCATTATGAATAGGGATCTTATGAGCTACCTTCGATCAAAACATAGAAACCTCATGAGTTATTTGGTATTAGGTTCATACCATGAGAAGAACCCATTGATTCAGCTAAATCAATCACCACCATTGAGGAAAACATCCCATCCTCACCAACCCCATCTCCTTCAAAGTTTGATGATTTTGAAATCATTCTTCCTAGCTTTTTTTTAATCATTACCATTATTTTGGCCCCCCTAACCTATAAAAAGGATGGTAAAACTAAAAACTTTCCTCTAATTCATATTGAAATGGTAGAAAATAATCTTCCTACCATCCACACCATCTAACATCAGGATGATGATTCCATTCTCACTTAACTTGGTGTGGGGAATTCTTCTATCCATAAATCCATTCCTCCTAAAAACCAAACCATGTTTAGTGAATACACTATAAATATCAATTTGGGTACTCAAGATAACCCATACATTGTAAATATTGGTCAATCCTTAGATCCCTTAGAGCAACAAGATTACCCTTCCTTCCTTCTTGACCATAGCATAACATTTGATTGGTTCTATCAGTATATGCCTAAGATTGACCCTTTCATTTCTCTCCAAAAAATCATCATCCATCTTGATGTTAAGCCTATTATGCAAAAGCTTCATAAGATGCATCTCATATCGCCCTTTTAGTCAAAGAAGAGCTTCAATGCCTTTTCTTTATAAACTTCATCTAACCCACTCACTATCCCCAATGGATTTTTAACATTGTTCCCATCAGTAAATCCATAGGGAGACTTTGGATTTGTATCAACTTTCATGACCTTAACCTGACTTGCCCAAAGGATGACTTCCCTTTGCCTAGCATTGACTAACTTGTTGATCTTATAGTTAGCCATGAGATGTTGACTCTCATAGATGATTTCTTGAGATATAATTAGATCTTGATTGCCCTAAGGATCATCATAAGACTTAATTAATCACTCCATGGGGATCCTTCTACTACTTGGTCATGCCATTTGGTTTAAATAACATAGGAGCAACCTACCAGTCATCAATGACCTACAAATTCCATGATCTCATCCATAAAATCATATAGGATTATGTAGATGATCTCCTTGGGAAATCTAAATATCTCAAGGATCATCTAGATATTCCTAAAATCATCTTTGAATGCCTAATACTCTTCCATGTTTAACTCAACCCCAAGAAATATATTTTTGGGGTCCTATCTAGAAATCTTCTTGGCTTTATTGTCTCTCTTCAAGGAATCAAAGTATACATATCTAAAGTTAGAGCAATCCTAGACATACCACCTCCAAGCCACCTTAAAAAAATCTATAACCTATAGGGTATCCCCAATCCATCTGTCACTTCATCTCTTATCTATCAAATAGATGTCAACCTTTTCACCATCTTCTCAAGCAAGATACATCTTGTAAGTGGACTAAGTAATGTCAACAAGCCTTTGATTCACTCAAAGTGTACCTTCTTTCTCCACCCATTATTACCCATCCTAAAGAGGATCAACCCTTATACCTTTATATATCCACCACTAGCCATTCCTTAGGGGATATGCTATCTCACCATGATGAACAAAACAAAGAGCATGTTGTTTACTTTATAAGTCGAACATTTATATATTATGAGATTTGGTACACCCATACTGAAAATTTTTGCCTCACTTTAGTCTTTATGGATACCAAATTTTGTCATTACCTCCTCAATCACAAAACCTATGTCATCACCCACACTAATCCACTCAAGTACATGCACTCTAAACCATACCAAAACTATTATATGGCTAAGTGGATCATACTCCTTGCTAAGTTTGACCTTGAGTTCCTCCAATAGAACTCACTTAAAGGGAAATCCATTGTTGATAAATTGGTTGAATCTATTTTTCCATACAACCAACCACTTCCTCTTGCATTTTTGGATGAGTCTATCATGACTCTTTCTCAAGAGGACATCACCTGCTAAATTACCATGTTCTTTGATGGCTCAAAGTGCTAGCATGGTGGGGGTGTCAAAGTTATTCTCATTCCCATCAATGATGAACCTCTTCCTCTCTCTTTTAAACTTAATTTTAAGTATACCAACAATATGACTGAGTATGAAGCCCTAGTAATAGGTCTATAAACTATTCTAGCCTTAGGATTTAAAATGATCAGTATCTTTGGTGAGTCATAACTTGTGGTCAACTAGGTCAATGGATCCTACCAATGTAATAATGATGTCTTGAAATAGTACAAAAAACTAGTTGATTTAATCTTGGCATCATTTTTTCATTACCTTATCCAATCTATTTCATTATCTACCAAAAAATTCATAGATACAATGGCTTCTCTTACTTCCCAAATCCCATCTCAACCTTTTGATTCCAAATTCTTTATCACCATTCATCATTTTATCACACCCTCTTATATCCAATCTAACCTCCCTATCATTTTTATTATGGAGTAATTTCCCTCAAACATTTGGTATGAACAAACCTTTGACTATCCCAACCTCAGCACCATTCCTCCCAACCTATCTAGGAATGCTCAAAGAGCCCTTGTTCAGAGTACCTCTCATTATAACATACTAAGACAAATCCTTTACAAATGTGGTGTTGATGTAATCCTTCTCTGTTGCCTATGCAATCATGAAACTTCCCATGCTATCAAGGAAATACATTATGAAATATGTGTGGGACACTTTAGTACTCTAGCTATCACTAAACATATCCTTCACCTTGGCTACTATTGCAGACCCTCAACCAGGAATACTATGATTATGTAAATAATTGTGTTAAATGTCAACACCATGCTAATTTACATCGAATGCTAGCCCATGGCCTTCAAGCATCCAAGGAATTTTGGACCTTCTCATAATTGGGACTAGATGATCCAAAAATCAAAAGCTTTGGTTGAAAGATAATTCAAAAAATAAGAACAACACAATTCAAATAATGCTATCTCTGAAAAGAGATGTTTTATTTATCAAAATTGCAGACCCAAACATATTCTTATCTCTGAGAAGAGATGTATGATTTCCATTTCGGGTTACATCTTCATTTATAAATATTTTGAAGGTGTGGGGAGGATGTGGAAGGTCACCAATCTTGATGGAGATGAATTGGTTTGACTTCCACGATTTACAACAATACAAAATTTGAGGAATTACTATTTTTAGAAACTTACTATTTTTAAACTGGACTACTAAAATTAAAATTTGGGACACTTCCATTGGGTTTTAGGGGTAAAAATTCATTGAGTGGAGCTCATGCCATCTCATGATGTTCCCCTCATTATTATCTTTCCAACAGTTTAAATGGCAAGTCAATTGGAGCTACGGTGCAAAAGTTATGGCTCCCAAAAGTTCCACCATCAAATGGGGTGGACCCATCACCCGAATTTTTATCTGAATTGTTGTCTGGATCACTAGATCTCATTGTGGAAATCAATACTCATTCCTCATAGTGGCACCACTCCATCATCATCACCACTAAATATTTCACCAAGTGGGTGGAGGCCATTCCTCTCATTTTGACCAAATAAAAAATGATTTTTGACTTTATCAACCATCATATCATCTATCATTTCAATGTTACTCGTAATATCATCATTGATAATGGTAAATCCTTCAAAATAAAAAATTTCAAGATATCTATGACACATTTAGAATCAAATTAAGAATTTCCTTGCCTTATCATCCATAAAAAAATGGACAGGCAGAAGCCTCTAACAAAATCCTCACGAAAATGTTAACCAAACTGGTCAGTGTTTTTGGTTGAGATTGGATCTTGCACATTTATTTCAATTCATGGGATTATCATACTAACATTCAAACCTCTATGGGTGTTACCCCTTTCTCATTGGTCTTCAGAGTAGAGGCAATTTTACCTCTCAATGTCTAGATTCCCTTTCTTTGCATATCCTTTTAATACATCATTTCTAAGAGAAACTATCATCAAAAACATCTAGCATGACTTGATCTACTTGATGAATGTCACCTAGCAATGCTTAACTACATTTATGTCTATCAAGAGTGAATTAAATGTGCCTATAAAAAGCACTTGAAAGAATGAGAATTTAACATTGGAGACCTTATCCTAAAGGAAAACCAACATGTAACCAATATGGAGAAAATCAAGTGAGGCAAGTTTGATTTTAATTGGATTGGACCCTACATCATAACCCACAAGTATGGATTAGGATCTTATCATTTATCCTCTCTCAAATACAAACTAGAACCTGAGCCTCTCAATATTCACATTTTCATCATTTCTTCTATAAAACAATGATCAAACTTGCCTTTTGTCTAACTTAAGCTCATCCCTTGATTTATGATATTTTCACCTTCCTCACACCTTCATCCCCCTTTTTGAGGAAATTACAACAGAGAACCATGTGTTTAACCATCACAGTCATAACCTAATCCTAAATATGGGTACTAAAAATCTACCCATTGCATGGTTCTATTACATAATATTTGTCCCTAATCAGATGGAATTCCATGGTCATCATCCCTCAAACCACATCTTTTACCTATCATTAACCTTCTTGTGCTCTAGATTTCACCCCCATAAAAGGTAAACCTCTAAGCCTAAATAGACTTATCTATGTCTAGCCTAGCATCAAAATAATTTGGGATACCAAAATATCACTTGGGTCAAATATCTCTAATATGCAGATTACTCATAAAACATCATATACATCATGTCTCATCAACATAAAATAGTACATATAATCATGTGCATCTCTTTCACTCAAAAATATACATCTCGCTACATCGGTATGTAAGTCATTATCAAAATCATGTATATCTATATCATATCATATGATTCCCTTGGGACACCACTACCACCTAGTGTTTATCCTCTTAATGTTCTAGCCTACGCACTCACTGAAGTGGCCCATTGACCTAGAGTCACTACCCCTACACCACTTGCCAAGACATCTCTATACTCACCCCATCAAAGCTCTGGTCGACACTGTGTCAAAACTATGGCCTCATAATATCATAGCTCCTCAACCATGGCCAAGTACTATACTATAGAGATATTTCTTGGTGGTCCTACTAGTGCTACATCTACTCCTCCTCCCTATCTTATAAAGTCCCTTTATTAGGTTACCAAGCCTAGTGAAGTCTTGACTTGGTCTCTCTCCCCTATCACAATCATAACTAGACCCTATAATGTCATAATTTGGCTTTGAAATATGGTAAACTATCCTTATAACACTATGATATATGCCTATGTAGTAGCTAGTGCCACTCCTAGACATCCATCAGGGCCACCTTCTTATGCTTGCACCTATGGACCCCCACCAATGGGATCCACATCAATGGGCTACCTACCCCCATCATCCCACCCAAAATCAGTTTCTACATATAATGTCTAGTACCATGTTGCATACCCATCAATAAAGTTAGCATCATCCATCTCTACTTTGACTGGCAGCTCCTCATGATCTTGAACCACCTCCTTGGGCTATGGCTTAGGAATTAAAAAATTAGCATCCTCCCTCCTATACCTTGGGAATAAACTTGGGATCCCCTGTATTAGGTTGAAATACCTATAAACTCTATTAAATAAGATGAGCTTAGTGTGACCCTCTATCCTCCCATGAATCCACCACTAACTTTTCAAGAACAAAATATGCCAAGTATAGTGGGTCCACCTCAAAAATCCCACACATGGCCTCTAGAATACATCCCAAACCACCAAGGCCTCCAGTGCCTCCCTAAACTAATATATGTCTCATACACCTCTTCTAACTATTGTCAGTGCATAATGACCCCTCTACGACATGAAGCACACCCTGAAGTCCATATAGGCATACCCCTCCCATGGTAACCCCAATAATATCAAAACCCTGATATGCTCATACACCCAATAGTACAAAACAAATCCCACATTGATACCATATCTCTAATGCACTCAAAACCCCCATAACCCTCTATAAATCTAAACTAGTAAAACTAGTACCCACCGAAAAACTATTTGACCAAGTAACATCTCCACCAGAAATCCAAGTAGTAGATATGAAAACTACCCACTACTCAAATCTATTAATGTAAAACATAACACTACCATCATCATCATCATCAACCTCATGTCATACATGGCTCTCTGATATAGAGTTCTGTATCTAAACCCTAGGGCATGCCATCTTATGAGCATATGATCATCACCATACAAGAGATCCATATGATCATCCCTCTCCTTATTCTCAATATGATATATTGACTTCCCTCAAATGGGCAACTATGTAAACTTATGTACATCCTCTAATAGGATGGCCATCTCTCTTGTCAGCAAAAAAAATGTGTTTATGGCTAGATCCCATCTTTTGATGAGGGCCATGATCATTATTGCATCATGTGGCATATGTTGAAAGTGCCTCATCATGCCAAGGATAACCTCCTCCATATATGTCCAGTCATCCTCAGTCATCCCTTGATGGGTCTTCACAAAGATCTGAGAGAATCGATCCTAACTCTAGATCAGATCTCATGCCTGTAAAATAATTATAAAATTTAGTTAGATTTCTATTTTAACTACTTTACCCATGAACATCCTCTTTTGTATCTCATTCATTCAACATAAACCATCTTTTTGTTAAATACACCTCTTTATCAACCTATATCAACTTAAAATCAACCTATTTTAATGTTACCCTTAACATTCTAAATCCTAAAACATTTGCAACAAAACACTACCCTTAAACATTTTATTAAAACCTTCTAACCTATTCCCTTAAAATTTTTTCTTCAACACACCCAACTCTTTAGTCAGCCATCAATGGTCACTATGAATACCGATGGTCAAATATCCCTTTGGCATCTAGTCTTTGACCATCGATGGTCAGTTATGATTATTGATAGTCACTATGTGATCGTTAATTTGAAAATACCTAACCCTACCTACCCAAAACCATCTTAAATGTCATTCTAACCCTTTATAAACCTATCATTATGCTTATCTTAACCCTCTCCCAACCTACATACATCCTCAATTTCACTTTTTACCTATAAAATCAACCAAAACACCCCAAAACCTAAAAACTAGGGTAAACACAAAAGCCTATAAAACAACAACAAACTAACATAATTTAATTATCAACTAAAATACTCAATTCAATCCATCCCATATCTCATTCCTCAACCATCATTAAGGAATAATCCTAGCTCCCATCACTTGACCATGTCCTCATCTACCCTACATCCTCTGGTCTACCTCACTAGTAATCAACCAATCACCCAATCACCCAATCAATAATTGACCCCACCTCATCAATACTCTGGCATAAAATGTCAAATTTTCCAAGTGCACAAGATTCAAAGTCACTAAAGTCAAAAGTGAAAATGATAATTCTATTTTCACTTTTAAACCTTTGACCTTTTAGGTTTTCCCCCTAACCAACAATGGTCAATTTGATCACTGATAGTTGGGTTTGGGACCCCTAATCATCGATAATCAGGATTTCCCCTCTTTAACCATTTTTAGCACCTACATTTTTATGCCACCTTCAAATATTACCCTTCTCCACCAAACAATAACCAACCTTTAGAGATCACCTATTTTCCACTAACCAAGCATGAAACTTTGGAAAACACCCTCTCCAACCAACCATCTAAACATGTCCACCTATGATTGGCCATTTTAGCTTTAACTATCACATATTCTATGATGACCTTGCCTTGGTCCTTTTGACCATACTAACCAACCTTGCCATGTTGAAAATTTGAATTTGTACCACTTAGTACACAAAAAAACCATTTGTGTTTTTTACAAGAGCACTTCTTACCTTAGATACCCATAAAAACACCAGCTCTATCTAGTAGATTTGATAGGAATAACCTACTCAGCTATGGCTAATGTTGGGGACTGGTTACCTTATCACTTATCCTTCTATAACTAACCTTATTTTTATCAACCATGGAAACTTAGTCTTTATGCAATCTTGGCTATTACACTTAGTTGCATTTTGTGCACATGTTTTCTCTTTGAATTCCCAACCCTTTTATCATCAACCTTGTGAATCAGTATTTATTACTTATCAAACCCTGACTCAATTTCATTTTTACCTCATCGACTCCCAGTTTTAAGGGTAACACCTCCTCCCAAGCTCAAGTAACCAACTTTAAACTCATAATATATTTTTATTTTACAACTTGCTAACACAAATTTGATAAGAAAGAGGTGAAAAATGTAGACATCAAAATTATACACACTACAGTTTTGAATGTTGAAACACTCCTAGAACAGATGCTTACCTAACCTTTGACCATGACCCTAAGTTAGGTTAGATAATTATCTAACCAAATCAATAACTTACCCATTTTTACCCACTTAACCTTTTATGCTTGATCATCGATAGTTATCTTGACAACCAATGGTCACCCTGACCATCAGCAGTCAGGTTCCTTCCCCACCACTTAAATAAAAACACCATATGTATACAGGATAACATGGTACAATTTAATATGTTCACCTTACCAACTTCTAATGCATCATAATGCATAAAAATTAGTATCCCTAACCTCCTATGGAACCTTCTACCTCCATCTCTCTTTGCTTATAAAAGGAGGGGAGTAAGAGGTGAATAGGGTTCCATAATCAAACATTCTTGCACATAGTTGATCAAACTTTCCATCAGGTCTTCCTTCTAACAATTTAGAAACTACAATAGAGACCCAAACCTCTACCAAGATTTTTCTTGAGGTAAATTACCGTTACTCTACCAAAATTGCTCCAAGATTAACCATTAAGCAATAAAACAAGTATACTTTATATTTCCAATTTGTGGCTTTGGTTCCTGACCTCTCTATCCCAATCAAACCCTTATACATCTTAATTTCTAACTCTTATACCCTTAACCAAATCCTAGACCACTCACTAACCCATTATACAACTCCTTTTCAAAAAGTTTATAAAATCCATAAGAACTGTCGATGGTCACCTTGACTACTAATGGTCACCTACAACCGTTGATGGTCACCCAACCGCTAATGATCATCTTAACTGATGAAATTTATACCAACCATTGATAGTCATTATGGAAAAATATAATAACAATTTATTTTTAACCCCTTACGCCTAACCAAATCTAACTTTCTATATCCCTACCCATTCACAGACCCCTGCCTGATTTTTTGAACCTGACCTGACCTACTTTAGCACTAGTATAAACCTACTATTGTTTTATTTAGTTTATTTTCATTATCAAGAATATATTCCTTCTTGTATTTCATTTTAATTCATTTTTTAATTTGATGCGAGTACTTTCCTTTCATCTCTTTCAATTCAACTATTATCAAAGATTGGATTGACAGCCTCCTAGCAAGCTCTCGCTTCTTGGATCTAGCCCATGCTAGGTAGTCCACCTTATTATCTTTCTAACAACCCCTTTTGTTAGTGATTTCTTATCTATAGGTCATTATTCCAAAAACAAAGAGGATATCTCCACATTCATTTGGATCACAAATGCATAAACATGTTCTTCTACCATAACCTTATTACTAGTTTTTTACTTCTTTAAATAAAAAATAAGCAAAAATTGAGAGAAATAGGTGGTTACAGTTGTACAGCCATTAGCAAGTTTTGAGAGCATGTTTATATTTCCCTCATCAAAATAGAAATCTCACCATGCTTATCCCCATGCTATCATTTTGAAATATTTATGTGTGTAATATTTATTTTCAAGTTAATGAAAATACTTGTGGTTCTTTGTTGTTTCCTATAAATGAAGTGTAGTGACATGTTTGTCCTCATTAATGATTATCATTTTGAGCATAGATTTATATTATAAACTTTTTCTACATTACTTCAGGATAGGTCTTTGAATAACCTATTAGGGCACCCTAGGTTTATGGATTTGATAGGGAAAATAATTTGAAAGATTAGTTTCAGTGTATGTTGTAGTCTCTCAAGGATCATTTGGTATTTACCATTATCTTGCATTTTAATTTTTTTTGCATCTTTCCTAAGGAATATTTTAATGAAGTACTGCAAGATACCTTATTGTTTAAAAACCCTAGAACACCACCTTCCTTCTCTTTAATCATCTAACTTGTCCTACCCTATCCTACCCTACAAATAATACACCCTTTGCATACTATAAGTTTTATTTGACTTGAAAATGTCTAAGATCTTGCATATTTGAAATGTGTTTATAGTTTGTGTTTTAAATTCTAGTATTACAATCTCTTATTTGACCGGTGTTGTTAAATATTCTATAGAATGAATATTGGAGTCTCTTTCCCATCTATATTTAATAGCTTGTTTATGACTTAGATAATTTATGCATTTTGTGTGACAACCCTTAATGGGTGAAGTGTGCAAAATTGGTTATGCCCTGGTCATATTTGTTCCTTGTTCCAAGATTCCCCATGGAGATTGAATTCTAATATATATCCATGTGAGAAAGATACCCCATAGGTCCTCTCACCTTGGTTCAGGTAGAGCCAAAATTAGTAGGGAGCTAACCATACCTTTTATAAGTACCTCTCAATCATTTTCTACATTTGGTCTAATATTGATGCCAAACCTTTCCCCAGCTACAGTTAGATACTATCAAGTTTTTCATCATTATTTGACATTTTATTTCAAGTGTGCAAGGTTAAGTGTGTGAGGTGTAAAACTAGGAACCAACACTCTTCTAGCACCATTATCGGAGACACTTCTTATCGCCTATATTGTTGGGGACTCTTGCAAAGAGATGTAAGTATTTCAAGTTTTAAGGTTATCTATTTGTTATTTGTTATAGTCTAACTATCTTATCTGTCAACGTCATAGCACCTCACTTGGGATGTGTTAGGATTTGAGATTTTTGACAATATGACTTTTGTTAAGTTTATTGCAAAGACTTGTTAAAGTTACATGTTGAAAGTTATTTTTTCCATATTCCAAAAAATTTAGTTTTTTTGTTTTCTATCTCATTAAGCTTCAACTAATCTAATTTCAACACGTATCATAAATAATTTGTTAATTGTTATATTTTAGAAGTTTGATTCTAGTGGTGAATCCAACTTTATCATCTGGTTTCAAGGAAGATCATTTCCTAGTTTGAATATCTATGTTAATTTTCAGCTTTGAGTATTTTTTTGTTTGAAAAGATGGAAGGATTGAGGTCATCCTTCAAAGGTGACTCATCCAATTAACTTATCCCACCCCTAAGTTTGCATCAAAGGTGAAGGAGACAAGTTTGGAGGCCCATTGAAGAGCATAATATGGTTGCAAAAGATTTCTTAGACTGTCAAGATCCTGATAATCTTGAACGTCTTGTTGAGACCCCCATTGTTGAGGATTATCATATCTCTCCTAGCAATTATGAAACCTATAGTCTTATTTACTACCTAGGTCCTTCTTAACCAGCTCAATCCCCTCCTAAGTTTGATCCACCAAGTCCACCACATTCACACCCTCACATCTATTTGCCATTAGTTCTTGAACCTCCCATTGAACCAATCATGAGGCATATGGACCTAGATGAGGATGATCATCCTACATTCTATGTTCCTAGATTCAATCCTATCAATTTTTATGAAATGGTAGGCTATCCTAATGAAGTCCCAAATGAAATAAGGAAATGCCTTCCAAAATTCCAAGCGAACAATGCAGTGAGTGATGATCAACACTTGATAAATTTTCACAATGTCATTGAAGATTATGAGGTTGAGCATGAGGATGTGTGTATCAAGCTATTTGTGCACATGTTAGAGGAAGGTGCTCATAAATGGTTCAACACTCTTCCCCATATATGCATTGATTCATGGGAAGAAATGAGGAATGTTTTCAAAATTCAATATGGTTATAGAATTGATCTAAGATTCCTTTTGGCTGAATTTGAAAACATCAAGAAGAATCCTAATAAGTGTGTTTAGGATTTTAATACATGGTTCAACAAAACTATGATGCGACTACCCAAAAACATCAAGCCTGATGATACAACATTCTTGATAAAGTATTGTGATGCCTTTGACAAGAAGGCTACATACTACTTAAGAGAAAAGGCCCCCATGAACCTATGGTTAACATTCAATATGGATATCCAAATTGAAAATAACATAAAGGCTATGGGAAAGCCCATGAACAAGCAGGCTGATGTGAAATTGATCAATCCGAGAAAGACATAGTCCAAAAAGATAACCAACCTTGAAGAGACTATTAAAACTTTGGTCTCTGTTACAAAACAAATGTCCTATGCATTATCTAGAATTGAAAATGGGATCCCACATGTGTCTACCAGTCAAGAAAGGGCTTCAAATCCAAATCAAGCATAAGGAAGGCTTGCTTTCGATCATCAAGATAATGATAAAGGGAAGAGGCTTGCATGTGAAGAAAAAATAGATAGAAACTAGAATAGGGGGCTATAAAAGAGGTTCCTAATCCTTTAAACACCAAGGTAAATGTTGTGAATTTTGATTTAGACATTGATTGGTGTGACACGTGCTTCCTTATGCACCCTCCATGTGATACTACTAAACAAATTGATAAAGATTTAGATGAACTTGAGTATGCATCATCTAAATATGATATTTTAATGCTTGATTATGAAAGTCCCCAAAGTAGAATGTCTACCTCTAAAAAGTGCTAAATGTTACTATGATTGATCAATTTTGGAGTGCAATCAAAATGGAGAGTGTCCCAACTTTTGACTTTGTTTGTGATGTTAATATGACACAAGCATATGAATTACCCATTCATGATTTTGATCTCTTATGCTCTATGATGATTAATAAATATCATTGGGGAATTCCAGCATATGAAGATAGGATGTTGTTAATTAATGCAATATCTACCCAAGGGAAGGAATATTACTTAAGAAGTAGGAAACTAGGTGCTACTACTCAAGACATTGCCCCTGTAATTCTAAAGGTAGGGAGTGCAAGCAAGGAAGCAAAGAAAGATACAACAATCTTAGAAGCTTCCAAGTTAGAACCTATGTCCCAAGATACTAATCCTAGAGGTGATCCTACTAAGAGAAATATAATTCACATTTTGTCAAGTATTCATAAAGGTGCAAGTGATGTAAAGACAAATCCACCCTTGAAGAATGCTATCAAGAGTGTTAATCTATCCCAGCCTACTCCACTTCAGACATTAAGTGAATGCATCCAAGATGAAGGTGTTGTTACACTTCCACAAAATACACTTCTTCCTCAGTATATCATGTGTGATATGGCCCAAGTGTTGAGTCAAATAAAAATCACCATGCCACGTGTTGAATTATTATGAATAACTAAACATAGGAAGAGGGATCTTGAGTATTTAGAATTTGGTGAGAGATCTATTATGAATGAAATTGAATTACCCAAAGCACCCCCAAAAGAAGATGAGGAATTATAATAGGTTTTTGATCCTACATCAGAGGTCTATTTGGGGACTACATTAGTGGAGAGCTAGTTAATTATGGATCTATTCTATATAACCCTATTCATCAATGGCTTGATTGTTTACAACTTTATGTTTGATTCTAGAGTTGTTTGTAATGTAATGACCTTGGGTGTCCTAAATGAGCTTAGAGTGAATATTGCATTAGCCTTTGTCAAGTGTTATGCCATGTACTCATGAGAGGTACTAGTTGTGGGACAAGTCAAGGGATTAGTTGTACAGTTGGCAGTTCATCTTGGTAATTATGTAAATATGGATGTGGTAGTTATAGACTACCCACCTAAGTTAGGGATGATATAGTCATTAAAATGGGCTGATAACATTAGTGGAAGTGTACAAATGGACTTATTCTATGCCACCATTCCACTAGAGGGTAAGATGGTCAAGTTCTATAGAAAGCCTAACATGCTACATGTAATTGAAGATCCAAAACATGCTCTGAATGAGGTATTGTACAAATATGTTGAATTGGGTAACTTTTTTGTGAACATTGATACCAGTGAATAACCTATTATATTTTATGTTCAACCTAACAAAAATTAAAGAGGATTTCTCCAATATTGGAAATGGAGTTGGGGTTGTTTTCTATGCTCCCAATGGTAAATATTTTATGTTTTCTTTTCATATTTATTTTGAGTGCATGAATAATACTAATAAGTATGAGTCACTTTTTATTGGTTTAAGTATTTCCCATGAATATGGAATTAAAATTTTATTATCAAAGGCAATTTTGAGTTAGTGGTTAAGCAGATCCATAATGCTTATGCCACCAAAAATAAAAGGTTGAAATAATATCATAATGTTGTTTGGGATTTGATTGAATTTTTTGATGAATTCAACATTTGTTATCATGATAAAATTTTCAATAAAGAAGTTGATAGAATTTTAAGGTTAGGTGCTTAGTTTGATACTATAAATATGATCCCTCATTCTTAGTATTAGGTGGAGATGCTTATTCAGCCTTCAATCCTAGACAATGTTAATCATTGGTAGGTGTTTGATGATGATTAACATATTAAGAGGTTTCTAAATTGTGAGGTTGAGTTCCATGATCAACTCATAAACTTGGAATCCATGGTTTAGGTTTGTGATGGAAAGGAAACCTTGTTTGGGAAAGACATTATTCAGCTAAAGACAAACATGCTCCATAGAGGGCTGGTAAGTTTAGAAGCATCTTTTGATGGAGATGATAGAATAAAGTTAAGAGATTCATTTATCTCAAAAGACATGACTAAGTTTGATTTAGGTTCTCATTAGATTATAATAAAGGTTTGGCAAGGTACTCACCTAAGTTTAGTTGAGAAGAAAGATTACATGAACATGCTTAAAAAGTACCAAGATTTTCTAGCATGGTCTTACTCTGAGTTGAAATCATATAAGGAAGATTTGTTCTAGTATGTCATCTCATTGCAGTCTAAAAACAAGACTTTTAGGCAAAAATAGAGACCTATTAAGCCCATCTTGGCCATTAAGATGAAATATGAGTTAAAGAAGCTAAGAGATGGTGGAATCATTTATCCCATCAGGTATTCATCATCAATTTCAAATTTTATCCCTAGATTGAAGAAAAATGGTGGCATCTGCTTGTGTGTGGATTTATAACATTTTAATATATCTTCATTGAAAGATAATTATCCCCTACCCAATATGTAAAAACTACTATAAAGTGTTACTAGATCAGATATTTTGTCCACTTTAGATGGTTTCTCTAGGTACAACTAGGTTATGGTGAAAGAATCTACGAGATCCAAGACTACGTTCACTATGCCTTAGGGAACATATGTATATATGAGGATGCCTTTCAAGCTGGTGAATGTTGGTGTAAAATTATAGTGAGCTATAGATGTTGATTTTATAGGTATAATTAACAATTTCATAGCTATTTATCAAGATGACATTACTATATATTCTGAGACTAGAGAAGAACATTTGGAGCATCTAGAAAAGTGTTGATCAAATGTAAGAAGTTTGGCATTTTTTTGAATCCAAAGAAATGCCACTTTAGAGTAAAAAATTCCAAGTTACTAAGATATATAGTGTTAAAGGATGCTTTCATAATTGACCTCAAGATGTTAGAATCTATTGGCAAAGTGCCTATCTCATAGTCTCAGAAAGGAATTTAGTATTTCTTGAGACAAATTAGCTTTATAATGAGGTTTGTGTCCAATTTTACAAAGATTACTCTTGCCTATTACTTCCATAATAAAGAAGGACTAGACCATCAAATGGGAGGAAAAGGCCATGCAATAATTTAATGACATCAAGGGATCTTCAAAGTATGCCCCTATTTTAGCCAACCCTAATTACATTAAGCCATTTTAGATATTCTCTTTTTCATTATATAATATTATTGATATTTTTCTATTGTAAAATAATGAAGATGGTCATGAGCAGCCTATAGATTTATTCAGCAAAGCTATGCAAGGTCTTAAATTGAACTATACCATCATGAAAAATCAAGCTTTCACTCTTTTGAAAGCTATTAAATGTTCAAGCCTTATATTCTAAGTTCAAGGATTGTTGTTTATGCCTTGTATATCATGGTGAAGAACATCTTGACTCAAATTGAATTATATAGCAAGAGATTTAGGTGGGTCAACAAGTTACAAGAGTATGACATGTATATTAGACCACCAAGTTAGTAAGAGGGATGGGTCAATCCAAGCTTATGACTAAGACCAATTTTCAAGTTGTTGAAGTACACACTATTGTTCTTAATGTTGATAATTCTTTGAGTTAATTTAACACATCTACATGGTATAGAGATATTGTTTACAACTTGAAAAATCTGAATTGTCCCCTAACTTGGATAATAATCAAAGAAGGATTCTCAAGTTTGTTTCCCAAAAATACTTCTTGACTGAAAGTGGACTTGTATGAAATAATCTAGATGGGGTTCTCTTGAGATGTGTGTAAGAAGAATATACTATTGACCTAATTTAAGACTTCCAGAGTGGAGTATGTGTTGGCCATTTTGTGCCAAAATTTATACCTCATAAAATTCTGAGAGCTAGATATTAGTGGCCATCGTTGTCTAAAGATGTTTCTCAAATAGTCAAAAGTGTGAAAAATGTTAGCACTTTTCTAAGAGGATGAAAGCTTTAGGTTTTATTACCTTTTAGCCTATGATGATTGAAGGCCCATTTAGACAATGGGGAATGGATTTTATTACATAAACTATCGATTCATCAAGCACTAGACATAGATGGATACTAGTTGTAACTGATTACTTCATGAAGTGGGTTGAAGTAGTCCATATAAATAAAGCAACAACTAGGTAGTTATGTATTTTTTATTTAATTAGATTATTTGTAGATTTGGTGTGCATGTTAAAGTTATTTATGACAATTCTATGAGCTTCAAATCCAAACCTTTAGTGGCATTATGTAAAAAGTATGGGATTGAATTAACCTATGCTTCAAATTATAACCCTCAAGGGAATGGGCAAGCAAAATCCAGTAATAAGAACCTGCTCAAAATCATCAGATAAACATTGGTAGAAAATAATAATAAGTGGGGTGAATATCTGAAATTTTATTTTGGGGTTGATAAGATCACGCTTAAGAGAGGTATAGGAAAAATCCATTTTGATCTTGTATATGGAGCTTAAGCAGCTTTGCCTATGAATTTGTAGTTGAAAACCCATCAATTCATGTAATAAATAGAAGATGATGAGAAAATAAAATATGAAATTAGGATGAACCAAATTATTGAGCTTGATAAAATTCTAAGACAAGATCATGAAAGACAATTCAAGTTCAAAGAAAAATTGAAGAAGATATTTGATAGGAAGGTCACTCTAAGAACTTTCCAAGTAGGTGATTTGGTTCTACTATGGGACAACAAGAATGAGGAGAAAGGTAAGAATGGAAAATTTGATGCCTTGTGGATGGGTCCCTATTCCATTGACTATTGGATTAGGGAGCATAATTTATTCTTGAGAGACTTGTATGGTGAAATAATGGAGCTATCAATCAATGGAAAACATCTAAAATAGTTCATTGATTGAGTCTATAACTTATATACATAATTTTATAGTGTTTTGTTGTTTTATCTTTTTGCTATTTCATGATTTATTTCACCTCTACTTTAGGCTTTGTTTATACAATTTCCTTTCGTGGTTTTTGTCATGTGTTCAGTTTCAGATCCTCCTAATCTATTTTTGTCAAGATGTCTTATTTTCTTGAGCCTTCACGAATGTTTGTTGAAAATGTTAAGTCTTGAATCCATGACCCAATATATTGGTAGTTGGTATTACATTTTGAGGTTCTTTGCACACCCATAGGGGGTATGCATCCCCAAGAGAGAGCTAGTGTTAGTTCTCAAAATTGCACTAAAATAATTGAGCCTTTGTCAAGTTTAAATGCCTAAGTCCTTGGCCCAAGTCCTATTTTTGAATGTTTTTATATGTCAATTTTTGTGTTAAATTGGCTAAGTCTTAATTTGGTCTTTACTTAGTGCGTATAAAGCCTTAAGGTCTTTAGTTTTTTTTATCAAGACATTTTTCCTGATGAAAATAAGTCTTCAAGATTTTAATTCATAAAAAATGTCCGAAGACTTATTTCTATTGAGAAAATTGTTCATGATAAAAAATCTGATGAAATTGCATTATTCTGAGGAAAATATCAAGTCCTTATTTGTTTTGGACATTTTTTCCTACACAAAAAGTTTAAAGGGTTAATTCCTTCTTGCATTTTTCCCATGTAAAAACCCTGACAAAAGTCAATTATTTCGATAAAATGTCAAGTTCAAATCTTTCATAAAAAATGTTAAGCCTAGTTTCTTCAAGAAAATTATTTCAAATAAAATATCTAAAACAATTGTCCTGACAAAGACAAAAATACCAAAGACTCAATTTCTTTAGTAAAAGTGCAAAGTTTAATTTCTTTGGGGAAATTGTTTCAAACAAAATATCTAAAACAATTATCCTAATAAAGATAAAAAATTCAAAGACCAAATTGCTATAGGAGAAGTGTCTGAGAGAGTTCAATACTTTGAGATAATTATCTTGGATAAAATGTTTGAAATAATTGTCTTGATAAACAAAAGCCCGCAACAATTCTACTAAAGATAAAAAAGTCAAAGATAGAGAGCCCATAGACCAAATTATTATGAAACAAAATCCCAAAATAAATTCTATGGTCTAAAGAGGCTAAATGTAAACAAGAATGCCAAAGATAAAAATATTGATGAGCAAAGTCCTGAATGAAATTTCTAAATTCCATAAGTGACAAGATCATGAATGTCATTGACAGGTGCACAAACATCAATTTTAAGCCACAAAAAGTAGCCATTTGTTTTCAAATAGAAGCATGAAGTGTTTCCATGTGGTGTGATGGCATTAAAAGCAATAAAGACTACTTAAAAAGTAAATAGGAATCCCATGGTCCTATCAAGTGGCACATACTTAGGGCCAAGTGTAGGTAGTACCCAATGATGCTCCACCCCATAGATTATAATTTGATGATGTGCATTTTATCAAATGAAAATATATAATGATGTGAGAGCATAGTTTAAAATTAAATACATGGTCATAGGGTAAGGATCAAACATGTTCTCAGAGATTAACAATATTCATTCAAGTGTACATAATCCAATCTACGACACATATTAAGTAAAGACATTTTAACAAAGCCTAGAATGAATGTAAGACCTCCACTTGGTAGGAGCATGTTAGCCTGAGAGGACTGATATAGTAGGGTGTAGATAACCTATGGGATTTCCAAGTGGCACAACCTTGGGGCTAAAGATAGCTAGTATCTAATAGCACTTGGTCTTTTGGATCAAGATTGATGGTCTGCATCGATCTATGCATATAGATCTAATGATATGAGCTAAGATGGATTATTCAAAGGGCTCAAGACCAATAAGGAAATGACACATGTATAATAGAAAAATGGTCAAATTTAAAAGATTATTGAACAAAACAACATTACGATGCCACTTAGGCATACACATCTTGTTCAAGGACCCTGTATAAGGCAATTGGTGGAGCTTTCACCACTGACAGTAGATTGACTTGGAAAATTTTCTAATGAGGCATGGTAACCCTGACATTTAAACTAATGCATTTTTTTATTAAAATATATGAGAGAAGCCCTAAAAGGATAGATGTGAAAAAGGTGAATTTTCAAAATGTTAAATGTGAAAAACAAGTTGAAGCCAAAAAGGTGAAAAGTTGAAAATAACCTAAATCTTTTACATTTTTTATTGATATGCTTGTTCAAGCTCTTCCATGGAAGGAAATTATAGGTGGGCCACTCCAAATAAGATATATTGAGTAGCTATATATCCAATATATTCCCATGCCATCATTGTAAAATCAGGTTGTTCCATGGCATGCATAAAAGGAAAGAGACCTATCCAGGGGGTTCTAGCTATCCAAGCAAGTGGTCCAAGACATCGTCAGGCAGTTAAAAATAAAGATAAATAGTTTTTATCTCTTTAAATGATTTTTATCCATCCAAATCATGGTTAATAACATCTTCAAGTAGTTT
The DNA here is from genome assembly GCA_037957365.1 of Torreya grandis. Lineage (NCBI taxonomy): Eukaryota > Viridiplantae > Streptophyta > Pinopsida > Cupressales > Taxaceae > Torreya > Torreya grandis. The sequence continues at coordinate 1,289,217 of JARHVA010003763.1, read as the reverse complement.
CATATGATGACAAATGGTTTATTTGGCCTCCATCATGAATATCCACCTTCCAACTCATGTTCATCAGCATTTCCAGTCAAGAAATCAAATAGTTTGTTATAGAATCTTTGGAATTTCCTATATAGTTAGTTAGAGCCATGATTTTCTTGAAAATATATGAATATTTCAGGTGTGGATAGGAATATTTTCTAGTTAGAAGCATCTTACTAGATTTGAAGGGCTACTTTATAATTTTGAAATTTGTGACCCATAGTCCTAGGATTAGAATGTGTAAATAGAAGGCTTGTCTTTTATTTCAAGGTTGGTCATTGTTTTAGGTGATTATTTTCTATAAGTATAGGCTCTATAGAATTTTTTTGGGTTTAATTACTTTGTGTAGATTTTATCTCCCTTACTAAGGTGGTTGTAGCTGTACAACCATTAACAAGCTTTGAGAGCATGTTTATGTCTCCCTTATCAAAAGAGAAATCTCACCATGCTTGTCCCCATGGTAGCATTTTAAAATATTGATGTTTGTAATATTTAATTTAAAATTAATGAAAATTTTTGTGGTTCTTTGTTATTTCCTATAAATGAAGTGGAATGACATGTTTTGCAAGAATTATTGATTAGACATTTGGGTTTGTGCTCATTATTGGTTGTCATTTTGAGCATAGATTTAGATTATAAACTCTTTCTACATTACTTCAAGATCAGTTTTTAAATAACTTGTTAAGGCACCTTAGGTTTATATATTTGATAATAAAAATCATTTGAAATATTAGTTTCAATGTATGTTCTAGTCTCTCAGGGATCATTTGGTATTTACCATTGCCTTGCATTTTGAATTTTTTTTTACATCTTTGCTAAGGAATATTATCATGAATTACTGCAAGATACCCTAATATGTGTAAACCATCATCACACCACCTTCCTTATCTTTAATCATCTAACTTGTCCTACCTTGGAAATAATACACCCTTTACATACTATAAGTGTTATTCACCTTGCAAATGTATAATATATTGCATATTTGAAATGTTTTTGTAGTTTGTGGTTTAAAGTCTAGAATTTCAGTCTCTTTTTAAACCTCTATTGTTGAAGATTCTATAGAATAAATATTTTATTCTCTTTTCCATCTATCTTTAGTATCTTGTATATGACTTAGAGCATTTATGCATTTTTTGTGACAATCCTTCAAGGGTGAAGTGTGAAAACTTGGTTATGCCCTAATCATATTTGTTCCTTGTGCCAAGAATCCCAAAAGGAGATTGAATTTAAAAATCTCTCCATGTGATCAAGATACCCCATATATCCTCTCACCTTGTTTTAGGCAAAGCCAAAAGTAACAAGGAGTTGACCATACCCTCTATAGGTGCCTCTTAGTCATTTTTTATATTCGGTCTAATCTTGATGCCAAACCCTTCCCTGACTACAATAACCTACTAATTAGTTTTTCATCATTGTTTTCCATTTTATTTCAAGTGTGCAAGGTTGAGTGTATGAGGTGTACAACTAGGAACCAACAATACATAATGATTATATTCTACATAGTTGCACACGATCAGATACATGGTTAAAGCCATGTGACAAGGTCATATCTATATGTTTTGATATAGGTGGAACCTAATATTTATTGATTGGAATTAGATATATATTACTCCATTCATACAAAAAATATTTTAGCTCCACACTAATTCTAAATAGAGTACGTGCATGTACAACAAAAACATGCCAAGTGTCTCATATGAATAGTCCAAGAAATTAGATTTGAGCTATGAAATGAGTGGAGCTCACTTGATCTTATTAAATTAATACAATCATCATACTTTGTCAAGTCTTATTTCTCCATCAATCAAAAATATCTATAAATAGTATAATTTCCTTGAGCACCATAGCCCATTTTCTCATTATACCATTCAACAATGGTTATTGCATTAGTCAAATCAACACCATCCTTGAACTTTAACTCCTCTCTTGCAATGGCTCTTTTTAAGTATGATACAACAATGTCATGTTCTCCTTTTCAATGGCTAACCTCATTTAAAATCCAAATATGTTCTACACTAGTGGTAATGTGCATCATGTTCAACCATTAAAACATTGAAGCGTTATTCAATTATGATGTGTAATTGTCTAACCAAATGTAATCCTAATTAAAATTAATGTTACTCTTAGTCAAACATCCATATAACTTCTCAAAATAACCTTACATGTATTTTGTATAATGTCATCAGTCATCATTGACATATAAATGGTAGTCCATTAATATTTTTTTATCTTGATCAATACTATTATGTGCATTCATAAATGTTATATACATGAATATGGTAACCTATATTGAGTTGTAATATTGTGATAGAAATTCCATTTATGGTTTGAATGTGTAATTCTCACAAAGACAACTATTGTAACAATATAACCAAGTGGAAATGTGTCTTTGTTTAGCTTGAAATGTTTATCCAACCATCTAACCCTATGTGTGTGCCTTGCATACTTATAAATAATTTCTTCCCTAAATTTGACCATAAATTTTGAAATAGGTAATTATTTTGTAACAATCTCACACCCTTTAGATTATTTTCCATCTTTTGCTTGATAATTCACAAATTTGTATTTTCTTAGACCAACTAATTCTTGTCTAATTACACTTTTAATCTCCTTATGGATACAATTTTTTTTAATTTTGGCAATCCACCACAAATGCTACAATTTTTGTACAAACATGATTTGTTATAAAATAATTATCCATCTAGTCTTTCACAAAAAATGGTTGGAATAAATTCCCTTGTTGAATTTTTTATAAATTCTATGCCACATTCCTATAAAATGTTTTTAGTAAGCAAAGTACAACATATATGGTGAAAAAGATCATAGTGCATTAAAAATTCAACATCTTGCCTACAAAAACAAGTGGTGCATGTGTTATTTATTTTTACATAAAATGGTTTGGGAATATCAAAATATATTTGGCTAATATAAATTTTTGATTATATAAAAACTTAAATTAAAATTATGTTTGGGTCATATCTAAGAATTTTTTCAAATGCAGTTCACAGTTATGAGAACCAACTCCTCTTTTCACCACATCTATTATATTGTCTTTCCAATTGTGAAAGTAAATATTTGAGAGCATATATATAGCCTTTTAATTTCATGGATGTCTACCATATAATTAATATAGATAATTATCATTGTCATCATTAAGTGTGTGCACCTAAATCCTTCTCACCTTAATTATTCTAATCCCACTAATTTATCCCCTTTCTAGCCATTTATATAATATCCCTTTTCATTATTATTCATTCACTAACCTTATATTATCCCCATTAATATATTAATTCCTATAATCATATCTTAATCCCATATTAACCCCACTTAATAATTATTTGGGAATTTTAAATTCCTGTGGCCTACCTACCCACCTACTAAGCTCTCCTACGCCCCTAGTCCCTAATCACCCACATAATCCCTTACCTAACCCTAATTAATATTTAAGAGGATTATAAAATCCTCAAATTCTATAATCCTCTCTAATTTAACTCTCCACATATAGAACCCTCTATTCTAGATGTTTCTAAGGAGTTAAAAGTTCCTTGTTAATTCTCCAACCATTGATCTCCACAAGCCAAATTTAAAGTCTAACCATTGATTCTTCCCTCCATATTCTATATAAACAAGAACACTCCTCCATTGAAAATAAACATTGAATCTACAAAGTATTGATGTAAATATAATCCTTGAATCCATCATCATCAACTTTGATCATGCCAATATAATGTCAAATTTTTGAGTCTAAGGTAATCTCAACCCAATTCTATTATTTTTGATCCATTTAATCTTGGTTTGGAGAAATTAGATTTAGGATTAGAGTGTTTTTTGAATTGGTATATTCATATTTTTGCATTTGATTCTAATAGATCTAGATCTCACTTGGGTAGTTTGACATTTTGAGCTTAAATTGCATGTTTATGTGTAGTTTAATCTAATATCTCAAAATTCCTACTACATTTTGGCAACCATGGTGGGATCATACCTCTTAATTTAATCATTTTTATTGTTAGTGGTGTTTTTTCTAGATTACAGGGTTGATTAAGTCAAGAACAAGTGTCAGATTTTGAATATATATTCACACATAGGTGAATCATGACATTTCAGTCATGATTTTGTCCTTGATAATTGTGGTTTTGCATTAACCATCTAAGTTAAATGCTAACAGTTTTTTTGATAGGATTTTTATCCTTATATAATACCTTGCTTTTTTTGGTTGCATTTTTACATCAAAAATCATGTTTTTGCATGCCAATCAACAATTCTATGTTAATTGTCTAACCCTTAATGTTTAATGGTTTTCTGATTGTGATAGGTTTTTAGCCATCTCCAAAATTCTAACTTTGAGATTTGAGACATTGCCCTACAAGTCACGATATTAAAACTACAATCATGACATTGTAATTTATCTCAAATATGCTAATGATTATCCATTGATCTCTAGCCTACAAGTTTAAATTTGGTCATTTTCTATCTTGTAGGCAATCAATTATCATACAAGCCCCTCTTGAAATCTTATTTAATCATTTTATATCTTGGAATGTTTTTTTAACCACATTTGTGATTGGAAGAACATATTTTGCTAACCACATGTGGGGTATTGTTTTTATAACCTACTATGTGAAATTGATAAGGTCAATAAGAAACATCAAAGGAAGAGGTCATATTCAAATATAAACATCATATTGTTACCTTTTTTATTCACCTCTATAAAATTGTTATTCACATAATCACGGTATTGACCCAACAATAGTGATACTACATTTATAATCATGACATTTTTATTTAGACATTTTGGGGGTTGTTATTTTTACAATTTGATCTCTTCAAATTGATAAGGTAGATCCTAGCTTAATTTTGATCAGGAAAACACCTTTCTATTTTGAATATTATGTGTCCATCTTTGATGAAAAATCTTGTCTTGGTATTTCTAGAAAAACTCTTGATACATCATTATAAGGCTAATATATTATATGTGGTCATTTATTAAGAATTTATATAACTTAGACATCTAGCTTAATTTGATCATCTAAACACTTGCATTTTGGTCAAAAATCTAAAATTTTGAAGTCTCAAACTTTCCTAAAATATTGCTAATATCACAGTTGTGATATCACCCTATGAGTCATGATTTTGCCTAAATAGTTATGGTTTTTCATACTGACCATCATGGCTAACTAATTGTGGAAAAATCATAACTCATGAATTATGTTATTGCATTGGTAGTTGTCATATTACAATCTGAAGTTGTGATTTTGAACTAATTTTTGCATTTGATTTTTGTCTTTTTGAGTGCATTTTTAGAGTAATTTTTAATGATTTTTGAGTCATTTCAAGCCTCCCACAAGACCTAAATTTCCTTTGGCATTGGGGGATCCACCCCTCAAACCCACCCTATAACACAATAAGGAGCACACTTGGGGTGCTACCCCCTGACCCCATAAGGGGCTCTGTATCTTAACCCTACTGGGGTTTTCTGCCTTTAGACCCTTGCATCATGGCCTACTTACCCAAATAAATTATAGATCCAAATCATAAATTTTTAATGATTTTTGTTAAGGCCTATTAGACTAACATTTTATTTCTTTTAGGGGTGAACCTAGAGGCTATTTTGTCTTACTAACATCTTCTTTTATATGTTGTATTTTGGTTTAACATCTTGTATTGTAGGGTTCCGCTCAAGATTATCAATCAAAATACTAATCTCTTGTCTTATAGATTGCCCTTCCACATGTGCCAAAATAAACTACTAATCATTTTCTTGTAGGCTTCCTATCAAAAAACCCTTTTGGCATTTTTTAAATCATTTTTTGAATTATTTTAATCATTTTCTCTTACATTTTGTATATATATTTAATCATTTTTTCTATTCTATTCTTGATCTTGTATATATCTCACATTTAAATAATTACTTAATTAATCCCTTTTGTCTACCTATTTGTCATCTGAGGGCTACAATGGTGTATTCTCTCCTCCTTGCATCCTTATGATGATTCTTGGAGGATAAAAAATCACTTATTTTATTTTTTAGGGACAATGTGACTTAAAATTGACACCCATGCACTTGCCATATTCTTAGGGGGATAGTGACCGTAGATTTCACCACCATGCACTAATCCAAACTCTATGTTCTAACAAAGTATAAATATCAGGGACAATTGTCATTAAGCTAAGTGGTTGACCCTATACATGTAATTTATGAAATGGAATAGTTAATTCTCTAAACTAATAACTAGACATCAACCTATATGAACTTAAGCCCTATCATATCTAGTGTATATCAGGGATGCCCCTAGAGATCCTATTCAGCCTATCATAGGACCTTTCAACCATAACGTGAAACTTACTACTAGAGTCAAGATCAACTCCTAAGAAGTCATTAAGTATATATGGGGTTGAGAGGGTTTGGTTAATTATATAATAGGTTACTATCCTATAGCCTCACATACAAAGCTATTAAATGGTTCAGTCATTAGGTTACACACCCAAAATTAATTTACTGATCGTAGGTTTGTGGTTTGCCTAATTTGGTGCATTGTACTAGACCTATGTTATTTATGAGCCAAGTCAGCCTTTCACCCAAACCTATACACACCTATCTAGGTCTTTTATACATATCATCATCTTATACATCTTTGGCATATCATTCTATCATTTTGTATATCCTTATCATCATCTTATTGTACATATTATCTTTGTACATCCTTTTACTTGTCTTATCCTATCTTTGATCATCATCATGTATATCCTTGCCTCATCATTATAACATTTTTTACATCCTTATCATCATCTTATTATACATATTATGTTTGTACATTATTTTATTAGTCTCATCTTATTTCCCATCACTCTCTTATCTTAATCCCATCCTAGTCTAGTTGCATCCACCTATCATTGGTCATAACCCCATCGCCTACATATCTGAATCACATCTTGTCATCCACATCTTGTCTTAAATCCACTTTTATCTATAACTAATCATTTGTCTAGATCTTTTCTTCCCTATTCACCTTGTCCACCTAGTCTTAATCATAGTCTAACCTAAATCATCCCCTTGTCTATACTAATCATCCTAGCAAGTCTGTAGTCATACATTAGTCTTCATCCACATTGGAAAAACACTCTTTTCATATCATGGTCCTCAATCATTAGATTGATTTTATCTAATCAATTTTGAATCATAATCACACTCCTATCCATCAAATCATATCATAATCATTTGATTCAATCATCTTATTCTTGATATAGTCTTAATCCAATCAATTGAAATCAATATCTTGGGCCAGTCTATCCCCCCATTGAATCTTGGAGCTTATCATAGCTAACTTAGTCGAATCCCATCCCAATCATTAGACATCTAGATCACATCCTAATTTGGTCTACTTGATCACATCACATCAAACATTGAGATTAGACTCAAGAAATCCTTTTTCTAAATTTATCCTATACATCCCATCTTTATCCCTTAATATTTACATTTAATCCCCTACACTTGATAATTAGGGTTGATGAACCATATCATCCATACTTTCTCCCATAACTATGGCATCCAAAATAGATTTTGTCAATACCCTAATTGAATAATTCCTCATAGCCAATAGTGATATTCTCCTTTCTCTCCTCCTTTATATGAGAACTTTATGTCCTACAGACTTCAAACCCATCCACCCATCATTATTTCTAGTCCAAATCCATTCATGTGAGTCCCATTCCAATCCTCCTTCCACTTTCCATAACCAATCATCTACCCCTTACTCTCCTGGTTAAGGGAATCCTATCTTATCCACCTCATCTAATACTAGCCCACTCACCCCATTATATCAACAACCATCTAATCTAAAGTCTAATGCTTCCACATCCAAGTCACAAAGTGAATAAATCCCCTATAATCCTCTTCCTATATCCTTCCAAACCCTCTTCCACCAAATTATCACCACTAACATGATGGTCTATCCACCCATCCAACATCTTGATCTTACTAAGCCGATCCCATATTGGTATAAATCTAATCAATACTATTTATAGCATTGAACTTGGGGGCATACCATTAACTAATTCCATAATTTCCAAGACTATGTCCAACACCTCATTGACCGTGGTGACAGAAAAATTGAGAATGAATTAAATGAGTCCATATCCCTGGGTGAATAAAAAGAGAAATGACAAGATTCTATTTTTGATCATGATCAAGACCTTTCCTTTTCAAGCTGAGGTCAAGACACCACATCCCCCTTCCATGGTCCCCCATCTTTGATAAATCCTTCATTGAAAATGAGTCTCTTCCCCATGAACCTAATCCTCATGAACCCTTACATGGGCCTATATTTGTTGAATCTATTATTCCTCCATCATCTCCCTCTCACCCATCATATAAAAAACCCCATGTTGAGAGGTTAATTATGGATAATGAATTTTATACTAGCAAAATTGCATCTTGTGTATTAGAATTAGAATTAGAGTCAACACAAGTCTTATCTACATCAGTATCATGTTCAACACTAGTATTTGAATTAGATTACTCATTATCCCTCATAAATGTTGATGACTATGGCTGCCCTTTTGAAGATATATCTAATTTGGATGATAATTAGTCACTAGGCATATATTTTGATCCTAATCAGGATGATGAAGTCATAAAAAAAATTTGCAATCTTTATCCATCAAATATAGTTATAATGAATCTAATCTTATGTTTGATGCAACTCTTTTAGCTATTCTTAGTGATCCTTTTATTGATCTTGAGGATATATTTTTTGATATCAAAAATGGGTCTCTTAGGAACCCCAATGAGGATCATTCTACCCCATCCCTAATCATTAACCTCATCATACTATCTCCCTCACATTCATCCATCATTGATCCTTTTCTTCTTGTTAATGATCATTTAATCACCTCCCTCCATAAGGACAAATATGAACATACATTATTTGACTCTTCATCAAGTAACATAATATGTGCCACAAATGTAGAAGTCTAAGACCATATTCAAAAATTCAATCATAATAATTAAATTAAATTTTATCTAATAAGTCAAATTTAAGAAAATTCAATCATCAGCCTGATCTGAAACTGTCTTCCCCTAGTGAATCCTAATATCAGGCACTAGGGGAATTTCAAAGTCAAAATAAGCATCCATCACATCAAAAATAAATATCCCTTGGTAAAGCCCAAAATTAGATACCAAGAGACATTCAAAGTCAAATATAGTCATAAAATCAAAATAATATCAAAATAATTATCGATATGGTTGATCATCCTTTAAATGATAAGATCAAAGATAAACTAAAAAGTCAAAATGTCTTGGATATCCCATAGTCTTTTTTCACATAGAACCAATCAAATGTAAAATGTCTAACATCTCCAATGGTGTATGTAATTTCTAGTCCCATTTACCAATCATTCATCATACCATCCTATCATCCCTTCAAGTCCAATACACCTCCATCAACATCAAGATCTAATCCAATCCATATCTCACATACCCTCTTCGAGTAGCATTACCTCTCATAGGGGTGACAAATATACCTGGTCTAGATATCTAGAGGGGTCTCAATCAAAAATCATCAAAAGTCACATAGGCCCCAATACATCCAACAACAATGACATGATCCTAGCATCACCTATCTCTAGAATAGGTATTGGTTAAAAATCATAAAAAAATTTCAGCATTATTACATCTCATACTTGTATCTAATAAATCAAGATGCCCAAAAAGTCAAAAGAAAAAAAAAAAAAATCATTCATCGAATGATGAAAACCAGTCTTCTGATGCCTTGGGAAACTATCATGATGAAAACTAGTTTCTGACATCATGGTAAACTAATCTATTATCTGCATTTTACCTCAACACTTGGGGGATAAATCCATCCATTTCATCTATCAAACCCATTAATTTAATATATATCTATCTTATCCTTCTATCCATTATTCTTACCCATTATCTACCATCATATCATGAAACCTATTATGTCTAGTATTGACCTTCGTAAGGGAATGATATCTGTCTTGAGAAATGTTCTAGAACCATCTTGGCCTATCCTCCAATGAACACTTAGGTCCATAGACATATATTTCCTTCATGATGTGGTCATTGACAATCTCTATTCCATTTTTCCTTCATCCTCATCCCCTTTTTAGCATCATCCTCATCTTTTCATCATCCCATCCATCCATTCTTATCCTAGTTGCTAGGATTGGTATTCCATTTGCTAGTAACCCCCTTTGTATAGTACATACATAGTCCAAAAAAATCCCTAAACATTAAAATATTCCAAAAAAACTAAAAATCATAAAATTTAAAAAATCCAAAAATAGTCCATGGTGCCTTGTCTTATGCCTTTTCCCTAGTCATGTCCATCTCCATGCCTTTCATCTTTCACAATCACATCATCTATCTTCTTATTCTAAACTAAAGGAAAATATAGCCTATATTAAGCTAAAATTTACCTAGTCTCATTTTCTCCTGATCAATTTTATGTCTATTATCCTTATCCTAATCCTAATCTAAGTCCACATATCCAAAATCTTCATCTAAGTCCCTCATCTAGATCAAAATCAATATCCACATCCATATCCTTACCTACATCCTAATCCTAATCATTGTCATTTATCTATCCCAAAGCCTAGTCTATCCTAAGTCCACAATCACATCATGATCATCCTAGTATAACCCATCACCCAATCACTTATCCCATCATTAGACAAGACATTATGACATTGCATGTAGATACTGGTGTGTGTTACTTGTTTATTCTATTTATCTTGTTTGATTGTCTTTTATCATGTATATATATCTAACTATCTTATATTCTCATTATCTTATGTTGTGTCTCTTTTTGTCTATTGGGAAATGAATGAGGATTCTATGAGGACACCAAAGCTACAATAATGCTTATAAGTCCCTTTAATGATGTAGAGTTCACTATTTTCCCACACATTTTGGCACAATGTCCTATTGGTCATACTTATATCATGGGGAATATTTTCAAGTGTTATATTTATTTAATTACTTAGACTATGATGAGCTTTATGATAGTTTTAATGGTTTGATCACCTACACCCTCATCATTTATCTAATTGTCTAATCATCCTTAATTTACATCATTGATCTAATCTTCTTGACCCATCTACCTAACATCGAATATTTAATCATAAACCATCTAACCTTTTATCATTTGTCTCAATCCATCCTCTACCTAATCACTAGCAAGGCTAATCATCATCATCATAACTTTCTAATCAATCATTATCGTTTATCCTCTATTCATAACTACATTCACCTGAGGTATTTTTTGACTATGTAGGAAGTACTTGACAACTTTTTAGTGCCCAAGGATATCTTGTCCACTCTTTCTTCTTCCCCATAATTAATAATCACATCTATCTTATCTTTCATCATCCTTAAGTCCTACATTAGTCAAATCCTTGAGATATAATCATTCATCAATTGGTTTATTGATCAATCACTATCTCTACAATCATCTCCCTTACCTTTTTTTCAATCACCTTTACCTATTGATTGGGCCAATAAATCACACCATCCATCTTTTTTTCCATTGATTATTCATTATCAATAATTGGTCAATTCATCATTTATATTTTACATTTCCTCCCTTGATTGGGGTATAACTAAGACCATAAATTCATCTCTCCCTCCCTTGCATATGTCCTTGTCAGGGGCATTATTGTTATTAATTGCATTATGGATTCTTGATTTGATTCTTCCCCTTCATATTTTTTTCAATCAAGCATATCATTTATTCTATCTCATCTTTGTCATCATATCACTTGATTTAAACTTTGAGGTATACCTATCATTAATCTTATCAAATCCATGTCTTTCAATATCTCTCCCTTGCTTGCATCCTTGCTTGGGATACACTGAAATCTTGTGGCCTTTTGTCCTATCATCCTCATGTTATGATTGATTCCCCCTTGGGATGTGTCTACATCCATGACATAGTCATATCTACTCCCTATGCATGTGTATTTGCTAGGGGCATCATCTATTTGTAGCTCACTACTCAGGTTAATTTTATTTTTGTTATCATCTATCTCACATATATCATCCCATCTCCTTATCTATTCATCACATCCCAACCGTAATTTACTCTTTTTATTATCCATCTACCTCATTCTTCCACACATGTCCCCTCGAGGGGGCATCATATCCACTAACATCATATACTAAATTTCAGCCATGAAATAGTTTTTATTTGAAATACCATTACTCCTTCCACTTTGTTCCACTCACAATGCCCTTTCAAAGAGAGGCAAAATATATTCACCTAAATCCACTTGCCTTAATTATTATAATCCAAGTAATTTACCCCCTTCCTAACCATTTATCTAATATCTCTCTTCATCATTATTCATTCACTAACCTTATACTATCCCCATAAATCTATTAATTCCTGTAATCATCTTTTAATACTATCTTAACCCCACTTATTCATTATTTGGGAATTTTAAATTCTCATGGCCCACCTACCCACCTCTTAAGACTATTTTTAGACTCTCCTACAACCCTAGTCCCTAATCACCCACATATTACCTATCTAATCTCCTACCTAATCCTAATTAATCCCTAAAAGTATTCTAAAATCCTCCAATTCTATAATCCTCTCTAATTTATCTCTCCCCATCTATAACCTTCTATTCTATATGTTTCTAAGGAATTAAAAATTTCTTAAAAAATCCCTAACAATTTATCTCCACAAGCCAACTTTGAATTCTAACCATTGATTCTTCTCTCCATATTCTATATAAACAAGACCACTCTATTGAAAACAAACATTGAATCTATAAATTCTTCATGTTAATCTAATCCTTGAATTTATCATCAACATCCTTGATCATGCCAACATAATGTCAATTTTTTTAGTCTAAGGTAATATCAATCCATTTCTCTTGTTATTAATCCATTTAATATTGGTTTGAAGCAATTAGTTTTAGGATTAGACTGTTGGTTTGAATTTATATATTCATCTACGTGCATTTGATTCTAATAGATCTAGATCTTACTTAAGTAGTTTGACATTTTGAGCTTAAATTGCATATTTATGTGTAGTTTAATCTAATAGCTCAAAATTCCTACTGCATTAAGTATTTGGCATATTTTAATTGATTACATTAATGTTTTTCTATTTATGTCTAGTTCTCGACTAGTTTTTGAAAGAAATTATTTTTACCCTATTTAACCACTAATTGTACAAGTTGTAATTATTCATTGAGAAACATTATAATATTTTGTGTGATTTAAAGTCTAAAATATGACATGTGTCATGTATATTTTCAAAATTTTCATTTTCTTCATCATCTATGTTAGATGTTCTTAGTCCTATTGTGTACATTGTAGGTCTCATCTTAATTGATTTCATCAACAAAATAAACACTTGACATTCTGACTTTTAAAATATAATTTATCAAATAAATTATCTAATTTTTTAAAAATAGTTTTCTTGAATGGTGGTTAGACATTTTGTTATCCATTGGTTTCAAAACAATCATCAACTTCAATTAATTACTTACCTTTTCTATTCATAATTTGTGGAGGTGTTATTAATGGTAGAATTTGTTGAGAGGGTGTTTCAAAATCATTAAGTTTGCTACTAGTTTATTCATTATTAGTTTCATTGTATAGTTTTGGGATGATAATGTTTTCATTATTACTTTCATCATTATGTGTTATCATTAAATTATCTTCATTGATAGGGGTAAATCATCATGAATAGATCATCATCAACAAAATCACAAACTTTATACTTTAAATGTGGATTTCTACCATAATTTGGACTTCTAGGTAAATATTCATCATCATTATTCAATTCATTATTGTCAATTTCATCATTATATATGGAATTTATCTCATTAGGGATAGTGTCTATACCTTGTCTTGAGTGAAATGCTTGCATTCATACCTTTTTTTCCTCTCAACTCTTTTAATTGTTCTAGAGTTTTGTTCTTTAACTTCTTCTTCTTCTTTGGATGAGACCCATTACCCATGACAAAGAAAGAATAATTTTATTCTTTTTTTATGGTGGGGTACCCAAATCATAATTTGATTCCTCTTGTATTATATGTAAAAAATGCATAATTATGTAGAGAATATTTATGGGGTCAAAGTTATTGAAATATAAAAGTTGGACAATGATGTTTTGTCTATGGAGGTAATAGCACAAATACATTATATATATTAAATATATGTGATCATAGATTGAATTGATTGACCTTATACATTATTTTGTTATCATAATGGGGTCAAATGCCCCCAAATTACCTCCATATATTCAAAATTTGGTTCACATTTAGGTTAAATGAGTTCAAATTATCCCCAATTAGCTTCATGTTTGCATTTGGGTTTAGGGTTTAGTGTTTTAATAATATACTAATAAGATATGAGCATTTATTCTAGGAGATATCTATCATGCCCATTTTTAATGAAAAAATATGTTATTTCTCAACCAATGTCTTATATAATAATAAATATAACACTTTCTTCTAAAATAAATAATGAATAGAGAATGTGTTACCTGAATATCATCCCCATGACCACTTTTAAAGTGGGACATTTGGACCAATTAATCCATTAGAAATACTTGTGTAGGTTTCCATTCATCCATTCTTATTATCCCTTGCCTACATACAAAATATTTATAGTGACAATGTTTCATTATGCCTGAATTTAAGATGATGGAACATGTTTGTGTAATCCATCACTCATTCTCAATCCATGAAAATTTTCAAAAATAAAATGCATGTATAATATATCCTTTTTAACATGGACACAATAATGCTTCATCTTTCTACTCTTTTTTAATTTCAAACTCATTATAGACACTTAGATTAGACAAATCACTAACCCAAAATACCAAATAGGGTTATTTTGGCAAATAATTGCATATTGCACTTACATCAACTTATCTAAAAGTTTTGTTGAATCTTAAATCTAATGAAATTAAGAATGAATAATCATCCTTTCTATTTTTTTCCCTTATAAATTTATAATATTATTTCACAGTTGTCCAATGTCGATCACACAAAAATACACATTTTAAATTATTTTCATTTTTGTTCTTATCAGCTAAGATCCATTAAAATTGATATTCCAAAAAGAGAATAAATAATATAGCCCATATTCCTATAGTTTTCTTGTAGTTTGGCTTAATGGGCTCAAATTGGCCTCAAATTCCTCTTTGAATGAAAGAATTAACTATTTGGTTCATTACATCAATAGGTGTTCTTATAATGGTATCTAGGAAAGTAGTTAGGAGCTATAATGGCATGAAAATGTTAGAATTTAATTATTTTAAAGATGACATGATTAAATAAAAAAATAAATTAACAAACATGACGGTTTAAAAAAATAAAAAATATATAAATACGAGTAAATTCAAACCAAAAAACAATCAAAAATATAAAGCAAAGGGAGAGAAATAAAAATTAAAAAAGAGAAAAACAATGAGTAAATTGAACTATGATAAAATATAAACTTTTTATATTTAATTTTTTAATAATTACTTCTTTTCTCATTATTTTTCCTATGCAACATTCCTCATTGTTTTTAGTGTGAAATTGATTTTCACTTGGCTAGTTACATTATATTACAACATCACAATTAATAAATAGATAATCATATTACCACATTATATTTATTGTCACATCATATTTATTAATATCATAACAATAAAATTTTAAAAATAAATTATCATAAAAAAAATTACAACATCATATCATATTACCATATCATATTTATTATCACATCATATTTATGAATAATCATATTAATAGTTAAATTGTAAAAATAAATTATCATAAAAGATATTACAACATCATAATAAATAAATAAATAATGTACATATAATCATAATTAATTTATGAGTAATAAATAAATTTTAATCATAACTAATTTATAGATAATATATAGATTTTACCTCAACATATTTATAAATAACCATAATTAATTTATGGGTAATGTATAAATTTTATTGCATTTTAGATAATCATAATTAATTTAGAGATAATTTATAGATTTTAACATATCATATTTATAAATAATCATTTATGTATAATATATAAATTGTATTGCATCATATTTATAAATAACTAGATAATCATAATTAATTTATAGATGATATATAGATTTTACCATATCATATTTATAAATAATCACATTATATTGTAAAATAAATTATCATAAAAATCAATCACATCATAAAAAATATCATCACATGATCATAAATAAATAATATATAGATAATAATAATAAATTTATATGTAATCTATAGATTTTACCACATAATATCTAAAAATAGTAATAACAATGAAATTATAAAAATAACTAATTTATAGGTAATATATAGATTTTACCGTATTTTGCTTATAAATAATTATAACAATAAAATTGTAAAAATAAATTATCATAAAAAATATTACCATATCATAATAAATAATTAATATACACATAATCATAATTAATTTATAGGTAATACCTCATCATATTTATACATAATCATAACAATGAAATTGTAAAAATAAATTATCATAAAAAAATATTACCACATCATAATAAATAAATAGATAATATTTTTACGGCAACATATCTATAAATAATCATAACCATAAAAGTTTAAAAATAAATTATTATAAAAAATATCACCGCATCATAATAATTAAACAAATAAATAATAAATTATCATAACACACACACACCCACTTATAATAGATAATTAATTTATAGGTAATATGTAAATTTTACTGTAACATATTTATAAATAATCATGTAAGAATGAAATTTTAAAAATAAATTATCATAAAAAATATCATGATAATAAATAAATATATAACATATAGATTTTACCACATCATATTTATAAATAATCATAATAATGACATTGTAGAAATAAATTATCATAAAAAATAGTACCAAATTATGATAAATAAATAATATACAAATAATCATGACTATTTTATAGGTAATATATATATTTTATGACAACATATTTATAAATAATCATAACAATTAAATTTTTAAAATAAATTATCATAAAAAAATAATATCAACACATAACAAGAAATAAATAATATACATACATATATATTTTACCACATTATATTTATAAATAATTATAACAATGAAATTGTAAAAATAAATTATCATAAAAGATATTATCACAAAATGATAAATAAATAAATAATATATAGATTTTACTACATACATCATAATAAATAAACACCGTGTTGCTCTCCATTTCCCATTTTAAAATTATATTAAATATATTTTATGAACAATAAATATTTATCTTTACTTTATGTAGTAGAAAGTGATACTAACATACATATCTTAGATAAATCTATGTAAGATACACTGATAGATATCATTCTCGGGGCACTCACAATTCAATAAGATATAGGTTCCTTGAGAATGATATTTATTGATGTAGTTTATATAGATTTATCTAAGATATGTATGCTAGTTATATTCAGTTGTATATGATGTGATTTAGAGTTAAAATAACCTACTCAATTCTATTATGGATGGAATGGAGAGAAAGGGAAAGGCCATTCATTCAATCATCCATAGAGATATATAGAGCTCCCTCCCCTCCACCTTAAATTCACTAGACTATAGTGGTAGAAGGGATGGATACAAAGGAGCTCACCATATGATCCATATGCCCATTACCATACAATCAACACCCATCTCCTCTCTAGATATCGAATGAGAATGAGATGGCTGAAGGGAAGGAGATGCCTTGCCCCTCTCTTTAGAGTGGAGATATGGCCCTGGGCTATCATATATATATTTGAGTGAGATGGCCTTATCTATATATTTGGGGCATAGACAACCCATGGTGATATTTATCTATCTAGGGCATAGACAATAGGGCCATCTCACTCTTGATAACCCATGCCCTATCTATCTATTTAGGAATATAGAGGAGGCAATAAACTATTATCGATATAGTTAAACTATACATTGTCCCCCTCTATATATAGGTCACTTTATAGAATGCACCACACCTACTATTTATATACACCCTATCTATCTAATTGGTGACTTCTTCTCAATCTATACAATTGTTATGAGTGAGATTAACCTCATAGATATATGGTTTATCCCATATAGATAAGATATATGGGGGTGTTACTTAAAATATATATTATGGGGGCTCACACTCTCTCTCACACACACTCATGCACACACACCCACACCCACACACACACCCACACACACACACACACACACACACAATGCAGTGGAAAGTCTTACTAGCATACATATCTTAGATAAATCTATGTAAAATACACTAATATATATCATTCTCAAGGCACTCACAATTCAATAGGATATATGCACCTTGAGAATGATATCTATTATTATATTTTACATAGATTTATCTAAGATATGTATGCTAATTATATTAAATTATATATGATGTGATTTAGAGTGAAATTGGCCTACTTAATTCTATTATGAAGGGAATGAAGAGAAAGATAAAGGCCATTCATTCAATCACCCATAGAGATAGATAGGGTTCCCTCCCTTTCACCCTTAATTCACTAGAATATAATGGTAGAAGGGATAGATACAAAGGATCTCAACCAATGATTCATATGCCCATTACCATATAGTCAACACCCATCTCCTCTCTAGCTATCAAATGAGAGTGATATGGCTAAAAATAAGGAAATGTGTTGCCCCTCTCCCTAGAGTGGAGATATGGACTTGTGTTATCATATATATATATATATATATATATATATATATATATATATATATATATATATATATATATATATATATATATATATATATATATATATATATATATATATATATATATATATTCGATTGATATGGCCCTATCTATCTATTTAGGGCATAGACAATAGGGCCATCTCACTCTTAATAGCCCATGCCCTATCTCTCTAGTAATATAAAAGAGCCACTCAATTACCATTGATATAATTAAACTATATATTTTTATTTATAGACTGCACCACACCTACTCTTTATATACACCCTATCTATCTATTTGGTGATTTCTTCTCAATCTATACAATAGTTACAAGTGAGATCAACTCCCTAGATATGTGGTATATCACATAGAGATAAGATATATGGGGGGTGTTTTTTAAAATATATATTGTGGGGGTTCACTGATAAATGTGTGTGTGTGGGGGGGGGGGGGGGTGGTTGAGATGGCCCTATCTATGATGAAATCAAAACCACTTTAACCTTAAATTATGTCATATAGTTTTAATTAGGTTTAAGGGCCCCATATTCACTAGAATTACCACCATAATTTAACCAATCAACTATTTCATTCATTATATGTTGACATTCAAGTTGATTGAGCCCAAAACCACATCTTGTACATGAAAAATTAATAATGTCATTGAACTAAATGATTTTTTTCTTCATTATCTAATTCAATTCAAGCTGATCAAAACCTAAATCACATTTTATATTCATGCACTTAGGTTGAAGGGGCTCAAATTAGATCCAATTTCCTTCAGATTCAACTATTGGACTATTTGGCTTACTTAGTTATGACATTGAGGTTGACAAGCCCAAATTAAATCCTTTATATTCAAACAATTTTCAAGAGGTTGAATAAGTTTAAACATGAACTAAATAAGTATAAATTAGTGTATATCATGATAAATAGATAAGCAAAAAAACATAAAAGTATTCAAAAAAATTGATGTTATGGGAGAATAACATGTATAGGTTAAAATGTGTATGTATTATAATGTATATGCATTATGTTCAATTTGAATTCAGAAACTAAGTCTTTTAGCTCAAAAATGGCTTGGATTCTTGAGAAAAAGACTTGGACTTGTTGACATACTACTGAATCTAAGAGTTTTGATAGAAAACAAAAAAAATTAACATCCATAACCCATTACACTAATAATTTCAATGATAAAATTCAAAAAATTATTACCACATTGACTAGCACACTCTCCTCTTTCCATACACACACATAATTTTTAGACTATTTTAAGTTTCAATCTATGTTGATTTCTAACTATAGCTTTTTTAGGCCACTACATGCCATAAATATACATGCCTATATATGTTTTTGTATCTTTTTTCATTTATAAAAGTGAAAAACAAATTATATGGTTAAAAACTAGGCCTAATTCTACATGTATTCAAAAAAATGTTTCTTTGTGGTAGTTGAGGGAGGTCACATAACTAACTATCCATTTTTTGTCTATTTTTAGGATCTATTTACTTATAAAATTAATTAAAATTTTTAATCATCAAAAAATTATTAAAAAAATAGAGGTTACAAACTAGATGATCTTATATAAAGTTTCACCAAATGGTTTTAAACAATATTAAATTATGCTCCAAAAATGAGGCACCGCATTGCCAACTATCTATTATGTTCTCCTAAAAAAAAAGGAGTTCTTATTCTAATTTTAGATGTTTCACCTTATCATACTTAAATTTTTTTTTAAACAAAAATATTTTTTTGAAACTAGACACAAAATGATACAATTCATGTTCTTACATCATCCTTGAATTTTGAGTGTAGCCATCTCAAATTATCTACATAAGTTCAATTTTTTTTTAATTTTTAGAAAATACATGTCCACCAATAGGCCCTTGTTTGTCCCCCAACTTTATGCCCTTACCTACCATAGTTTCAAGTTAGGTCAATAAATTAACAATGTCATCGTGAAGGGGAGGTAAGCAATCAAAATTCATACTTATTAACATGAAATTTTAGCAATTATTTTTATTTATTTATTTGTGTTAAAACTATTTTTTTGATTTGAATGGCTTGTTCAAGTGTAAGATGAGGCCCTCCTAACTTTCCTATCCCTCCTCCTAAAAATAATATCCCTCCTAAAATTACAAAATACCCATAGGTAGTTAGGATGATTTGGCTGAAAATATAGTCAAAAACCAAATACAAATTGAAGAGACAATTAGAAGAATGAGGGACCCTCATTTGACCAACAACCACTATGCACATTTGGATGATACCTTATAGTTATTAGTAGGCCAAGATCAATTGATAATAATTCAATTTGATATATAGGCATATTATATAGAGAAATGTAGGGCTTACTATTCTAAGAAATTATCAACATGTGATGTAAAGGACAAGGAAATAACAAATGACAAAAATTTTGCATTATTCATTGATCCATCAACTAATGCACATTTTCCATTATCAACAAATAGTTTCCAATCCACCAATGCTCACATAATTTTATAATAAATAATTTTTTAAATAAATGGTGTATGGTCTTTGATTACCCACATTATAAAAAACCATGAGGTTCCATTATATTTTTTGAGGAAAATTTATTGTGAGCTTATACTCAATGAGATTCCTAATTATTTTAACTACTCAGAGTTTTAGGACTAAGGAAAAGACTCTACATAGGATATATTAGGTGCATGTCATGCACATAATTGACATGAAAGATTCCCTATCCAAAAACCACTTCAACATGATATCCCCTCTATAGTGAAGGAGGTTGTCAAGATTAACACTTTACATATAGTTCATGTGCTTACTTACACACTCATTATGTATATGATTAAACTTTTTGAGATTGATTTTAGGTAGGGTTGACATGGGGATACTCCATCTAAAGTTAATTCTTGACCACACCCTTTTATATTTTTTAGTGATTAAGCATTGGAACTTTATATGACAATGGTAGTGCTTATAAGGGCATAAACGCTATTATTTTAACTGATGAGTTTTTCTCACGTACATTTAGTGTGTAGACATCAACTATATATATGCATGTATTTTATATATTTGACATTCTAAATTTCATATATAATTTTATTTTAAAGTTAAAAATTCATTTACATATAAATTAAATAATATATATTTAATTTCTCATGTTGAAGGAGGAAACAATACCATCATCTTCACAGCCAGTTTGTGGGTCATCTACCACTGCATTTTTTGATGTTACTCAACTGATGCATACATATATAGAGTTAATTTTTAATTAATATTATAATTCATGTACTTGTATTTATTCATATAGATATACTCAACAAACAATAATATATTATTTGTTCATTTGATGACCACAATGAAGATTCCTCCATTTATATGGTTAAAAATAGACATAGGCATTACTACTACAATTTCATCACTCAACCACTCATTGAGGTATATTAACTTGTAATTTTGAATTATAAATATATATTTTTTAATAATTTAACATTATACTTAGGTAAATATAACTTACATGAATTTATTATGTACATAGGGTTGTCGAATGATATATAATAGTCTCATTCTGATGATTAGGTGGGAACCTACTCATATTTTTTTCTCCATTTCACACTCTTATGTGTGTAGTGTGAGCTATCACTAACCCTATTGATCATTATAAATAAATTGAGATTGACCATGATATTGTGGTAAGTTCATATTTAAATAAGTATTGTATCCTTATAAAATTAATTTCTAAACTTGGATGCTTATCTAATATGTAAATATTCTAATAATATTTTTATATGAATAGTTTTTGCTATAGGTGAGCTATGAGTGTACAAGGATTCATATTTATAACTTGGAGGAATATAAGGAATTTTGGGGATCTCCATCTATATCAAGACATTTAGGGAGAGTCTTCTTCAATGAAGGCAAAGAGAGGGAGGTTTTTTGATGAGTAGAATATGTCTTATATGATGTACTTTTTTGTATGCCTCTCTGACAATATATGTATTTTTTGCATTTTATACCTGTTATCAACCCAATTTTCACCATATTCAAGGAGGGTTTTTAGACCTAACTCAAACTTGGACTAACATGGGAATGGCTTAAAGGATGTGGGTGACCTTATAACTAGACTAGACCTCTATATTATGGGGCTAACTCCCTCGGTACATCACTTATGGCTCAATTACTAAGACCTAATATATTTTGGGGATGAAATGAGTTATTAAGACAACTTAAATGAAAATATATACTAGTGATGGTGATGCACTCAAGTTAATCCTTCATCCACTTAATTTAGACTTTAACTAACACTAGTAACCTATGCAAGTGACTAAATCTTCCAACTCCAAGGACTCCTATGCAAAAGTGTTTCACATAAAGGTTTCAAAAAATGATCAAAACAAAAGGGCAAAAATGGAAGGCCTAATTCAAGGAAATAAATAATCAACATTATTTAGGATTGTCATTGATGTTAAAGATGCATCTTACATGAGGTTGATGTCATTGAGAGAGTGTGCCTAGTTGGTAATATGTTGATATGACCAAGGGAATTGATGGAGTATTTTAATTTAAGTATGTTTTCATAAAATAGAGAATTTTAAGACAACATATTCCTTATGGTTTCATGAATTTACAAATCTTGTAGTATCCTAAGCCTAATCATGACATGAGGAGACCTTGTGAGAAGGTATGAGCTTGGTGTCTTAGTAAGATGAGTGCACATAAGAATGAGTGGTTTTATGATGTTTATTGAGCATGTATGTGAGTCATTGGAACACTAAAGAGAGTCTCAAGGTGATCTTATAGGGGTGGGACCTTCAAAAAAAGTTTGCACCTAAACCACTTTTAGACCCTGCCTAGCCTAATGAGGTATCATGATCTTCTATCAAGGTATGTGAATGATGTATGGAAGTGATTAAGAATGAGAGAGGTTTTTTGAGTATGTGAGTGAGTTGGAGAGTGCATGGAAAGATGAATTAAGGTCATTTTTAATACCTAATGTGGTTTTCAAGTCAAGGTCTAGAGAGGAAAGAGAGAGAATGTGACCTAATAAGTGGTCATGATCAGATTTTAGAGTGTTTGAGCTTATGTAAGCACTATCAAAGGTGATTTATGTTGTTTCAAGTGTGTTAATTTAGTTTTAGGTCTTATTATGAAGGATAAGACATGAAAATTTGTTTGGATGTATCTCGAATGCTCAAAATGAGGGGTTCTAAACCTAAGAAGGATTTTATTGTGATCATTAGCTCATCAAATCTTTACATGGGAACCTAATATATTAATTTTATATGTGTAAGGGTCCCATCTAAAAACTACATGCATTTATTTTTGGATTAAGTGGATTTGCTTTATGAATTATTATTAAGAATGGAAATAAGTTTAAACCCTATAAGAACCCTAATAAGGACCCGATGTTGATAAAAAGTGCCCATAATGGATTGCTATGGACTTTCCCAAAAACCTCTAGGTGTGATTGATTGTTTAGGTGTGTGACTAGACCCTACACAAAAGTGTTAATTTCTTTGAGATTTGTTATATTAGTCAACGTTGACCAAGTCAAAGTATGAAAATGGATGGATGATGAAGCTTGAGACTCATGTTTCATGTCCATTAAGGTTTATTAATAGTTTCTATCCATCAAGTTTTATAAAATAGTCATCTAAATTAGCCAGTCACTAATAGGCCAAATGGTACAAATAATGAAAAACTCGAGTAATAGTAAGAAGATGACTAGGAATGTGTTATCATGATAGAGTGAGGAAACCAAGTGTATGGAGATGTTTCCTGGGACTGGTATGTCCTATTAGTTATTGGTAAAAATACTGTAAATGAGGTATAGTATTGAAAATGGTGAAGCCAAAATGGCTTGTCTGACTCAGTGAGGTTTGTGTGTAGTGAGGTCAACAAATTGGTCTACAAGACCAATAGTTGACACTAGACAAATGATTTTTATATTTAAAGATGGTATGGATATGTCATAGGTTCATCTACATGTATAAAAATTCATTTAAAATGTTAATATAGGTTTTGGAGGTTTAAGTCACCATGATTGGTTTTTTAGGCTAGTTGGTAATTCTGAGTGAGCAAGTAACAGGAGTGTTTTGAGTATTTTTGATTTGTGTGATTAAGTGTAATGTCATTGGTGAAGATTTTTAGGTATTAAAGGTTATGTGTAGGTGATTTATTATCATGGTTTTGTGTCTAAATAATGTTTTATCTTTATTTCTTCAAGATAGACCTTTTTATGTGTGTGAAGGCCTAATGTAAATAGTATTAATAGTGTGCTTTCAAGTAGTGGTTAGAGATAAAAAGTGTCATGGACATAATATGAGATTAGTGTGGGTATATTTGGGTGTTATATGAAGTTTTAATAAATTAGATGGAGTTTTAAAGTGTTCCAAGGAGATCAAAGGGTAACATATACTAATGAAGGCATAATTGAATTAGGTCTCCTCAAGGCCTAAAAGAGGTTTTGGTCTTTTAATTTGTGGATGACATATTGTAATGATTTATTAATGTATTAAATGTGTTATAATACATATTTTAATGGTAATATAATTATGAAATTGTATATGTCTGACTAAGAGGTTTGTGCTCTAGAGGATTATATAAGCACAAGGCCTAATAGCCCTAACTAGCATGTTAGAGAAGTAGATAGTGCAAGAAAATGGAATAGCACATTGAAGATATGAAGGAGTTATTTTATACCATAATATAGGTGTAGATAAAATTTTATGAAGATATAGCATGGGTACTATATATTAATATCAATTTCATAGGACTAATCTGTCTTGAAGAGGCCTAGTTGAGCAAAGAAGCCTAGAAGGTAGTTTGAGAGGGATAGAAGAATGAGAAAAGATAAATAATATGATCATCATATGGTGTGTGAGAAATTTTTTTTTATGAAGGTGATCAAAAATTTTAGGTGGTTAATTTTGTGTTAAGTCATCTAGGGGGTTGGTGTCTCCTTGCAGGTTGGTGCTTGCTAAAGCCTAGTTGAGTGGGTGCTTAACTAGTTAGGGTTGGTGTTCCATGTGGAGTTGGTGCTTCACTAAAGATTGGTTTTTATTTTATATAAATTTAGTTTAATTTTATATAAAAGTGGTTTTTCTTCTCCTTGAGGGTTTCCCACATATGTAATGTGTTATCTTGTTTCATGATCTTGTATGGTTGCATATGCTTTGCTAGATGTTCATGTTTGTATGAATGGTTCATGTATGCTTAAGTGGAATTGAATGAATGTTTTTAAGACACTAATTTACACCCCCCCCAAATATCATTTATTATGATTCCAAAAAATATATCCACTCCAATCTCATCCACTTAACATTCAAATATTACATATGACTTGCATAAGATGATATACTAGTAACTAGGTGAGATTAGAACATACCAAGGGAGAAATAATACCACATATGCAAATATAACTAATAAAACACACTAAAATTGTATAAATGAGTCTAAAAATATCGCTTTTAATTATAAAAATAGGTTATAATTTTAAATCTTTTCATATTTTCCTCATGCCCAAGAGAGGGATTACAAAACAAGGCATTTTTACCTAAATATATAGTAGAAAAGGAGAGAAGGAGAGATAAGATCCCCCAAAACAAGGAAATGTGACACTGATTTAGTCCTTATCCCAATGCTATGTAGTATATCTTGAATAATATTTCATACATCCTTGGATAAATTGAATATAGGTTGAGGAAGGATTTCATGTAGAGTTAAAGAAGTCTAGAAGAGGTCATCATCCCTAATTGGTGGAGTTTGACCAATAACAATGCCTAAATCCTTGATTAAGAAACCTATATACTAGGTCTTATGTCTTTATTGAAAAATTTGTCCTTCTCCTTGGAAATAAGAATTTAAGTCCCCATTTATTCTTCACTAACAACTTCTTTTAGGACATTGATGAGGTCCTTCCATGATCCATGGGTTGTTAGAAGCCTAGGTGTTGGAAGGAGAGAAGGTATTTTTGGAGTATTGAGACATTTTTCTACATTTAAAATTTCCTCTAATTTATATTTGAATTTTTATCTCTTCATTTTTGGTGTGGATAGTGTATATTAGCCTTGTCAAAGTTTATATGAAGCATTATAAAATGTTTTAGTGTTTAATTTCATTAAAAAGCTCATTTTCAATAGGGTGTAGAAGGAAAAAGTGTAATTTTTGTTCATGAATACAAATATCTTTCATGTATGGCCTCAAAATATCATATTAGACCTATATCAAGGCCATTGGAGCCATAAATCACTCAAAAAGACTTAATTATTTTCACAGACCTTGCATTCATTCACAATTCCTTGTAGCCCTTTTACAGCTAAAGCTCCTTTCTTAGAATAAAATGGAAGAGACTATGGGAAAATGAGAGTATTTTTATAAATCCCATATCCCCTTAAAACTCCACACAATATTTGGTGGCCTAAATTTGAGTGTCTTTTCTAGCACATTCTTTTAGTCAAATTAGGCCTAATTATCCCTCTTAGGCCTAGAAAGTGGAAATATTTATCCTAAGACCCCCCACACATGTTAAACTCCAAAAAAACACTTGATTAAATTTAAATATGACATCAACATACTCCATGTCAAATTTGGTGATCTGGAACACTGTGGAAGTATGAAGAACCTTGAAATGGCCATTGGCAAACTTGCCCTTTTGAAGCATTTTTAGACTAGCCTGAATGTTTTGAACAATTTGGGAACTTATGAGAAATTTATTATCTATTTTATATATTTTAAAAGTAAAATAATTCTTTAACCACCTCTCCCATTTATTGGAATCAATTAATGCTCTCCAAAACCCTATTTTAGGCCAAAAACCCTGAAAAGGTATAGGTTTGTACAAATATGTACAAGTGAAGGTATAGCCAAATTATATTTTAAGGATCTTTAGAGAGTATAAAATAACCTATGGTATTTTTTAGGTCTAATTTTTGGCATTTAATGTATTATTTAGGTCCATTTATGTAAACTGATCACAACTGGGGTGTTAGTAGGGTATAAGACGTGTTTAGGGTCTTAACGATTGTTCATAAAAATGGGACATCCAAATGACATCCTTCCACTTGGAAAAAATTGTTTATATATCCAGTAAATTTTATGAAAAGTCTTATACTCCCATTCAATGTGTGATTAATGGAATAATCACTTGAAGTTACTCCTAGGGTATCTTGCTTGGCACTTTTGAGCATGAGAGGTGTCAAAAATAAGTTTTGGTTCTCAAAAATCATTCCCAATTCAAGGATAATCTCATAAAACTTAAATATATCCCTTCCATGGTTTCAAATTATATTTAAGAGTTTAAAATTCCTCTATATGCATTTGGTGCACTAGTCAGGGTTCTTGGGGTTTAGGATTGATTTACCTTTACAAACCCTCAAGGTCACTTAGATTGAGAGATGAAGTGTTTTTATACCTAATAGTGTATGGATATAATTAAATTTATTTTATAATACCTTAAAATCCATTTATTATTTCTAGAGTCTTTGGTTTGTGTTCTTGAGCTCAAGTGAACCTCTAGGTCTCTTGAATAAACCCTATAAATGGAGTAGACCAGGTTTGAGACAAAATAGTGGATATTTACACTATTTTTATGACCTTTATAATAACATGGACATATAAATACACTAATTACCACAAAATTTACCAGATTTTAGATCTTGATCATGCCTATAAAGGCCTCAAAACCCATTTTTCCTAAAACTAGTTGGTTACATGCCTGAGTTTTTATGCTTCATGGGTCCATATCTGAGTTTATTTATTTTCACCTTGTCATTATGGTATGAGAGTGATAATAATGATTTTTTGATGTTCCAAGATACTTATTTTAATTTTTCTTATCCTTACTTAGTCACTTCTCATTCCTATGCACCTTACCAAAGCACCATCTCTATTCATCTCCTTCTAGCTTACAATTTGTGAACACTGGATGTAGGTAACAGTCTCATTATGGAAAATTGGAATAGGTTATATCCAAAACAAAATTAATTATCAATTATAAACCTAAGGAAATAATTTATAAACCACTTTTAACCTTTTCTAATTCCATAAATGCATACACAATTACATGCATGATCTACATGTTACACATACCTCCATGACCCAAGCATAACACTATTATAGGTGAATATTTCAACTTAGTGGACCCAATACTTAAATGCATCATTTTTTAAGTCTATAATACTTATCAAGGACCTTATTTTCTTAAATAAAATATCATAAGTTCATATCTTTATCTCGTTATATATAGACCAATATCTAACCCTTAGTCCTCTATTTTCTTTTGTTCCTCACCCTATCACTATGAGTGAAACTTTATGCTAGTTGTAGGTGATGTTTTCAACATTAAAATTAGGCCATATTTTTTATTTTATTTTTTATACTCCATAATTTTAATTTCAATGGTCTCCATGTATTTCATAACCTCATTTGAAGCTTCACTTACCTTGACATTCTTCAATCATTGCTTTGCCCACTTCTTGGGCTTATGACTAAGTGTGTTTGTAGATATGACTGTAGGTCTCTTTCTTATGATCTTGAATTTATATCAACCTAATGATATTTTTTAGAATATATTGGATCAAACCTAATTCCAATCAATGTTTTTAATGATCCATTCAATTTAATATCTCCATCAAGGTCTCAAGAATCATCATGTATTACACTTTGGTTCATCTCTTCTTAACATAGCTATAAGTGATCATGAGGCACCTCTATACAAACTATTGAAATGTTGGAATATATGATAGGTTAGTCATGGATAAACATATGAAACCCTCTTCCTCATACTTTAATCCTTTTCACTCTTAGGGTGTCCACTCAAAGTGAAGGCTTGAGTCACATCCAATCATTTAGCTTCTGAAAAGCTTACTAACCATACTATATGGATTGAGAACCTATGGAGTGAAGAACTTCAATGAGAAAGAGGCCTCATAGTTTCCTTTGGATTTTTTATTTGATCCTCTATTTTAATTTTATCATCAATTAATTATTGTATTCAATTCATTATGTTACACAAATTATTTATTCTTACTAATTCACCTTGTATAGAAAAGTTCTTATGTTTAGAAGGTCAGGAGGGATATGGATGAATATTATACTTGGTTTTAGATAACCATTTTATGATATTTTATACCTCACACTTTTTAAACCTATTTTGTTCTAATCTTCCATTATTTCAAAGCTTATGACAATCACAAAGTCACCCTCAAC
Organism: Torreya grandis; assembly: GCA_037957365.1. NCBI lineage: Eukaryota > Viridiplantae > Streptophyta > Pinopsida > Cupressales > Taxaceae > Torreya > Torreya grandis. The sequence goes on along the minus strand of JARHVA010003763.1, from coordinate 1,259,254 downwards.
TCTCTTAAGTCACAGAGCATATGACTTGGGTGAGCCATGGTTTTAGGTGCATATAAATACTTGTATAGACTATAGGTTATTATAGACTGTCATCCCAATTCTTGACTTTTAACTGACTAAAATTGACTAGTGTATCTTAGGTATCCTTTGTTGATTTTGACACTATCTCATTTACCTAAATTGTCTTCTTATATGGCTTGCTTTGTATTGGAATGATGTTGATTTTGGTCTTAAATAAGGACTTATAGGATTGAGACCTATAAGTCTCTACTTGCCTATGCAAGCTAAAAGGATCACCTTATTAAGCTATTTAACCTCATTCAACAACATCAAATCACTTCACACTCTAGAAAACCACTTCATTGCTTCAATGTTTAGAGAATTAATAAACATTATATCACCTTTAATTCACTTGACTAGTCTTGTATGGACTGTAATTATAGTCAATCCCTGTAAATGTTTTATGAATTAAGAATAAAATTATCTCATCCATTGTAAACACTTAGTGATGGTAGTGAGGTGGTCAAGGATATATGAAGGTATGAGGATATATATCAAGCCTTTCCATGCGTAGTGAATATCTTCCATACACTCCAAAGTCCATACAACATGCTTATGAAGGGAAAAACTATGAATCCTATTGGAGAGTGTGTATATGGTCTCTTATATTCAACCCTATACACTTAAATTAAGACAATACCATCTCAAAATTATGCACCATGATACATTAATGGCATTTGATCCCAAATTGATTGTAAAACCTTTACTGTATTGTTCAAACACAAACTAGGTTTCCAAACCAAGTACACTTGAAGGTCATGGACAAAGAGACACATATTCAGGTAAAATAACATGTATTAAATGAAGTTAAGATAAATTATATGAATAATTAATTACTATAATCCTCTGAATATGACCATCATGAAGATAAAACAAAGACCTGTAGCAGAATCCATTGAAATAATTTGTACACCAAGGCCTTCTCTCTTTAAGTGAATGTAACTCATAGAGATGAATTAGATGATGAAAAAACCATGAAATGGAGATCCAATACCTATATGAAACACCCTCAAAATCATTCCTTTGCATATATTTATAATATGGATAAATAGGTGCAATAACAGACCCCTCGAATGCATAAGTCATAGTGACCTGCTATCACTCTTAGGGATTATTCACAAAGAAGAGGAAACCAATATATGAAAAAATTAAAGTAATTTAAATATTAATTTTACCCCTAGAAATTTCCAAATTTTCATATCCTAACTCTCTCTCTTCTTTCTATACCGATCAATTGAAAACTGACCTCCTAAAACTACCAAGGAGTTCGATATAAAAGATAAAACAGTTTTATTAATATTAAGACATAAACCTCCTCTAAATCACTTTTTGACCTTTTCATGACAAATAAGGTAATTAATATGAAATAATCTCAATTTTACCTTGATAATTATATGAATAGACTCAAAATAGACCTTTTTGGCACTAAAAACTGTCCGTATCACTTGAGATGTCTAATGAAACTGATGTAAAATGTATAAAATGTATCTTCTCATGCCTAAATAAGTACATCATATATTTAAAATAATTTTATTTTTGGTTATATGGGTTGGAATTTGGCCTTGGGAGGTGAAATTTCCAACCTTTTTGGTGACACATAGAGGTTTACGAACCTGCTAGTCAAGAGAACCCACTGATCATCATGATAATGATAACTCAACATGGTAGTAAGAATTGATGACCATTATTATATTGATAAAGATATTATCACATTTTACACCTCTATCACTATAATAAACTAACATGACTCAACAAAAATAACAAAATACACATAACTACACTAAGAAGCACACCTAACCTAAGGAATAAAATAACAAGACAAAAAAGTAACAAACTAAACTTGTATTGACCACACTTATTAAATAAAGACAAAAAAATAAAACAACTAACCTGAGATCAAAATATTTTCTCCAAGATCAAATGGAAAACTTTATTGACTACTATAGCACCATGAATTATGATTACCACATCTTGATTTGAGTCCAACTAAACATTGCCCATTATATGAAAACTCCCATTTATAGATGAAGGTATTAACATGTCCATGGATTCTTGTGGAATCAGTTGGGACTTATGATTTTATCTATACATTCATAGGTTGTACATGTTAGTCTAACACCAAATCATACTCCTCCCATATCCATATATTTTGCAAGAATAATGATAATTCTACCTTAGTCGTAAGTTGTTAATGGTCATGTTGGTTAGTTTGAGATTGCTTTTGTGTTATAGGTGCAAGGCTAGATTCTAAGAGAGGTGTATCTAGTTTCATGACTTCTTGAGGCCACTTGATTTTAGTTCCACCTTATAAGAGTGAAGGGACATCTAAATATGGAGTGAGGATTTGATAAACTTGCTTGAAAAGATCAAACAAGTCATCTCCAAATAAGATAGCTTATTTTAATGGTTTTATTAAATGGATGACTCCTTGCTTGATTAAACTACTTATCTTAATATGAATTGAGTCACCTTCAAGTAAAGTGTAGCCTGAGTTGATGATCTCAAATAGTTCCATTGATTGGTTTTCACCTAGCTCAAGTATGATTGAACTCTCTTCAAGTTGAATAGTATAACGTGTAGGAATAGTTACATCATAGTTTAAAATGTCACCTTTCTTAACATGTTCATGAGGCTAAAAGTCCTTCCATACTATCTCTAATTGGTCATTTTAAATTATTTCATCCTCAACATGAACTTGATGAACTTTTATGCCCTCACTATTATCTTGGCCATCATATTCATTGGATGTCTTACACTTGTTTATAGAAACTACTATAAGTTCTTAAGGGCTGTCATGTTTGAGGGAAGCTACCATGTGACCAACGAAGTCTTGAGAAACATCTTGTACTTGCATCTCATCTTACACCCAAATAATCTCTTGAAGTTCATCCTCTTTTGCATTGTGGAAGTCTAATTCACACCTATCCTTACCAAGGGTGTCCTGACAGTGATTTCCTCTTCTTCTTAACTCAAGCCAATATCATATTCTATAATTATAGCTAAATATTCCTCATTTGTCTCAAATATTAGAGGCTCCTTCTCAAGGAATGACATGGTGGACCCTTTAAAAACCTCAATAAGATGAGTCAAATATAAAGCTGTTGTAGTGGATGCTTCATTCTCCTTACTCAGTTGTTCATCTTTGACAACTATCACTTCCTTTATCTACTACATATTTCTTGAATAGACTTTAATGAGGGGAAGGCCTTGAAATTTTGAGGAGGGAGGGGTAGGGGATGAATGATATCATGCTTGATTTTAACTTTGAAACTTAGTTTTAGTCTTAACTTTTCTTCTCTCTCCCTTCACTCTTTAAATTTGTTTCCAAGTTGGAAACTTGGGTTTAGGAGCCTCTTGCGTTATAGGTATTACATCTTGGGGCATGAAGGGAATAACTTACACTTCATACTTAGATGTAATTTCAATTTAAGGAGATTGGTATGGAGTAGCAAGAGGTAGAGAATAATGATATTACTCTCATGATTATTTTTATCTCAAGGCTAATATTTCATTAGAAAATGATTTGGTTCATACTTTTCATCTCCTTCAACTCATTAGAAAAATTATGAGTGTCTTAGAAGGGTAGTTGATCTTGTAATTGATATGGCTCATAAGGAGGTTAACAAGGCTCATGAGGAGTATCATAGTATTGGTGTGAGCTACCATACTATTGATAGGGTTTGATACAGGGTTGGTGATGCTCATCATAAGGTTTATATGGGTGAATTTAGGGGTGATAGGGGTCATAATAAGATATATGTGGATCATAATGGAATGGGGATGGATCATAGGGTTGTTGAGAAGGAAATGAATGATAGGAATCTACCCTATATGCAACCATATTTCATTACAATGCAAATGAAAAGAAATAAACTATGAATAATAACCTTACTTACCTTAGAGATGATGACCATATTAATTCTTGAAACAACTCAAGATGACTACAAGGTGATGATGTGAATGCTCTGATAATTGAATATGTCCCACCTGGAGTGCCAAAACTAATTGTAACCCAATTTGTAACCTATTAAATGAGGTTATTTAGACCTACTTCAAACTTAGACGAACATGGGAATGAACTAAAGGTTATGGGTGAAATTATAACTAGACCAAACCTTTAGATTATGGGGTTATCTTACCTGGTACATCATTTATGGCTCAGTTACTAAGACCTACTTTGCTTTTGTGGTGAAAAGAGTTGGGAATACAACTTAAAGGAAAATCTATACTAGTGATGGTGATGTACCTAATGTAAACATTCATACACTCAATTTGGAATTTAACTAACACTAGTAATCTATGTAAATGATTGAATCTTCCAACTCTAAGGACCCCTACGCAAAAGTGTTTCACATAAAGGTTTCACTAAACGATCAAAATAAGAGGGCAATGATGGAAGGCCTTATTCAAGGCATTAACCAATCAATATCTCTACTCTAAGCCTAGAAAATTAACATTAAAACATTATATATGACTTGCATAAGATGATATACTAGTAATTAGGTGAGATTAGGACCTGCTAAAGGAGAAAGACTACCACATGTGAAAATCAAACTAATAAAACACACAACCTATATCAATGAGTTTAAAAAGAGTCCTTTACATTATCTTAATAAGTTTAAAATTTCAATATTGGTATATTTTCCTCATTCCCAAGATATGGATTACAAAATAAGGCCTTTTTGCCTAAATATATAGCAAAAAAGGAGAGAAAGATAGATAAGAGCCCCCAAAATAAGAAAATGTGACATTGATTTAGTTTTTCTCCCAATAATACATAGTATATCCTAATTGATCTTTCATACATCCTTGGAGAAATGGAGTAGAGGTTAATGAAGGATTTATTGGAGAGTTTAATAAGTATTGAAGAGGTCATTAGCCTTGATTGGTCAAATTTGACCAATAACAATGCCTAAATCCTTATTCAATAACCCTGTATACTAGGTCTTATGTCTTTATTACAGAATTGGTCCTTATCTTTGGAAAATGGACTTTAATTCCATCTTTATTATTCATTTAAAAATTATTATAGGATATTGATGAGGTCCTCCCATGATCTATGGGTTGTTAGAAGCCTTCAAGTGTAAGTTTGACTTCTTCATCAAACCTAAGCATTGGAAGGAGAGAAGGCATTTTTGGAGTATTGAGACATTTTACAACCTTGAAAATTTCATAAAATTGATATCTGAATTTTTATCTCTTTATTTTTTTCATGGATAATTTATATTATCCTTAGCAAAGTTTATATGAAATATTATACAATGTTTAGTGTTTAGGCTCCTTGAAAAGCTCATTTTCAATAGGGCATAGAAGGAAAAAGTGGAATTTATCTTCATGAATGAAAATATATTTCATGTATGGTCTTGAAATATCATATAATACCTGTAATAAGACCATTAGATCCATAAATCACTCAAAAAAACTTAATTTTGTTCACAAACCTTACATTCCTTCACAATTCCTTGTAACCCTTATCTAGCTAAAGCTCCTTGATTGGAATAAAATTGAATATAATATGGAAAAATGAGAGTATTTTTATACAACCCATATTTAATTCTGCTCCCACACAAAATTTGGTGTCCTAACTTTGAGTGCAAGTGTCTTTTCTAGCACATTCTTTCAGTCAAATTAGGCCTAATTAGCCCTCTTAAGCCTAGAAAGTGAAAATATTGCTCCTGAGACTCCCAACATGTGTAAAAATCCAAAAAAAGAACTTTATTCACTATATTTATGATATAACCATGATACATGTCAAAATTTGTGATCTGGAACACTATGGAAGTATGAAAACCTTGAAATTGCCATTTGCAAGCTTGCCCTTTTGAAGTATTTTCAAACCGCCCTGAAAGATTTGAATGGTTTGGGCACTTATGATAATTTTTGTTTATATTTTTTATCTTATACAGGTAAAATAAATATTTAAACACCTCTCCTATTGATTAGAAGCAATTCAATCTCTTTAAAACCCTATTTAGGCCCAAAATATTGAAAAAGTATAGTTTTCTACAAATTCATACAAGTGAAGGTACAACCAAATTGAATTTGAATAATCCTAAAAGAGTATAAAACAAAATATAGTATGTTTCAAGTCTATTTTTTTTTCATTTTATTTGATTTTGAGGTCAATCTCTGTAAACTGGTCACAACTAGGGTTTTATGAGGGTTTAAGACCTATTTGGGGTCTTAAAGATTATTCATAAAAATGGGATGTCCAACTAACATCCTTACACTTGGAAAAAATTATTTATATACCCACTAAATTTTAATAAAAATTTTATACTTCCATACAATATGCGAGCAATGGCATGAGCACTTGAAGTTACTCCTAGGGTAGTTTTCTTATCAATCTTGAGCATGAGAGGTGTCAAAAAAAGGTTTTGGGTCTCAAAAATAATTCAAAATGATGGGATAATCTCATAAACATTAAAATAAATCCCATCAATGGTTATAAATACTATTTAAGTATTCAAAATTCCTCTATATACATTTGGTGCACTAGTCAGGGTCTTTGGGATTTAAGACAACTTTACCTTTGCAAGCCCTCAAGGGAGATTATACTGATAAATGAAGTGTTTTTACACGTGAGAGTGTATTTATATAATAAAATTTATTTTAACCTACCTTAAAATCCATTCATGAGTTCTATAATGTTTGGTTTGTTTTCTTGAGCTCAAGTAAACCTATAGGTCGATTGAATACACCCTGCAAATGTAGTAGACTAGGTTTGAGATAAAATAGTGGATATTTAAACTATTGGTATGACCTTGATAATACCATTTAAACATATATATACTCATTACCACTAATTTTACCATATTTTATATCTCGATCATGCCTATAAAGGCCTTAAAACTAATTTTTCCTAAAACTAGCTAGTTGGTTGCTTGCATTTTTATGCTTCATTGGTCCGTGACTGAGTTTATTTATTTTCACCTTTTCACTATGTTTTAAGAGTTCCAATAATGATTTGGTGATTTTATAAAAGCCTTCTTTAAATTTTTCTTATCCTTCCTTAGTAACTTCTCAGTCCTATGCAACCTATCAAATCACCATCTCTCTTCATCTCCTTCTAACTTACACTTTGAAAACACTAGCTATAGGTAACAATCTCATTATGAAAATTTGAAATACGTTATATCCACTCCACAATTACTTAGAACTTATAAAACTAGAAAACACATTGAGAAACCCTTTTTCACCTTTTCCAAGTCCATCAATGCATAAAATAGTACATACATGATCTACATGTTACACATATCTCCATGACCCAAGCCTAACACTGTTGTAGGTGAATCTTTCAACTCGGTGGATACAATACTTAAATGCATCATGGTTTAAGTCTCTAAGACTTATAAATTAACTTATTTTCTCAAATCACATATCATAAATTCATATCTTCATCTCATTATATATAGTCCAATATCTAACCCTCAGTCCTCTGCTTTCTTTTGTTCCTCACCCTATCACTGTGACTGACACTTTATACTAGCTATAGGTGATGTTTTCAACATTAAGGTTAGGTAACATTTTTCCTTTTAGTTTTTATACTAGATCCTTTTCATTTAAATTGTCTCCACATATTTCATAACATCATTTAAATCATCACTTACCTTGAAAGTCTTAAATCATTGGTCTGCCCACTTCTTGGGCTTATGATTGATTGTGTTTGTAGATATGATTGTAGATCTCTCTCTTAGGATCTTGAATTTAGATCAACCTAATGATATTTTTGATAATATCTTGGATCATTAATAGTTAAAATCATGGGTTTTCAATTATCCATTCACTTCAAGATCTTCATTAAGGTCTCAAGATTCATCTTATATTTCACTTTGGTTCATCTCTTCTTAGAATGACTATAGTTAATCATGAGACACATCTGTATGGACTATTTTAATGTTGGCATGTATGATATGTTATCCATGGATAAACCTAGGAAATCATATTCCTCATACTTGAAACCTTTTCACTCTTGGAGTGTTCACTCAAAGTGAAGGCCTGAGTCACATCCAACCATTTAGCTCCTAAAAAGCTTACTAACCACACTGTACAGACTGAGACCCTATGGAGTGATGATCTTAAAAAAATATAGAGACCTCGTAGTTGCCTTTGGATTTTTAATTTCATATTGTATTTGACTTTTATCATCAGGTTATTATTTTATTCAACTCTTTCTATTATACAAATTCTTGATTCTTACTAATTCACCTTGTATAGAAAGGTCCTTATGCTTAGAAGGTCAAGAGTGATATGGATGACTGTTATACTTAGATTTAGATTAAAATAATTTACTAACCTGTTTTTGTCTAATAAAACATGAATGAAAATCTTATGACAAGCACAAATTCACCCTCAACTCTCTTAATTCATAGAGCATATGATAGGTATATGACTGTAGGTGAACCATGGTTATAGGTGCATATAAATACTTGTACAGACTATAGGTTACTATAGAATATCATCCCAATTATTGAATTTTAAATAATTTAAATTCAATAGTGTATCTTAGGTATCATTTTATGATTGTGACATTGTCTCTTTTTCTTGAATTGACTTCTTATGTGGCTTGCTTTGTATTGAAATGATGTTGATTTTGGTCTTAAATAAAGATGTATAGGCTTGAGGCCTATAGGTCTCTACTTAAATGTGTAGGATTAAAGGAGACAATAATTAATTTATTTAACATAATTTATAACCATAAAATCAATTCAAACTCTAGAAAACCACTTCATTATTTCAATGTTCAAAGAGTTAACAAGCATTCTATCACCTTCAATTTCCTTGATTGGTCTTATACAGACTGCAAGTATATTTAATCCATGTACATGTTATATGCATTGAGAATTAGAGTCTCTATCCCATTAGATAAACTTAGTGATATAAGTGATGTGGTCAAGGATATATGAAGGTATTAATAAATATATCAAGCCTTTCCATGAGTAGTGAACATCTTCCATACACTTCAAAGTCTGTATAAAATGCTTATGCAAGAAACAACTATGAATCCTATTGGAGAGTGTGTATATGATATATTATATTCAACCCTTTACACTTATATTAATAAATTACCATATCATAATTATTCACCATGATATATCACTATAATTTGAGCCCATATTGATAGTCAAACCTTCAATGAACTATTCACACACAGACTAGGTCTCCAAAATAAGTGCACATGAAGGTCATGTTATCTTAGGGTAAAATAACATGGATTCCATGAAATTTAGATACATTATACTAATAATTAATAATTATAATCCTCTTAATATGACCATCATGAATATAAAATAAAGATTTGGAGCAGAATCCACTTAAACAATTTGTACACCAAGGCCTTCTCTCTCCAAGTGAAAGTAATTCATAGAGATAAATTTTATAATAAAACCACCATGAAATTGAGATAAATTACCTATATAAAATACCCTAAAAATAATTCCTCTTCATAACTTTTTTATCTTTATAAATAAGTGCAAGAACAGGCCCCTCTCGAATGCATAGGCCAAAGTCACCTACTATCACTCTTACCTATTATTCATAAATAAGAGGCCACAAATACAAAAACCAATTAAAATAATTTAAATATTACTTATACCACTAATAGTGGACAATTTTTTAGCTCTTAACTCTCTCTCCTCTTTCTGTACTAAACACTTGAAAACTACCCTCTAAGAGCTATTAAGGAGGTCGATACAAAAGATAAAATGTTTTTATTCATTTTAAAACCTAAAACCTCATCCAAATCAATTTTTTTGACCCTTTAATGGAAAAATAAGGTCATGAACATTATTAAATTTCAATTTTACCTTGATAATTGTATGAATATCCTCAAAATAGGCCTTTTTAGCACTAAAACTACCGTAACACTTGAGATATCAAATGAAACTGATGTAGAATGTGTCCAATGGATCTTATCATGCCAAAATAAGTACATAATATCTTGAAAAGTAACATATTCTGGTTATAAGAGTTGGAATTTGGCCTTGGGAGGCCAAATTTCCAAAATACCTAAATGGCATTCACCCAACATTTTATTATGGTCTTATTTTATATGTCTTTATGACCTATGTATGTATGTGTATATGTATATGTGTATATATATTCATGTTCACATTTTTTGGTGATCATCAAACTACATATAATTTGTCTCATATTATTATTACAAACCTAAATTTTATGGTTTTATGGCCATTTTTAAATATGACCATATTTAATATTCTCTTCGTTTAATTATTAAAAATAACTTATAATCATTAAATGTATGTTGAAATTAAACATATATTGGAGAAAATAGTATAATATTTGAGATATAATCATATATTAATGAAAAGTGCCTCTCATGTTTGGGATATACCATATGATTATTTCCTTTGTGATCCTTAATTATAATGGGGTACTATCATTGACTGCTTGTGGACAATCTTGTCATCTTTATTATATTTGTTGATTATATTTCATGTTTTGGTTGGTTTGTAGATGAATATGATGCTTTTATATTATGTGCCAAGATTTATAATTATATTTACATTATTTGAATATCTATGGGCTAAAATATGTGGGATAATTAATTTCAATTTGGGTCCTTTCTATAGATTTATAGGTCTATTATAAGTCTTATGAGTGTGTGCATTTATTGCATTTATAAATGCACTTTATTCTAGTATTTTTAGGTGGCATTCACCTCTATAATTCACTTGTTAGATTTATATTTACTTTCATGTAAATTTTCTCTCGCCACATGGCACGCACATTCTCCCCACTTGTAAAAGGATTAAGGACACATGGCACACATGTTGGATCTTGCACTTGTAACTCATTCTCTCTCTCTTAGCTCTTTATAAAGAGCTCTTCTATTTATTTATTCAATACTTGATACATTATTCATACAACTCATTCTTATTGATATATTCTTATTCTTACATCCTTGATGTTCTCTTTAACTAAGGCCATTCTTATCTTAACTTATTTATGTTATTGTACTTAGAGATTTTTTTTGCATGCTTTCAATACTAGTGTGGAGTTTTTCTTCGTATGATGGTTTCTCCATTTGTTACCTTTGTCTCAACATTATGGTTTTATTTATTCAATGTGATTTTATTCTCGTACATTCAATTGATTATTTTCAACATTTTTATAATTTTATTCTTGGTAAATATTGTAATATGGTACCAGAGCCATGGTTTGGTTAATATTTAGATTTTTTGTGCATGTGCAAATTTTAAGGTGAAAGAGGAGTATATATATATATATATATATATATATATATATATATATATATATATATATATATATATATATATATATATATATATACATATATATATATATATATATACATATATATATATATATATACATATATATATATATATATGTATATATACATACATATATATCTGTGTGTGTGTGTGTGTGTGTACACACACACACACACACACATATATATACACACACACACACATATATATATATATATATATACATATATATATATATATATATATATATATATATATATATATATACATATACATATATATACATATACATATACATATACATATACATATACATATACATATACATATACATATATATATACACACATATACATATACATATACATATATATATATACATATACATATATATACATATACATATATATATATATATATATATATATATATATATATACATATATATATATACATATATATACATATATATACATATATATACATATATATATATATATATATATATATATATATATATATATAAATAATTTTCCATTTATATTTATCTAACTAGTTTTAATCTTTCTTATCTTAAGCCCTAGTTGGAAAGTATTTTCTTACCTCTGTCTAACCTCATCTTGTGGACTATTCATATGGAGTTTTATTGTTTATTTTTAAATTTTAGAACCCTTTTAACCTAAAACCCATCTAAACTAGGGGCCATATATTTTTATTCACAATCTAAAACTCTAAAAAAAAATTATAAGATTTGTTAATCTAGTATTTAAGAACATATTGTTAAAATTTTAGAAAAGCTCAGATCATGGATGTTTAAAAATCACCAAAAACATCCCTAATAGTTTTGAAAAAATATGGTTAAATTTTTTTTGGTTTTTTTATTTTAAATAATTTAGACAATTTCTATTTTTATCTTTTGCATTGCATGACAAGTGAAATTTTTTTAATAAAATAAATATTTTTATTTTTGTTTCAAATGTAAAGCACTCGTGTTTATTTTATCATTAATCAAACAAATTTTTAAACACTTATTATACATATTTGTAATTTGCTTTAAAATCACTCCTTTTTTAAAAGTTATAATATTTTAGGTGTGGTAATACATTTAGAAGTTATTGATTTATTCAATTTAATTGACTGGTTTACAATATGTAATCAAATCTCATACATCATGTCTTTTCCAAACAAAACAACAAAAATCATCATACTTGTTTATCTTTCCCCATATGGAATTTTTTTTCAATTTTTTAAGAAGAAAAATGCTTTGGTATGATCATTTACATTATGTCCTTTTTTAATTCCTTTTTTAAAAAAGTTGCACTCAAATTTATTTTTAAAAATGCTTTAAGGTTTTCATTAAAAATATTCAAACTAAACATTTTTATAACTCTTTTTAGTTAAGTTCTTATTTAAAACATTTAATGGTGTTTTTTCAATATTTCAAATTCACATCTTTTGGCTCTCATAAATTGTTAAATGAATTTTATTTTGTAGTTCAATTCATAAACTTTTAATTTCATTGAAACCAATTAGCTTTTAGTGGATTTTAATTCTTTAAATATTTTGTGTGAACTTGTCAATTATTTGATCTAAAAGACAATTAAATTTCAATTTTCATTTTTTTATTAAGATAAAAAATTTAAGATATGTTTTAGATCAATCCATGTTGCTTGCAATTGATTTTCTTTCAATGTTCATGAAATTTATATCTGTTTCTCTCATGGATTTGAAATTTGTCATTTTTTTAAGCACTTTATGAAAACTATATATTTTTAAAATGATGAAATAGATGCTCTTAAGAAACAAATTATAAGTCGAAATGACACTTTAAATATTTTAAAAGCCTCTTTTATTGAATAAATGCAAACTATGCAATCTTTTATTGACACTTTAAATACTAAGTTTGTGTTTTTAGACATGACTCCAGCTCTAATCATTGTAAAACTTCTTGTGCTTCTCAAACACCTAAAATTTCTATACACACTTCTTCTACCAACCCCAAATTAAAAATCATGCATAATATGGGTTATTCGGATGGTGTGCTTTGTAAGGGTGAAAATGATATTCTTGAACCTATTTTGCCTAAACCTAATATAAATTCTAAAGGTCTAGGCTATAACGCTTCACATTCTTCTAATGAAAAATTGGAATCTTATCGTCCTCCTCATCAAATAACTTGTAATATCACTTATTTTGATTATATTGCTTATAATACTCATGTTTTGGTTAAAACTACTAAACTTTGTATGTATTGTGTAAAATATGGGCATCATATATCTAAATGTTATAAATTACATCCATGTAAATCTTTTGATAAATCCACATATTATACTTTCTATTATTAGCAAAAACTAAATATCCTACCTCTAAGGGTAAAACTATTAAGATTATTAAAGAAAATTAATCTTCTAGAGACTTTGATATATCTTCTTGTAATAATTATTCTAAAGATTTACGTAGAATATTTTTTACAATTGACACAACGGTTTGTCTCTATTTTGATTAACTAAATAATCTTTTTTTGAATTCATTATTTTTTATTGCATACAATATATGCTTTGACTAACTTCTTTTCATGTATGTTCTCATACTCTATGATGGAATTTGACTTTACTCAAATTTACCTAGTTCTACATATATTTGTATTACATTATGTATATAGATTATATATTTAGAATATTGGTTAATTAATTTGAAGGATTGGTGTTAGCTAGCTTATTTTACAGGTTTTTGGATCATTTCTCCTTCTTGATGGTCTTTATTCTATTATAGATCAACCACATTATTTAAAGTAGATTCTTAGAGATACTTTGTGATCACACTTTCATCCTTGCAGATTTTGATGAGACATTTTCTTTTTCTTTATCTCTCAAACTATTGTAATTCCTCTTAAAGGAAGTTTCTATTAAGAGGGAGTATTGTATAATTTTGAATACCTTCTATGTTTTTAAAAGGTTTTATCCACTTTTATAACCCAAAATTAAACTTAAAGGGGAGTGTTGGAGAATTAAATTTAATTTAGGTCTTTTCTATATTCATTTATGCTTATCCTAGGTTTTATGTGTATGTATATTTATTGTATATATAAACACACATTATTCAAAAAATTTGAGGTGTCACTCACCTCTCTAGTCCACTTGTTGGATTTAGAGTTACTTGCATGTAACTCCTCTCCCCCACCCAACACACACATCCTCCCCACTTGTAAAAGGATTAGGGACAAATGTCATACATGCTAGAGCTTACACTTGTAACTCACTTTCTCTCTTATCTCTTTATAATGAGCTCTTTTATTTGTTTCTTATACACTAGTCACATTCTTCACACAACTCATTCTTGTTGATCTATTATTGATCTTTCATCCTTGATTCTCTCTTAGCTTAAGGCCATTATTTTTCTACTTTCTTTATGCTATGGTACTTGGAAATTGTTTTTGTAGTCTTTCAATACTAGTGTGGAGTTTTTCTCTGTATGATAGTTTTCCCACTTGTCACCTTTGTCTCAACTTTGTGGTTTGATCTCTTGAAGGTGATGTTATTATTTTACATCTCATTACTTATTTTTGACATTTTTATAATTTAATTCTTAGTCAATATTTTTATATGGTAAAATTGTTTGGTTCATAAAAAAATCTTCAAAAGACATTGATGTGTTTTCTTGTGATCATTCTTCTAATACTTCATGTAGAATATCTTTTGCAATTGACATATATTATTTGTATCCATTATGATTATCTAAATATTTTTTATATTCCTTTCTTTTTGTTATGCATGATATTGTTTTGATTATTTTGAATAACTTATTTTCATGTAGGTTTTCACACTTTATGATGGTAGTTGTCTTTAGTTCAAAATTACCTAGTTATACATATATTTTTATTACATTATGTATGTAGATTATATTTTTGGAATATTAGTTATTTAACTTAAAATATTAGTATTAAATTGTTTTGTCTTATAGCTTTTGTGGATAATTACTTCTCCTAACTAGACTTCATTCTATTGTGGATTGATCACATTATCTGAAGAGGATTCTTGGTTATCACACTTTCATTCTTGCAACTTTTGGTGACACCTTCCCTCCTCTTATTTCTTATCTAAACTTTTGTAATTCCTCTTGAAGGAAGTTTCTATTAA
Organism: Torreya grandis; assembly: GCA_037957365.1. NCBI lineage: Eukaryota > Viridiplantae > Streptophyta > Pinopsida > Cupressales > Taxaceae > Torreya > Torreya grandis. Next base: position 1,243,800 of record JARHVA010003763.1, on the reverse strand, counting down.
GTGGGAGATTAATGTAATTTCAACTCCCTTCCTTATTTCTAAAAGGTTTTTTCCACTTTTGTAACCCTAAAATAAGCTTAAGGGGGAATTTTGAGGAATTAATCTTAATTTAGGTCTTTCCTATAGATTTATAAGTTTATTTTAATTCTTATCTATGTATGTATTTATTATATTTATAAATGCACTTTATTCTTATCTTTAGAGGTGACACTCACCTCTCTAATCCACTTGTTGGATTTAGAGTTACTTATATGTAACTCCTCTCTTTCTACATGACACAAACATCCTCACCAATCATAATAAGATTAGGGACACACAACACACATGTCATAAATTACACTTATATCTCTTTATAAAGGGATTTCCTATCCCTTTATTCAATACTTTATACATTTTTTACACAACTCATTTTTGTTGATCTAATCTTACTCTTACATCATTGATGCTCTCTTGGCCTAAGACCATTCTTATCCTAGCTTATTTATGATATTCTACTTGGATATTCTTATTGAAAGATTTCAATACTAGTTTGAGGTTTTTCTCCATATGATGATTTTCACACTTTTCACCTTTGTTTCAGCATTGTGTTTTAATCTCTTCAAGGTGATATTATTATTTTTAATTCCATTACTTTTTTTCAATTTTTTTATAATTTTATTCTTGGTAAATACTCTAATAAAATTTTTGATATTATGTTATCATTATTCTAATGTGGATACCCTTGCTACACATGTTTACTATCATTTAGCCTTTGTGAATGATAGTTGGAGATACCATCCTTGGATTTTTTATGGATAGTTTGGATGGTTTAGATAAGATGACACTTGGAGAAACCATATGAGGGATTGGTGTTAGATGATATGTGATGCATAGGAGATGACCAATGTAGAATGCTAGATAGTTACACTCAACTCCTCATGATCATACACTTGATTTTAGTCATTTATTATTGGACTCATTTGATATGGTCATGATGAGGCTTTTTTTTTAAATAATTATTATTTGATAGGATCATATGATCCTACACTTATATGAATCAAAATTATTGAGGATCAATAGTGTTATTTACAAAAAAACTAGAGTTAAAAGATATTCATGGCCTAAAATCTAGGTGATTTTTTATTCCTAAACCTATAAAATAATAAATATTTTATACATACACTTTTTAATTTCAACCCATCCAATTGTAATATGTCCTCCAATGGATCAGTTGTTCCATCTTTTGCTAGTTTTGTTTAACTCATTGGTCAAATTATCAATACTTGTGATAAATAAAAGATGGATATCTCTATATCTAGTGCTTTGTGGTTAAAAAATAGCACTACCAACTTGTTAAAATAGTAAATATCATCTAGAACCAAGTTTTTTTCCTTCAATCACACTCATTCCAAAGATAGAGTACATGTTCTAGCCTTAACAATGCCCTTCCTAATATAATAAAATTACCCTTTTTGAGGCAAAATTTATATGATCATAAAATTGAAAGAGTAATTCATTTGCACAAACTAAAAGAACCCTTAAATGAGTGTTCAAGCCATATAATTTAAATGTAAAACAAATAAATTTAACTTTGAATATGAATATGTGGTAGAATTCATAGTAATCAGTCACAAAATGTAACTTTTTACAGTCAAGAGACAAGTTATTACTCTCCAACTAATATTTCCCCCTTTGAGACCTCCACATTTAGATCCATCACTTATAAAATGTATGGATAGTTAAATGACATGTGCTCAGGGCATGACCATAAATTATAAATCCATTTGGATGCATGTTTTTAAAACCATTCAAGAGTACAGAGACACTGACAATAAATGTTGTGAACATTGAAGCGATGGTTAGGCATCTCCATCTATAGTGCTTTGTAAACAAAAATTGGCCTTGATAACATATCATGGGTGGTAGATAACATCTAGGACCCAGTTCTTATCCTATGATAACGCCTAGTTGAGATACAAAGTACTCATTTTGACTTCAAAAATGTCCTTCCTAATATTAAAAATATACACTTTTAGGTAAAATTTAGATGTGCATAAAATGGTAATCATGAGTTGTTTTTAAAAATTGAAAGAAAATTCACATGCATGTTGAATCCCTATAAATTTAACACTAGATCATGTTGATCAAACCTTGGAGACCAATTCATGGTAGACACCATAGTAATCAATCATGAAATTTATCTTTTTAAAGTCAAGAGACAAGCTCTTATCTTTCAACTGACATTTCTACCTCCAACACCACCACATGTAATTCTATCAATTATAACACATTTGGATATGCAACTAAAATATTCTCCCACAACCACAACTTCAAAATCAACCTGGATGCATGTTTTTATAATTATTTAAGAGTAAGGAAATACTGATAACAAAAGTTGTCAATGTTAAAGTGGCAATTGAAGATATCCATCTATAATGCTTCATTACTTAAAACTTGTGTTTTCAACACATCAGGATGGTAGATATCTTATAGTATATTGTTATTTAACTTTGATCATGCTTTTTTAAGATATGGAGTACCTATTCTAGCCTCAATAATGTCCTTCCCAATATGATATAATTATAATTTTAAGGTGAACTTTAGATACATGTAAAAATAAAAATCATAAGTCATTTAGATGACCCAAAAAAACCCTCATATGCATTTCTAATGCCTCTAATTTCACCATATATCATGCCAATAAATATTAGATATTAATCTATGGTATAACTTTTAGTGATTAGTCATGAAATGTAACTATTTAACTGCTAAGAGACAAGTTTTTGTCTTCCAATTAACATTTTTGCCTCTAGGATTTCCACATGAAAATACATCACTTCAAACATGTCTAAATTCAAAAATTACATGTGTTACCATGACCACAACTTTAAAATCCTCCCATATTTATATTTTTACAACTGTTCAAGAGTGCAAAAACACTAACAATAAATATTGTCAATGTTGAAGCTGGAATTAGACATCTCCACCTCTATTATTTTATGGTTGAAAACTATAAATAAAAACATATCAAGGATGGTTAATAATGTCTATGGATAGGCTATTGGGCTCAGATCACACTTGATTAAAAAATAGAGTACTCATTCTGGCCTTAAGAAATCCCTTCCCAATACAAGAAAATTATAGTTTTTAACCCAAACTTTAGATGTGTGTAAAATAAAAAGTTGTAATTCATTTTCATGAACTAAAAGAACTCTCATGTGCATTTAAAATCCATAATATATCACCTCATATAATTTTAATATAACATTGGAAATTAATACATGACAAACCTCTTAGTAATTAGTCATGAAATGTAGCTTTTTTGATGTCAAGAGATAAGTACTTGTCCTCCAAATGAAATTTCCATCTCTAGAACCTCCACATGAAAATACAAGAAATTTTTTTATGTAAATAACTCTAATGTTCATTTCGAATCCCTATAATTTCATGTTTAATAATATCGATCTGACCCTGTAAATGAATATTGGTAGAAATATCATAGTGATCAGTCTTGAAATGTAACTTTTTTGATGTCAAGAGACAAGTTATTATCCTCCAATAGACATTTATACCTCTGAGACCTCCACATATAAATAAATCACTTCTAATAGATCTATATATGAAAATGACATGTTCTACCATGACCATGAATTCTAAATGAACTCGAATGCATGTTTTTATAATTGTTTAAGAGTGTGGAAACACTAACATGTTGTCAAATTTGAAGCTTTAGTTGGAGATCCACCTCTAATGCTTTGTGGATAAAAAATATAACTACCAACACATCAGGGATGGTAGATAACATATGTAAGTAGGTTATTTTCCTAACATCACACCTTTTTGAGAGACATAGTACCAATTTTGGCCTCAATAATGCCCTTCCCAATAAAATAAAATTTTAGTTTTTAAGTTGAACTTTAGATGCACATATGACATAAGTATTAATTCATTTTCATGAATCGAAATAAATATAATGTGCATATGTAATACCTATAATTTCACCTTGAAGAACATTGATATATCCTTGGAAACAAATTCATGGAAAACATTATAGTAATCAATATTGAAATGTAATTTTCATGATGTCAAGAGACATGTTCTTATCCTCCAACTGACATTTCCACTTCTATGACCTCTACATGTAAATCCATTTCTTCCAACACATCAACATAGGAAAATGACACATAATTCCATAACTACGACTTCTAAATCCACCTAGATGCATTTTTTTACAATAGTTTAAGAGTGAAAACACCAATAAAAAATGTTAGTGGTGGTAGATAATGTTTAGGAACATGTTATTTTTATCTAATTATGCATGGTCATGAGATAGAGTACCCATTCTAGCCTCAAGAATGCCCTTCCCAATATGTAAAATTTATATTTTTAAAGATATCTTTAGATGTGTGTAAAAAACATAATTCATTTTCATGAACTAAAATAACCCTCACGTACATGTCAAATCCTTCTAATTTCATCTTGAAACATGTCACTCAAACCTTCTAGATGACTTCATGATAGACACCATATTAATCATTCATATAATGAAAAAAAATTACTATCAACAGACAATTTCTGTTTCCTCCAACTAATACTTCCATCTCTAACATGTTTGGATAGGCATATGGCACGTGCTCTCACAACCATGACATCTAATGCCACAAGGTTAGGATACTTAGTACCCATTCTAGCCTCAAAAACTATGTATTTTTATAATAAAAATACCCACATTCTCTTGAAATTTTATTAAGCTTCTCTTAACTTCAATAATATGAAGTTGTTTATAAATGATGACAACTACGTGAAGGTGGAAGTTTATCTAGCAACACTAACCTACAAAAAAATTGTTAGTAAGTAAAATTGAAATTTATATGTATTTTCTATAAAATCAATAAATTTGGTAAAATTAAATACATTTACATTTGAGAAATCAACATACATCAGAATTTCAATCCATTGAACCATTAGGATCTACTATAATCTTGATAATAGCAATAATAGATTCATGTTCAAAATCAAGAACCTTCCATAGATTCTTATTTAATGGCCTCCCATGATATTTGAGTAATTGAATATTTATTTCAAGAACAAAATTTGAATAGTGGAATATCTTCGTATGTGTTTCATAGTCTTATAATAATTATACATCTAAATTTCTGATAGGATATCATCAAAACCAAGTTTTAATGACTACCACAGACCCAGTGGGATAGTCAATGTTTTCCCCATCTATGACTCAAGAAATCAATTTATTTTTTCTCTACACACTTCCATAATTATTAATTTTTCCCTCTTCATTTTCCTCAACCACAATAATTACAAAAACATGTCCTGTGTCATAAAAAAGAATTTAATAATAATGTCAATATGGATATTGAGTATTTAGTATATAATGATTAATATTCTACCTAGTTCCACTAGATATATACATGGTCAAATTCATGTGATGATGTCATATCTATAATTTTTAATGTTGATGGACCTTGATATGTGTCAATTAGAATTAGAGGTTTACAACTCCATTCATTCACCCACTCTTATGGCTCACACTCTAAACAAAGTCCATGCATACAGAGCATATAAGTTCTAAGTGTCTCATATGAATATTCCAAGAACCTAGATTTTAACTATGAACTGAATGGAATTCAATTGATCCCATTAAAATCATACTTTTGCTAGTTTTTCTTACTATATAAACTAAAAATATTTACAAACACTAGAATTTTCTTGAGCACCATGACCCATTTTATTGTTACACCATTCAATAATGGTTTTTGCATAAGTAAAAGTAGTGTCATCTTCAAAATTTAAATCCTCTCTTATATGACTCTTTTTACACATGCTACAACACCATCATGTTCCCCTTTTCCATCACCAATATTAGATAAAATCCAAAAATGTTCTACACCAATAGAAACATCCATCTTGATCAACCAATAAAAGAATTTTGCATTATTAAATTTCAATGTGCAATTTTTTGAAAGAATATAATGTTGATTGAAAGTAATGTTCCTCTCAGCAAAATTTAATAAAACATCTCAACACAACCTTTCATGTACTCTATATAACGTGATTAATCAACATTAACATAGAAATGGTACTATGTTAATAGTTTTGGATCTTACTATGTGTTGTCAATTGCTTGTGTGCCTGTTATATGCATAATTATGACAATATGTATTGAGTTGAAATACTATGACTAAACTTCCATTTATGATTTAAATGTGTAATATAAATAAATTTGACTATTAAAACAATAAAACCAAGTAGGAATGTGTCCTTTATTACCTAAATTTTTCATCCAACCATTCAAATTTACATGTGTTCCTTTCATACTCATAAATAATTTCCTCCTTGAATATGACCATAAATTATGAAATAAATATTTTGTAACAATATCACACATTTTAGATTTTTTTTCATCTTTCAATTTATATTCCATATATTTTCTTATCCTATGATAGGTAATCCATTTTCCTCAAATATTAGTTCCTTTGTTAGGAATACCTCTAGTCCTTTGATATTATCTCTATCATTTTATAGGGTTTGGGCAAAAAATTTCACTACATTCAAGTCATACCTTACAAGTCTCTTCATGAAGACAATCCACCTTGCATTATAAAAAAGGGCCACTGCCTCTAGATTAGTCCACACATGATTATTTGGTTCCATTCTTTGTATATATCCTCCCATTTTCCCTATATTCTTTATTAGCTTATTATTTTCAGTCTCAAAGCTTTATGTTAGTCCAAAAATAACATATGCCTTTCATAGGGATAAAAATGTCACTTTTGAGAGAGATGATTATGAGGTGATAATGGCTTTTTATGATTCTTTCAGTGGAATTTTATCATTGGGATCATGTTTCCTTCATTTGTTGATGTGTTTCATTTCTAATATTTCCTTGGATAATACATGTGCCAAATTTCATTGAGAATCTCACCCCACACCTCCTCTTCACCCTAAATTTAAAGGCTCTACTTGTCCTCAAGTGTAGTGGATGGGAAATGGGGTACACATAACCAATGAGGTGGGATAAAAATTATTTGAATCCAAAGTAATGATTGGGGTTTGTGATATTGGAATATGAAATGATATGTTAGTGGGATGCATGGAAGAGAATGCAAAAAAAAATGAATAAAATGGTTTTTTAAAGGAGTACTCATAAATAATCACATCATAGTAATAATCAATACATTTAACAAAATAAATTATAAGAACAATATACATTATTTTAAATTCCTAACATCAGTACCTAGTCCATCACATTGGTTTGACCAATAGTATTCATTGATACAAATGTTAAATGGTATTTTGCTTGAGATTTTTTATTAGGAGCTATCAATTGGATTAAAACTCAAAAATATAGGATAGTTGAGAGTTCACGATATGAATTTCATTGGTGAATTTTGTCTTGAAACTATTAAAGAGAGGTTGTGTTGTTGTACCAATGTTTGTGAAAAAAAAATGAGGGAATGTTTAGTTTAAATTTTCAACCTTTGAACTAATAGATCCCCTATATGATAAGATAACCATGAAATTATAGATTTTCCCTAATAATAAGCTTATATGATATAAAAATTATGAACTAGGTGTGAAATGTTATAGGTTTTTATTGGAGATGACAACTTTTCAATAAGGAGATAGGCAGTCGTGGCTATAGGTACATTTTGGGGACCTATAATAACTATGTAGATATAAACTACCATAGAAAAAGATTAAAAAAAAGAATCACTTGACCTTTGAGACAATGTGAAATGAGAGATATTGAATATACTATATAAATGAAGATCCAACCTATTAAAGGACTCTTATAGATGTTATAGGTCTAAACAGATTTGCCTAAACAAGTTGAAAGTATGCTTTATATAGTGTTAGAGGTTGTAGGTGTAGGTATTGTAGGTTGAGATGTTTACTTATGATTTTAAATGTTGCATGTTTGAGTTTTACTTGTGATAATTTAAAGTGGACCTTTAGAAACCAAAAGTGGACATATGGCAACTAAAATTGAACTTATAGAAACTAGGAGTTAACAATTACTTATATCAAATAACCTCTTATTATTTATTCTACCCAAGTGGTTCACAAGAGGATTGTCCACCTTGGTCCTTTTATTTAGCATTTTACTATTTTATTTTATTTTACTTTTTCTCCTAAGTTTCTAACAAGTTGGTTTTCTATTTAAGCCCTTTTTATGTGGTTTTGGCTAGCCAATAAGTTGGTTTTCCAACAAAAACTACCATATGTAATGCACTTACCCTAGAGAAATGGGGCTAAAATGTCTTGTCCAAAATTAAATAAGTTGTGATGATGAACTAGTAGGTTATTCAAATAATTTATGTAGTATATAATTTATTCCCATGTGATGATGAAGTTTCTTATACAACTTAAGATGATGTCCATTGACCATAAAATAGAATATGATTGGATCAATTGTGTATAAATTGACTACCCTATTATCAAACACCTTTTATATATCATAATTGCCTAACCATCTAGTCTAAAGTTTGCCTTTGTGATCCTTGTATTTGGAGTCAAAAATCAATGCCCAATCACCTAGTTGGAACTTCATTATTTTTATGCACTTGTCTTGGCATTTGATATTTTTATACTACATTATTTTTGTGTGATGTAGATAATATCTTCTTGTCTCATCAATAACATTTATCTACATGACCCTTTGCTTATATTCTTTCATCAAATCCATGCCAAGTTCTATGGTAGTCTTTAGAGTCTTGATTTTAAACTTTATAGGAAGAATAACCTTCTTAACATAGACCAACTCATAGGGTGTGAATCATGTGATTTTCTTATATGTGATCCTATCATCCCATATAGCCTCTATAATATTCTTTGTCCAATTAAGGTGGTGTATAGCTAATTATTTGGTAAGTATGTTCTCTAAATCCCTATTATTGACCTTTACTTGGCCAATGGATTGTGTATGTAATGGAATATACTTCTAATGCCTAAATTTGTATTTTCATATAAAGGATGCAATTAAATTAGATGTGAATTTTGGAACATGATCAGATTCTTCCTCTTGTGTAACTCCATATCTTTGGAATATTTCCTCATAAAATAATCATGCTACCTTTTTCATCTCGTGCATGATTCAGAGCTTAAACTTCTACCCATTTGTTGAGATAGTTTTTACATACTAAAATCTACTCCTTGCCTTGAGAAGGTGGGTATATTAGACAAATGAAAAATATCCCCCATTTTTTAAAGGGTTCAAAGGCTAATTGTGGATTAATTGGTATCTCATTTGAATATGTGGGTTTTTTCATATATGGGCATCTATCACATTAGTGATTATATGTGATATCATATCTGCAAAGAGTAGGCAAATGGTAATTGGTGTTAAGGATTTTGTAATATATCCTATTTGCTTCAAAATTACCCTTATGGGGTTCATCATGACATGTTAAAAGGATATCAAACACTTCATCCTCTCTCACACATATTCTCATTATCAATACAGGTCCAATATGGAAGAGGTATACAAAAGTACATGAATATGGTAAGGTTTTAGCCACCAAATTGCATTTTCCTTAGGTTAAAATAATGTATAATTATGACCTACAGCCAAATAGTTAGTAATATCTAAAAATGAAAGAGTGTTCATAGTCAAATAAAAGAGATATTTTCTAGGAAAAGATTCATATACTATTGGAATATGTTCATTAGTTTTTTATCTAGACATAATATATGTAACTACATTATATTTACTAGGCCTATCCACAATGGTAACGTCAAATTCCTATAACAATAATAGCCATATAATTATCCTACTAGTTATTGTTGGTTTGTTCATTAAGTATTTAATAACATCATGATTAGTATGAATTAAAAAAAAAGATAACCAATAATGTAATGTCACAATTTTTTATAGAATACACTACTTCAAAGAACTTCTTATTTGTGACTTTGGATTTCAACTCCACATGTTGTACATTATCGTTAGTGTAATAGATAGTGTAGTTGAGTGACCCTTATTTTTTTCCAAAGGATTACACTAAGTGTTGTGTCAAATTCATTGTAATGAATTTGGAAGGGTAGATTATAATATGGACCTCTCAACATAGGTGTTATCACAAGTAAGTCTTTGAGATTTTAAAAAACTTCTTGCATGCATTAGTCCATTCAAAATTAACACATTTTCCTAGAAAAACAAACAACATAGATGTTATTTTTCTAAATTATTTGATGAATCTATATTACTATCCATCATGTCCTATAAAACTGTGTACATCTCATTATTTTTATGGTATGGTCAAGTTTTTTATCACTTATATCTTAGTAGGGTATACCTCAATTCTTGGGTTTAAAATAACGTATCCCAATATAATTCCTTCTTGTCTAAGTATGTAACACTTCTCATGACTTAATGATAAGATATTATCTTAAAAACATTGGATAAATTTCTCCAATTTTACGATCATTTTAAGTGTCCTAATGGACTATGAAGTTTTCCATGTATATTTCAATACAATCATGGGATTGTATATATTTCTAAAAATGCTCAATACTACCCTTTGAAATCTGGAAGAACATTTCATAAACCCAATGGTAGGATTGATTGAGCATACATATTTTAATGTTGTCTTATCTTGGTCTTATGAGAAAATCTTGATCTATTTATACCTACTTAAACAATCAAGGAAAGATAAATAGTTCTTTCCAAAAAGGGTATGAAGGACTTGGTCAAAGAATGGGAGAAGAAAGTAGTATTTTCTTATGGTAGTGTTTAATTATTTTTAGTCCACATAGATACACCATTTTATATTCTTACTAGGAATAATGAAAAGTGGAGAAACCCATTAGATACTAGAGATGGGGTATATGAAGCGTATAGGTAGCAATTTTTTTAACTTATATTTTAAAATTTTATGGATAGCAGGGTTTACCCTTATTTGAGGTTGTCTAATAGGTTTGCATTCATTTTTAATATATATGTGATGAGTGAAAATATAAAGGTGTATCTTTTGTATTTCATGATAGTCCCATTCAAATGTTTTTTTTTTTTTTTTTGAAGCATGGTAACTAGTTGGGTTTATTATATGGGATCCAACTTACTGTTAATTTTGAGGGGTCTTCTTTGTTGTATATCCACCTCTTTTGATAAGGTTGTCATAGTTTCAATGTTTCCTATAAGAGTGAAAACCTATTAAGTGTGTGGTATAAAATTATGAAAATTAATAATATCATATTTTTTGTCTAAGGTATCTTCTTAGGGAAAGATACTAGAAATGGGACAATGTATGCATGCAATAATTTTATTAGTATGTTATTATAAAGTGTACATGTTTTTAATGGTGTTAGAAGTGAATGCATATTACTCTTATTCTTGAAATAAATGGATGAATTTAATGGAGAGAAGGGTTTTTAATTGAGTGTGATCATCATCCTATAATTCTATAGGTGGATATCCATCTGATCAATATTGTGTAGGTGGATACAAAATTAGTTTTTTCATGGTGTTTTCATTAGAAATGAGTATGTTCCAATACCTACAACCAATAAATGCATCAATTATAGACAGCTAAGATCTACCTAAGTTCATAAGGTATTTTTTATCAACTAAATTTTCACCCTAAGGAGAGCTAATCCAATCTCATTAAATTTGAAATAACATTGAAACACCTCATATGTTTTGGCTGATAATTCGTAGAGGTGAGTATCTAGATTAAAGGGATAGTTCCCCTCATTGAATAACTTAGGATCATTCACTATTATACCAACTTTATAGGAAAATAGAGATAAAACTAATATAATGGAGGCAATGCACCAAATATGCTTGACCACTATTAGCCATCTAAAAATTCACTTCAAACATGAGACTAACCTGAACAAGATGTGACTCCAAATATGCCTCTTTACATAAACATTTCTCATAAAGGTTGTGAAAGATGTTTGGGTTAGGAGGAATAGTCAAGAGGTTATATGATGACACTAGTGAAATGAAAACTTGATAAACCTTTCACACTTCACTTGAAGACTTCACAAGACCTGAAAATAAGTTTCAAAATAAATATGCATGCAAGAAAAGGACAAACATGTCAAGGAAGCAAAGCTAGTCACTTGACAAGATCAATTAGTCACACACACATATTGAAACCAATCAAAGGAGGAGCTAAAAATAGAATTTTCTCATTGATAAAAGGATTTCAAATAGGTCAGGCTTCACCATACTCAAGTGGATGATACAATCTCAGTGAAACAAGGCTCAATTTATAGAAATAGTGAGAGGAGAGAAGGGCGTAGGAGAGAGAGGTTACAAATGTCTCTAAAGAGAGTTAAAAACATGAAAGATTTATAAATTTAAATAAATACCAAATAATATTTTGATCTAATATAATTATTTATTTCAAGATGTGGTGAGATATTCCTCTTGCATTTAATGGTTCATGATCTTGGAGGAGTTAAAACCTTGCCTTGACATCTAGTGGTAATCTTCTTGATTTGTCAACACTTGGGCATTCCTTGAGTTTATTTAAATATTTTTAAATTCATAAAAACTCTTATTTGAAACCTTTCTCTACTCTCTAAAATTTCCTTTTTACACATCACTTAATTCTCTTCTTAGGTGTCTTGAAGCCCATCTTATCTTATTGTGCCAATTTTGGCCAAATAGCTCAAAATTTGAATTTTCCTTCATAACTATCATTATTATACATGATAGGAATATTTAAATCCTATTATACCTATAAAAAATTATTTTTAATCATCAAAATCTCTCCAATATTCCATTTTGCACCAAAATTTCTCATTTGGCTTCATTCCTTAAAACCCTAAAAATAGGTAAACCTCCTTGTGTAGGACAATGTATGGATGATATTTAAATAATAATAATATATTTTAAGACCCAGTGTTCCCTTAAAAATCCATTTCAAATTTCATGACCTAAAAGTGAGATTAAGTACACCTATCAGCTTATTCTCTCTCCTCAATTAGGCCTCATTGCCTTGAAATTGAGTTTTGGCCCAAAATCACTCCTACAAATGAAAATTACAAGAATTTTTTAATTCAATTTACCCATGTTCCATGTCAATTTTTAGATCCTAAGGCCTTTTATGGATGGGAAAACCATGAAATGGTCAAAAACCCTAGTCTAGGCATTTGTGTAGGCATGAGAGATAGTTGGAGTGTTTGGCAAGAAATTTGTAAAATATAAAGGTTTAATTAGTTATTTTAGTCTAAAAAATCATTATGAAACTCAATCCATTGATTTTAGGTGTCTTTAAGTGTTTATAGTTCTATAGGTAGGCCATTTCCCTTGCAAAATAATGTATTTCTCCCTTCTTGGCTAACTTGACAACTGCAGAGCTAATATACCTTTATATGAGACCTAATAATGTGTGTGAATAATTTTAAAACAATTTAAAATTATTTATAGACATTTTCACTTTATCTATAGATAATTTCATACCCTTCATATTCACAAACACACCTATAGAACTATTTTATGAGCAATTTTGTACAGTATTGTACCTACATATGTCAACCAATATCTTGAAATGGTGATAAAAGGACATAAAAGGGTTATTAAAAATTTTATAGATCCATATAAATCCATTATAAACCATTTATATCAACCTTCCTCTCATTAGGTCATTAGAAGGGGTTTAAGAGGGTTTTATACATGTCAAATTCTTAACAATAGTTCATAGAGGATAGTTCCTCTTTATATTTCATAATACCATGAAGTGAAATTTTTGGGACCTCTAATTCACCTCCAAATAACACTTAATCCCATGTAAACTCTCCTCTATGATCCATGGAAAACTATGTTCTTTTATTGAGCTCTTCATAAGGTTCAGGCAAGGTTTGAACTAGTCCTAGCTCTTAGAGATCATTCATATATGTGTGGGACTTAAGGATTAAAAAAATGATAGATATTTGAATTAAGATACCCCTAACATCATCTCTAATTATATATTTCCATAATTCAACTCCTTTAAGTATTTATTATTACTCAAAAATGACCTCTCAGCTAGCTAGTTGTATGATGACTGAAAGCAGAGTTTGATGAAACCAAGACTCTTTAAACAATAAATCTTAGGTTTAAAATAGTTTCATGATGTATAATATATCAATATTCAAGATTCAAGGTTTTACATTTACATTTATTTATATCTATATGCTTAGGGTTTAATTTCATTGACCATAGTAGACCCTTGAGGGTTTTAAGCTTGTATGTCTCTCAAACCCTCACAACTAGGTTTTCCCTTTTGATATTAAAGTACCAAGATAGTTTGAATATTATTTGTATGAATCATGAGTTTTTAATGAATCTTAATTTTCAACCAATTTATCACTCTCAATCCACATTATCTCCCATTTCACAAGTTTGAAAGGCAACTTGAACTACTCAATCCACCTATAGGTATGCATTTGGGGTTTTTATCTTCAATGGATAAAATAAGTGAATTGAGGATATTGAATAGGTATGTATAGACCTAATTTACCTATTGGTATCTTGATATGGCCATCAAACCTCATTTTCTCTCAAAACAAGTAATAACCTTGTACTTAACTAGGTAGACAAGCCTAAGAGAGTACAAGACTAAGTATATGCAAGGGTTAAGTACATTTCAGGTTTAATAATCTTAAGATAAATTTTTTAGGTTTGACTAAAATTGAGTAGGTATCCTCCATCTCATATATTTACCATCTTATGTTCCTCATAATACTTGAGACCTACTTAAGTCACTCAAGTAGTACTATAGGTGTCTATATGAGACCTGGTGTTCTCATCAATTAATTTTGAAGATATAATTTTACTTCATGAATTTGGAAAATTGGAGTTTATTCCTAATAATTCACATTTTATTTTTAATTCACATCTTTCATATTATTTTCAATGATCCTAAAAGACTTCATAATGCTCAAACTAGCATTCTGCCTATAGGTGGTGACTGACTATGTGTTTAGCAATATGTCTTGGAACCATGCTTCATCATTTTTCTTGAAACTCTTAAAATTTAAATAAATTGAACTTATATCATGCTTTAATCCTTTAAACTCAAAACTTGATGCATATCTAACATAATTTATCTTAAAATGTAGACCTACAAATTTGTAGACCTATAGGTCTGCATTCTATATGCTTTATGCCTCCAAATGGTGCAAAAATGATCTTTTGAGTTCTAATAACACCTTTCCATTATCTTATCACTTCTATTTTTAGTTAAATACCCCTTCATAACCTTAATAATTTATAACAAGACCCTTCAAATCACATTATGCATGCATTCTTAGCACAATTTCAAAGTGAGGAAATACTATATATTACTTGGAGAGAATGTGTAATATACCTATATAGGGGTAAATATTATATATTGGGGATAGTTAGTAGAATAATTAATAGTGGTTTAGTACCACATGGATAAGAAGGATGAGTTGGGTAGATGGAAACTAGTATAAATAAGAGGGCATATCCCATTGTAATGCATCAAAAAAGTTAATTATAATTGAGCATTGATCTTAAGGAGGTAGCCCCCTCAAATTGGCAAGTGATTCAGAGTCATTCCTTCCATAAAAGTAATTATGTTTACAATTAGAGTGTTAAACTAGTATATGATTCAATTAGTATTGTTATTCAGTTATTATAGGAGCAAGGTTCTTCTCATCTAGTATTAGAGCACTTTCTAGGGCCATTTCCTTTATTGTTATTTATATTACAAGCACATTTGGGAGATTCATGATTATATTGCAAGAATATTTGGGAGCTTCATGGAATAAGTCTAAGAAGTGTAGATTTTTGTTTTTTATCCTCAGAAAACTTGACTATCTTTCTTCAAACTTCTCACCAACACTAATGAATCGAGTCAAAAATTTCCTAGGTTTTGTGTGTCTTTGTCTTAGCTTTATAGAATTTTTTTAATTTTTTAATTTAGTTTAGTATTTTGAAATTTATCATAGTTTTAGTAACTGCAAGTTTGTAAAAAAAAATTAGAAAAAAAATTAAAAAAATTTTAAAAAAAAGAAAAAAGTCACAGATCCTTCTATTTTATTTAAAGCAATGCCTTCATTAAACAATTTCCATGTTATTTATGATAGATTTGAGCTTCGATTCCATATAACCAAAAAATATGATGGAGAAATTAATGCATGATTAGATTGGGATCATAACTATAGTGAATGGTATATGAATTCATTTCCTATAGTTGAAGAATATGAAGAAAAAATAACAACATGGCTTGAGTTGGAGGCCATTAGTTTTCACCCTTGGAGGAGGTTATTCAGAATCCATTAAACTAAGCCAAAAATGGAAACAACCTCAAGCTGTGGGTATCCTATGGCGAGGTTGAACCTCTAGAGAAGGTCATCTTCCTCTTGGTAGATCACCTAACCTAATGTTTTTGCTTTAAAAATGCATAGAAAGGGGGATAGGGTAACTAAGAGAGATAAAATGGTGATACACCAAATTTATTTAAACTTACATGAGCATAAAATAAACATTTATTCAACATAAGATAATTCAATCTCACACAATCTCACAATCTAGCTAATTTGCATAAGTATTTCATAAACTAGGCTCACCAAACAATGAATGAAGCAAAGAGAAATTTTAAGATCCACACCAATAAACCATTAATGGAATAAATAGCTCAAGTTTAGACCTAAAAATAACTTGAAAAAACCTAAAAATAAGAAAGAAAGAAGGACAATAGACATGGAAGAACACTTTTTCAAAAGGCCATCATGCATAAGATTGTTAAACACAATTCAGAGGCAAGAGATAGGTAAAAAAATATATTTATTACTTTAAGAGTTATTTCATACAAAGTTTTTGGTAGGGATTCACCATGTCAAAAATGAGATTCTTCTTTATTCACTAGATCAATCTAGACTTTATAGCACACAAGAGCATCTTTGCACTAGGTTGGAGAGTACACGTCAGGTTTTGAGATGGAGCCTTGATTGATCATTCTATCGATTCCATAACTTTGGTCCATATATGTTATGGTTACCACATGTAGTCATTCAAACATATCCCCCTAAAAAATTGGGTGTCAGTTACTTACCTTCTAGCTGGTGCAAAAGCTATGACAATGGTAATCATACCAAGTGATTATTTTCCTTTAAGACTATTGTAGGTGATCAATCACTTATGAGAGGATGATCAAAACTAATCCTAACTTTATTTTTTATATATATCTTAATATCAATTATATGATAATCCTCTTACCACATTCCACTAATATATTTCTAATTTTATAGTGCCTTTTTGGAACTTACTATAGGTCTTCGTGGAATGGAAAACCAATTCCCTTATTATTTTCCATGGACAGCTCACTCCTCGATGTATCCATCTCATTCAAATCAAAAGGAAATCATGGTTCTATAGGTCAAATAATTATGGAATCCAAGAACTCATTGTACATGTGGATCCTTTTTAAATAACACTAAATACAATCATGAAATGACATTGTAACCTCAAAAAACATGGCCTATAAGATCTAAATCTTCAAACTAGGGATCTTAACTAATTTGATCTCATGTTCATACATTTTCATGCTGAGGTCCACAAAATTTTTTGATCTAATGTGTATACCTATGTGGCCTCTCATTGGGCTATCTACTTCATTTTAAAATATAATTGTTATCACTTTGGATGTGTATCTTCATTATGTGCCCCTTTGGATACTAATCAAATTTAATACATTGATCCTCTTAGGAGTCTCCTAGATTTGACCTTAATGATTGGCCATTGATCTAAATTTTTTTACTAATATTATGCCACTTGGAAACCCCACATTGATATTTATCTTATCTTCTAAAAATGTGACACTTGGTAGTCTTGTGTGCCTCCTTTGAACCCTACTATTAGATCATTCGATCAAACACACTTACACCACATGGTAGCCTCACATAAAATTTGATTTTATTGAATTTTTGACCTCATGTGCACCATTTATCTCCTCAACATGATTAAATATGCTCCATCAATATTTGATCCATAATATCAAGCATATAATGTTGATCTATTAACTCACCATGATCATGAAATTTGTCATCAATGCATTCAATCTCAAGATCCACTAACTTGTTGACCTCATGTTCACCATTGATCTTCATCCATATGGTTGAATGTGATCCATCAATCTTTGATCTACTAGATCAAATACAAACCATTGATCTTTATTTAAAAATATGATTGAATGCAAGCCATTGATTTATTTAAAAGTCACCATAATTGAGACACATGTCATCACCATGTTCAATCTCAAGATCCTTTGACCTTTGACCTTGATCTTACCATTGGATATACTTTTTCACGATTAAACATATGTTGTTGATCTTTCTTGACTTGATAATTTTGTCGATCACCCACATACCATTGATATTTGATCTATTTCTAAGATTGTGCCACTTGGCATCCCTATGTTTAATTTTAGGATCCTATTGAATATTTTAAATCAAAATAGATATTTCTCGTAGCTTTAATTTTATGTTCCCTAACACATCCCACACTGCTCAATCTTTTTTTAAGGCATACACTTGGCTTAAACTTGTGGATTCTTTAGCTAAAATGAACTAGGTAGATCATGAGTGAGCTTAGACCTTTAGAGATCACCAATTATGAATTAGATCATTATCATGTCTGTGAAAACCAATTCCTTTATTGGTTTTATATATAGTTGTACTCATTGAGAAAATACAAATGAACTAAAACCTTGAAGGGAGTAATTCCTTCCATTGATCTTAGACATGGTTGTAGATGAATATTGCTCAAGATATACAGGCAAAATATTTGTATGTGGGCCAATTTTGGCCAATATTTCTTGTGACCTCCTGGGATTACATGCCTACTATGCAATAGATTAGTTACCTTCTTTGATCCATTGGGCATACAAGGTCATAAACATTTCTTTCCCAACTAATGTGAAAATGATAAAAGGTTATTCCTTTCTATAAAACCTCATGTTGAAGAAACAAGGGAAAAAAGAATAAAATAACACTATGCCAAAGGCATTTAGGGAAGGGAACACATAACTAAAAAGATGTGCACAAGGCACCTAGAGGAAAACAATAAATTCTACTCTACTATGTATAATATATACAATGCCTATAAACTCTTCTAAAATCAAGGCTTTAAATGAATCCCATTGATTGGGATGGGTAATACCTATTCATCTAACTGGGTAAGCTAAAAATCATTATGTTGTTTGCATTTATGGATTAGGTAAAGGCCACTCCACAAGCTATCAATCTTGGTATGGATACCTAGAGTGGCCTTATTTGAGTCCCACTTAAGGACTAGATCCCCTTAATTAAAGTCCCTTATTATGGATCTACTATCAAAGGCTTTCTTGACTTGAGCTTGGTATGACTCTAATGTCTTCATTGCAAGGTCCCTTATCTCTTCAAGCTCCATGAGCTCTGTCATCCTTACACTCATAGGTTCACTCTCCATAAACTCAAGCTGATGGGATAACTCCAAGGTAGGTAACTCAAGAGAGATGAGTATTTTGGCCTCCCTCCCATATACAAGGATGAATGGTGAGTTTCTAATGGAAAATTTTGGAGTTACTCTATCATCCCATAGGGTTGTCCTTTATTTTATGTGCCACATTGTATAATTCTCTTCCATAGTCTTCTTGATGATCCTTATCATGGTTTTATTTGTGGACTCTACCAGTCTATTGCCTTGGGAGTTGTAATTTAAAGATGTAATAAGGTATATTCCCAACTAAAGTGCCCATTCACTTATCTTCATACCAATAAATGTTAAGGCATTATTTAAAATTATTGTTATTAGTATACCAAATCTCATCACTATGCTATCATAGAAGTCCAACACTACCATTTCATTAGATTATTTTAGGATAATTTATTCCACCCACCTGGTGAAGTAGTCAATAATAATGAGTACCCATTTGTGTCCTCCATTGGAAGGTGGATTGATCATTCATATGAAGTCTAAACCCCAATGCATGAAGGGTTATTCTACCTAGATTAGGTTGAGAGGAAGGGTTGCCAATATTTGCTTCCTTGTAAAGAGAGAGCACTTTTGACACTTTCTTACCCATGCATACACATCCTTGAAGATACTGAGCTAATAATAACCATCCCTCATCACTTTTATTATTTTAGACCTTGGAGCAAAATGGCCTCCTATAGGCTCATCATGGAATTGTTCTAAAAGACTAATCACTTGGTCATCCTCAATGTAACTTAGAAGCACCCCATTGAGGTCCTTTCTAAATAGGTCCCCATAAACTAATGAATATTTTATGGACTAAAGTATAAAATACATTCTCTTTTCCCTATCCATACCTAGTGGGAATTCACTTTTTATCAAGAAATGTGTCATATTCTAGAGCCAACTATTGTGAGATGGAGGTGCATCCATTTTTGAGTCATCTTGTGTCACCAAGACAACCTCTTTATCCTCATGAAGGTCATCCACCATATTCTCACATATTATTTTCCCCTTACTATTTTAGTGACATTAACATCCATGTCATAATCCATGAACTTGGAAATCTAATTAGCCCTCTTTTTATTCAAGCCTTTGTTAAGAAGGAAGTCCCTCACTCCAAGATGAGACACCATAAGCTAATTTTTTCCATTGGAGAGAATTGGTTTGAACTATTTAATCCTTATTACCACTTCAAGGACTTGTTTTTATATAAACTTATACCTTACCTCATATCCCTCAAACCCTTGACTAAAAAAATCAATTGGCTACTCAAGTCCTTCACCATATTTTTGCATCAGCATAGGTGATATATTATCAATATTGGAAAAGGTATACAATATGAAATCTCTTGAGAAGAACACTTGGTTCTTCTTTAACATGGCAGTGATGGGTTTGAACAATTTCGCAAAACTAGGTATAAACCTTCTCATGAAGTTTATTTTCCCAAGGAAATTCTAGAGTCCTTTATTATTATTGGGTAAGGATAAATCTAAGATGACACTATTTTATCAAGGTCAATAGATAACCCCTATTTTTAGACAATATGTCCCATGATTTTTCCTTCATAGATGGAAAACACACATTTATTGAGATTAAATAAGATCCCATATTCTTTACATACTTTAAAGATAAACCTCAGGTGATCCAAGTGTTTACTATCCTTCTTGGAGAAAATGGTTATGTCATCCAAGTAGACCAATACCATTTAATTTGACAAGCCTTGGAAAGCCATGTACATGGCTCTTTGGAAAGTGGCCCTAAGATTTTATAGGATAAAATTCATCTTATGATAAGCATATGTGCCCCACTTTATGGTGAAGGAAATCTTATATTGGTATTCTTCTCTTACCAGCACCTAGTTGTATCCTAAGTACCCATGCAAAAGAGAGAAGCATTCTGAACTAGAAACCATTTAAATGAGTTGTTCCAAGGATGGTAAGGGGTAATTATATTTCAAAGAGACCTTATTTAAGGCCCTGAAATAAACACACAACTATATCTCACCATTATTATTCCTCGTAGGTACTAAGTTAGCTACCTATGAAGAGTGTTTGATGGGAAAGATGATATTAGACTCAATCAATTTAATCAATTATTTCCTCATTAGCTCTTCAATTTTGGGGTTGATAGGCCTTTGCTTCTACCTAATAGGTTTGGCATTAGCTTATAATTATATAGTGTGTTTGGCTATCTTGGGATCAAAGACTCTTAAATCATTGTATTCCCAAGCAAAGATGTTTGAATATTCCTTGCAAAGTTCAATGAAATCATGACTTTCATCCTTAGTTCTTACCTTTCCAAGCTTGAAGAGCTTGTATTTAAGGATAATAACACTTTCATAGTTCTCCTCATCAGTTGAAATTACTACCTTATCTTTCCCATATGGCCTCCCTTATGTAAAAAGACTTCAAGGGTGACCAACCCTTTCGGAAGTTTATTAGACCTCAGCTGAATAATTTGGTCCTCATATTATTGTTGGAATTTAACTTGGTTCATTGAGGAAAACTTAATTTCTTACTCGACAAAAAATCTACTTATCACTATCGAAGACCTACCAATGAGCCTCATTATATACCACTAATGGTCTTACCACCACTTTAACATGTGGCTGTAATTTGGACTTTTTCATCTCATTTGGGATGTCAAACTGAGCTCCCAAAGCTACCAACCTATCAACATGCTAATTTTAGTTCCTTATCACTATTTGGATGTTGAAGGCCTTAAATTATTCAAGTATTCCCCACACTCTATGTTTATAGGATTTAATTAAGGGAATATTCATGGTGTTTTAGCCTCTAACTTGATGCACTACTAACTCACTATCCCAATATACTTTTAACTGCTTGATTCTCCTCTTACTAGCCCATTGTAGGCCATAGATAAGACCCTCATACTTAGCTGCATTATAAGAACAAATAAATTGGAACCTTCAAAAAGATAAGTACTTATCATTGGATGGGTGGAAGTACTTATGTTTGTTCTTTGAACCATCAAAGAGTAATTTCCACAAACCACTAACATCTTCTTGTGGCCTAATAAGGGATGGAAAGAATTCATTCTCCTTATGAAAGTAGTAGATATCGATGTCTCTTTATTAAACACCTTCCAAAGGGCCAATTATTTTATTTTCACTCCATAACTCATCCAAGAACATATCAAGTATGCCTTTAGGATGAGTGTCTAGTTCTTAACCAACCAGGTGTTCATCTTCATCAAGAATGGTATAGTTGATGTTTGGGCTATCTAGCCCATAAATATCTATGTGAAATTATGAAATAGGCTCACATTTAATAGACACTTTGGTCTCATACCTTGTCCTAAAATCCATGTAGGACCAATCCACTACTAGATAACCCTTAATTTTTTTTTGAAGCATCTATATAAACATAGATAAAAATGAGGAGGCACATCTAGATTCAACACATCCTAAGCCACTAAGACACTATGACAAACATGCAAGGTCAAATTTAGACCTTTGATGATCCTAGCTAATTTAGTGGAAGATCCATTAAGCTATGAAACTCACTTAGATTGGGGTTCATACTTCAAACCAAGTTGATCAACTATTGACTTTGGCATCACTAGAGTACTTGATCCATTGTTTACCATGTAGTTATATATGAAACAATCACCAATGGTTATATAAATGTAGAAGGGAGGAGGTTTAACCACCTTATTTGATTACCCTTCATTAGGTTCCTTAGTTGTATTGATGAGAACCATGTTTTCCTTACTTGGTGCTTTTTTAGAAATACTAATCTTTGACAAACCTTCTTGATGGATATCCACCTGACCAGGCATGGAAATCATGTCCCAAATTGGCACACTCAAATTGGATTTTTTCATTTGTTCAAAAATATTGATGGGCAAACCACCAACTTTTGCTTCTGCTTTAGGAGTCACAACCGTAATTTGAAATTATGAGTTTTGGGGTATAAAGACATTCCCTTGATTCTAATTCTTTGGAGCAATTAAAACCTTTGGAACTATTGTAAATTTTGGAGTATATTAGGTTCACTTGGATTTGATAATAATGGGGTAATAGTAGGAGGATCTTTTACTATTTATTGGTTAAAATCCATGCTCCTTCGCTTGAACTTAGCATTCGTTGATATTGGAATGTTTTCTTGGATAGAACTAGCCTAATGATTAGATGCATAACATTTTCCCTATTCATAATTAACCATTGTAGCACCCGGCTAGTTTGGTCAATCATTAGGCTCTTGGCCTTGTTGAAGATCTTCCATTTTTGTCATCATAGGTATATCTATATTCTGAGCCATAAGAGATTGATTTATTTATAATTATCACCATAATGCCATAGATCATTGAAAGACTAATTGAACTTAGTGTTTGGGATAATGGATTGACTAAAAGATTGATTCCAAGGAATAGTGCCCTCAATTTTTTGAGCAAGGTTTTTATAATTAGGGACCAAAGTATTATAGGTAATTGCAACATTTGTATTATAATTATTTTTCCTAACATAATTAGGTTACCCTTGTCCTTAGCCTTGGCCTTGGAAGTTTTCTTTGTAGGGTAGCCTATTGGCTTGATAAGACTATTGTTGAGGATAATATGGAGTTTGACAAGTTTTATTGAGCTAGTCTTGCTACCTATTCACATTTACCAATTAATTTCCAAAGGATTGAAACATGCTCTTGAGCTCTTGGAAGTTCTTGTTTTCTTGGGAATCACTACATTGACTAATTGAAGCCTTCTCCTGCTTTGGTGTAGGTATGGAAACAAGTGGTGGCATAGGTGGAATGGTATCAAGGGGACAAATGATGATAGGAGGTGGTTAAATCTTAGGTAATAAAGGTATTAGTGGTCTAGGTGTAAGCTTTCCAGCTTGTACTAGAAAATTCCTTGCTCTAATTGCCACCTCATAAGCATTCGATAGTGTGTTTCCTCCCATAGATTGGATCATTACTACAATATCACTTTTAATATATTTTAGATAGTAAAGTAAAACATAGTTAGGAGTAGGTATAACAAATATTGGAATCCTATCCCATGTCTTTTGAAACCTTGTATTGAAATCTTGCATAACCTCATGAGGAGACCTCTTATTTGTAGTTAACTTCTCTGCAAGTGACAAGTGGTCACTTTTGTCTTTAAACCTTTTACACAATGCATCACCTAACTGAGCCCATGATGTGATGGAGTTAGTAGTAAGGTTTATATACTAGTCTAGGGATTTACTTTGAAAGGTATTTCCAACAACTTGATGGCCACATTTATCCTCATTGACATCATGAATATTGTAGAAGTTTTCTACATCCCTAAAGTACTCAAAAGGGGTTGTAAACTAATTTATTATGAAGTGAGGAACACTTCTAAGATCTACCAATAGAATAGGATCATAGTGTTTGATGTTCAATGGACTCTAACCATTGAATGAAACAAAAGGGAAAGCTTTAGGGAATACCATGGCAATGAAAGGTGCTAACAAAGATATTCTTGTAGAGGTAGATTTTGAAACTAATTTAGGAGGAAAGTTTCCCATGTATGGGTGAGTGTTAACAAATCTCAAGCTTTTTGTTGAGTTTAAAGGTAATTCAAAAAATTCTAAAGGAATTGTTCAAGCCTCTCATGGAAGGAATAATCCAAAAATATATTCAATATTCAAGCTTAGTTTTATTTTTTTATAAAAGGCAAGATATAAAGGCTTGTAAAAGAACAAGTTGGTTGTAAAACCAACTAGAAGGTAAAATAACCCAAATAACTAAAAATAAAAAATAAAAATAAACAAACTATTAAATTAACACTTTGGATCATAAATGATCCAACAAACTCCCCCTTGATCCAAAGGGGTATAGAAAGATTGGAACAAAGAACTATGAGTCATCCAAGTAGACTCTATCATAGCTAAAATTGGTAAACTAGGCATCCTAAACTGATCACATCTTGATCATCCCCACACTATAGTAGAACATGATCACACACTATCTAACTATATCGATCCTCACATAGAATCTGTCTAACAAGTGACTGCCCTCTATACCATGTATGACACATCTCCCATAGACCTTTGCTCAACACTAACAATGCTAGCAACACAATGTTGACTTGTATCGCACATCACCAATGACTAATAAAAAAATGTAATATCTTCTCCCCCTATCAGGTGAGAGGTGAGAAGTCATGAAACAAATAAATCAAGTATATATCACTAAAATGCTCCACATAAAAGATTATATCATCACTACATCTATAAAATCAAAGTACACAAGCCAAAAATGTTGCTACATTAAATCCCAATCTTGAGCCTAGTAGCTCACACAAAATGGGTATGTCACCAGCTCAAAATATATAGTCATCAACTATAGAGCATACAACTTCAAAGCCATCCTATCCATCAGAAGAAGATGTAGAATAATATCTAGAAGAGTGACTAGAGTGATTGGAGTGATCAATATGTTTACTTTTGCCTTCTATCGATGTTAAGAGGACATCTTTTTAGAGGGGCACTCTATATAAATATGTCCTATGCCACCAAAATTATAGCATATTCTCTCATATCCACTAGAACTAGAGAAAGAATAACCACATGAAGAAGAACTTTGGTGATTATTCTTGTGTCCATGTGAATGTTTATGGTAATGCTCATGTTGTGGAGAACCAAAATGATGTCTATGCTTAGGAGAGCCAAAATATTCCCTATGTCTCGAATGAGGCTACTGTTTTGAAGAACCAGAATGATGCTTATGCCTAGAAGTGTGCCTATGAGAGTGTCTTTATTTTTCATTATGTCTTATGTTGGGTTTATACAATGGATTTTTTATTTTGGAATAGTGTGCCTCCTTAGTAGATTGTTCTTTCTTCTTTAAAAATTATCACTCATGTTGAGTGATCAAGTCACAAATGGAATGAAAAGTAGATTTGTTAAGATTATCACTAAGCTGTAACATCTCTAGAAAGTTCCTATAGCTTGGACTAAGACCATTCAAAAAAATAGAAATGAGCATTTCATCATCAATTTTTATACTAGTGGTGCCATATTCTTGTTTCAAATTCTTAATGCATGACACATACTCTAAAACATCTTCATCATCAGTGAGTTTAGTGTTAAGCAACTATATAAGAAGATAAATATTCTTGTAAGCAAGTTGTTTATCATACAAGTCTTTTAGATCTTTCTATGCTTTCAATGCTTCAGATTTGATGGCTTCAATGTGAATTATGACTTGTACACTGCAATTTGATTTCAATAATGCAAGAACATGCTTATCACATTTTTTGAATTTAGCAAGCTTTGTAGCTTCAATGGGCAATGAGGGTTATTTTTCAACTATGTCCCATAACTCATTGAAAATTAATGTATTTTCCATGTTCATTGACCATTCCTTATAGTTTTCAAGATTTAAACATCCATTTTCAAAAATTAGGGTCATAATTTTAGCCATGGTGTAGGAGAAAACAAAAAAATTAAGAATGTTATGGGGTTTGGACTTTACCTCTAAATAGATTATGATTTACAAATAATTCCTAGGACTTTGTAAAAAAAAATTACACCATATAACTCCTTATTACACCCTTATACCTCCAAAAAAAAAACATGATCCTTTCACAATTTTTCCTTCAATGATTTTTATATAAAAAATATAATAAGAAAGAAATTTGCCAGCAAAATTCTCTAGAAGTGTTTTCAAACATTGTACCATTATTGCTTTAAGACACTAACAAAATTGTGCATATAACTCTCCCTTAATCAATGGAAAGAGATAATATTCTACTTATATCTTACTTTTGAGATGTGAAAAATAATAAAAGAAAATTACATGCATGAATTACCGATTTACTTTCACCATTTCATTTGCTAGATCTTTTAGACCACTATTTTAGGTTTTGTAAGACATTTCAAAACTATATCCACCATAATCAAAAATTTCTATCAATTTATGAATATTGATGCTTCTACATGAGATCTTTGATATTGCACATAGTTGTTGTTTATTTATATGAATCTAGGTCTTTCACTCTTTCAATACACAAGAATCTCATTGTATAAGTGCAAGGAATGCTTTAGGATTAAAACAAAAAAATTGATTTCTTTCTCAAGCACCATACAAATTTCATGATCCTATTGTGCCATATCTAATCCAACTTAAAAATAATTCACCATACAAGTTCTGTTGGATGTAATTCAATATTTGCTCTCTCTTCTCCAAATTTCTTTAAAAAATGGCTATTTCAAATTCTCTTCTGCAAAAGCTAGGCTTGTCAAATTTCTTAATTTCTCATTTGCATGGCTCTGATACCACTATTCAAGCCTCTCATGGAAGGAATAATCTAAAAATATATTCAATATTCAAGCTTAGTTTTATTTTTGTATAAAAGGCAAGCTATAAAGGCTTGTAGAAGAATAAGTTGGTTATAAAACCAACTAGTAGGTAAAATAACCTAAATAACTAAAAATAAAACAAACTATTAAATTAACACTTTGGATCATAAATGATCCAACCTGAATACCTTTAGAAGTTGATCTTTTAGTCACATTTAAAATGAAATATTGCTACTGATCTACCACTAGAATGTTAAGTATTCTTTGAAGTTGCCAGATATTGTCATATGAAAGCTATAACTGCTATAAATTGATCAAATCAACATCAAACTTGACCAAAATTCTTTGCAATTGGTCCCACTAAGCATGCCATAAACTATTGTAGATATTAGTTACATCCTTGTAGGGGCTTTTTCAGGCTCCCTCCAACTAAGCCATAAAATGGGAACAACCTTAGGCTATAGATATCACATCATGAGGTTGAACATCTGGAGAAGGCTGACTTCCTCTAAGTAGATCACCTAACCTAATGTTTCTACTTTGAAAAGGGATAGAAAGGGGGATAGGGTAAATAAGATATTTAAAAGGCTAATATACCAAATTTATTGACACTCACATGAGCATGAAATCAATACTGATTCAACATAAGATAATTATAGCTCATACAATCTCACAATCTAGCTAATTTGCATAAGTATTTCATAAACTAGGCTCACTAAATGATGAATGAAGCAAAGGGGAATTTTTAGATCCACACCAAGCATCCATTAATGGTGGAAAGATCTCAAGTTTAGACCTAAAACTAACTTTAAAACACCTAAAATAGGTAATAAATAAGGACAATAGACATTGAATAACATTTCTTCACAAGGCCATCATGCATAAGCTTGCTAAACAATTTTTTTTGGCATGGCTTCACTGTGTCAAAATGAGAGTCTTCTTTATTCACTATATCAAGCTAGGCTTTATAGTACACATGATCATCTTTGTGCCAGGGTAGAGAGTGCATGTTGAGTGTTGAGATGGAGCCCTGGTTGATCATTCTATCAGCTCCATCACCTTGGCCCCTTTGTGTTACAGTTTCTATGTGCAATCATTAAAAAAAAACACCTTAAAAAACTAGGTGCTAATTACATGCCTACTAGCTAGTATAAAAAATATGATAATGGTAATCATACTAAGCGATTATATTCCTTTAGGCCTATTTTAGGTGACCAATCACTTATGAGATGATGATCAAAACTAGGCCTAGCTTGCTTTTGAAAAAATGATCTTGATATCAATTCTATGATCATCCTCTTACCACACTCCACTAATATCTTGCTAACTGTATAGTGTCTTTTTGGAACTTACTATAGGTCTTCATGGAATGGAAAACCAATTCCCTTAATGGTTTCCCATGGAAACATCACTCCTCTATGTATCCATCTCATTCGAATCAGCAAAAAACCATGGTTTTATAGGTCAAATCATTATGAAAACCAAGAACTCATTGTACATATTGATCCCTTTTAAAAAACATTAAATGCAGTCATGAAACAACACTACAACCTCAAAAAACATGGCTTGTAGGCTTTAAATATTCAAACTATAGATCTTAACTATTTTGCTCTCATGTTCATACATTTGTATGATTGTGTCCATAAAATCTTTTGATATGATTTTTATACCTATGTGACCTCTCCTCAGGCTATCTACTTCATTTTAAAATCTGACTATTGTCACTTTGGACACTTGTCTTCATCTTGTGCCCCTTTGGAAACTGATCAAATTTGCTCCATTGATCCTCTCAAGAGTATCCTAGCTTTGAGCTTCATTATTGGTCATTGATCTGTATTCTATTATTAATATTTTGCCACATGGTAGCCCCATCTTGATATTTATCTTGGCTTCCAAAAGTGTGATACTTGGTAATCCCACGTGCCTCCTATGGCCCCTGCTATTAGTTAATGCAATCAAATGCACTTATGCCATGCAACAACCTCATGTTTAACCTGAGCTTATTGAATTTTTGATCTTATATGCACTATTGATCTCCTTGACATGATTTAATGTGATCCATTGATCTTTGATCTATATGATCAAACATGGATCATTGATCTACTAAGTCATCCTGATTATGACACTTATCATCAATACATTTAATCTCAAGATCCATTGACTTGTTGACCTTGTGCTCACCATTGATCTTCATCCACATGGTTGAACATGCTTCATCGATCTTTGATCTTCCAAATCAAACATTGAACATTGATCTATATTTAATAATATGATTGAATGTGGGCCATTGATTTGTTCAAAAGTTACCATGATTGAGACACATGTCATCATTACATTTAATATCAAGATCCTCTGACCTTTTGACCTTGAGTTCATTGTTGGATCTATTTTTTCATGATTAAACATGTACCATTGATCTTTCTTGACTTATTAACTCTATCAATCACTCACATGCCATTGATATTTGATCTATTACTAATATTGTGCTACTTGCTAGCCCCATATTTAATTTTAGGATCCTATTGAATATTTTAAATCAAAGCAGCTATTTCCCACAGCTTTAATTTGAAGTTCCCTGACACATCCCACATTGTTAAATATTTTTTGAAGGCATACACTTGGATTGAACTTATGAATTCTTTTGCTCAAATGAACTAGGTGGATCATGATTAAGATTAGGCCTTTGAAGGTCACCAATTATGAATTAGTTCTTATCCTATCTGTGAAAACCAATTCCTTTATTGGCTTTCTATATAGTTTCACTCATTAAGAATAGACAAATGAACCAAAACCTTGAAGGAAGTAATTACTTCCCTTAATCCTCAGACCATGGCTATAGATGAATATTGCTTGACCTATACAAGCAAAAGATTCGTATATGGGCTAATTTTGGCCAATAGAATCTTTAAAGGTTATGGGTAACCTTATAGTTGAAGCAAACCTCTAAATATCTCTAACTTTCTTGATGCCTCACTTAAGAACATCACTAAACCTAACACTTGCAAGGGAAAAGGGAGAGAAAAACTGAAATCAAACTAAACTATGGAGGTGATGCACCAAATTTGTCTCCTCTACCTACTTGTAATACACTAAGAACTTGAACTATGATTGAATATAGTTGCACAATTCAAATGGGGTCTACAAACATGAATATTTCACATAAAGGCTATAGCTCCATGCATAGACTAAGGGGTTAATCAAGAGGTCTAAAAGACACTCATGAATGTTTCCAATTATAATCCATGAAAATCTTTTTGGAATCACTTTATATGACCTAAAAATATGACTGACCACTTGTAAAGAGGTAAACATGATAGGATAAAGGAGAGGAAGTATCATACTATCACAAACATTCATCAACTAACATGAAACATACACTAGTTACATGCATAAGAGAAGGCTAGAACTCAATTTTATTCATTTTAGAGGAAAAGTACAAGTGTTCATTTGGATAGGGCTATGCCATACCCAGAAAAAGGATCCTTTCAATGACAAAATTAGGCATACATATAGAATAAAATGAGAAAGAGAGAAAACATAAGCATTGGAGAAGCCTATGACAAGTGTCACTTCATGAAGGATTAAGTTATAGACAATAAGGCTTATAAGTAGGTAGTTTATGAATCTTATTTAACATGTGTCATCTTTTTCAAATCCTCTTATTCATCAAGGTGGCATAGGAGATCATCATTGTCCTTTATGACTCATCTTCTCCTTCTTAAAACTATCCATTATGAGTGATTATGAAGTAATAAGTCATGCTCTTGAAGTATAACTAATTTTATTTCCTTGAAAACCTTTGAACATCCACATCCCATCATTTTTTCACCTTTGTTTTATATTTACCTTAATAGTTCTCATATTTTTCTCTCTAGAGAGGCATATTCCTTGTATCCCTATTTTGGAAAAAATATCCTTGATTTGAGTTATGTGTAACACTTCTATGTAAAATAAAAACATATTTGAGTACCCTTTATCATGATTTAGATTAACCCAAAATCCCATGGCCTAAATCTAAATGTAAACCCACTTACTCAACACCTATCTTTCTCAATTAGGCTTAATTAGGTCTAAAGCAAGCCTAAAATAATGAAAACCATAAAATACTACTCCAAAACGTGGAAAATATTTTTTTACATAATAAATAAGGTCAGGTCACAAATTTTGAATCAATTTCATGGGTTGGAACTCAAGTTATACGAGTTGTAAGTTTTCTAGCCTTATGTTGGTCATGCACAGGCTTCAGTAGGCTGAGAGCAAAGAAAAATATATAGGCAAATTTATATGGAAACTCAAACCAATAAAAGGCCTATTTTAGGTATTCCCAAACTTCCTTTAACTCCTCAAATAATTTTATTTGCATTATTAACCCCCATTAGATCCCACCAAGCAAACATGAAGAATTTTATGTACAAAAAAGGACTCTATCATGGTTGTAGGTGTTATTTGGTATTTTCAATAATTATATGACCATGTCAACACACTACAAGGTTCATCATGACTCCCACAATCCTATACTATGCATTCAAATTATCATCCCAATATAACTCATTGTATATTCTCGTAGATTCTTGAAAACAGGGTTGCAAAAGAGATCTTTAGTAGGCTTGAAGGTCTTCCTTAGGATTGATATTTATTAAGGATAAATAAAGATAATATTATTAAATTATCATTTATTTTATACCCCATATAGGCACTCTCAACATCTCATTAAGGGTTTCATCCTTCATTTTTTCTTCAAATCATCATACATTATGTTGAGTTCTCTTACTTGAAAATGTGGACCTACAGGTCTGCAACCTTTTAAGTATAAATTACTTAGAATATAATCTCTTGATGATGTTTTAATTACTCACTTAAGAATTTTATTCCTCTCTTTGAACCCTCAGACTAGTTCAAAATATCAATAACCTCCTTGAAATCTCTCAAATGCCTTCAAATACATAATTTTACTTGCAAACATTAGGCTAATGTATTAGGTCTATGTTTTGCACATGCATTCAAGAATGATCCTATGAGTTTTGGTAAATTTATGGATATATATGATACTATTATATCCTCACATTTAATTAATCTAATGCTTATTTTTCCTTTGCTATCACTCAAAACCTCAAAAGTGTTTACTCATAAGACCTTCTACCTTATCTTTGAAGGTTGTAGGTGCTCATTGATGTTTTGGGATCTCACATAGGCTTTGGGAACACTATATAGACTATTTAAGTTTATATAACATATAATGTATAATTTATATCATTTAAATCCTAAAATTTATCACAAAACTATAGTCTATCTCCAAATCATATCGTATCTGCTCATATGTTCAGTTTTAAGGATTGTACCTTTAGTTTGGTGCAAAAGAGACATCTTGGAAGTGAATATGCGATTGAATGAGGGTGGGATAATTATTATATAATGGTACATATATTTATTAAATGTTTTTTATTTTGTTTCAATCCCAAAACCATTCAATAGTACCTTTTTTGATAGAAAGCATTCACCACCTTCAAACCTATAATTTCACATTTTTCTTGATGTTTGGTCTATTTGGACTCAGATAACACCTTGAAAATAATTTACAGGGATAGATAAGACCAATTTCAATGGTTCCCAAATGTAATCAATCACTTCCATTCATGAAAATATCTTTTACCCTTTGTAACCATGTGTACCATGTTCAAATCAACAAAAACACAATATTTTTATCACTTTGGTTGCTCACATGTGTCGACTAATACTAGAGAAGGTTTTTAAAGGACTATTAAAACCATTTAAGATCCCAAAAAATCATTCATTTTCATCTATTAATCTATAAACTCACTAAGACAAGAAAAACCCTTCTTGTGGGGTTTTAGGAGGGTTTTGGGCTGCTTATTTTGTTAACAATTGTTCATAAATCATAGCCATTAAATCATAAAAATAATTCTTATAATTTAAATTTAATAATGGCCCCTATGTACCCCCAATATCACTATATCCAAATCTCTTTCCTCTTCATGAAATGAATACTTGAAAATGGCCTTCACTAGCTTGCAAAGAGGTTAATAGAGGAAATGAATTTTTTTTAGATTATTTGGACCTACCAATGATATCAAAATCATGATTTCACCATGAAATCAACTTGAATTGACCATCTCCACGTTGAAAATTTTCTTTATAAGCCCTTGACAAGTGTATTTCTACATTATTTTTCACTTTCTTGATCTTTAGAGGGTCCTACCACTCATTTCATGTTGAAAATACATTGGATGAACATGTATGAGTAATAAATACCTTAACATACCTTTTAAACACATTAGAGGAATCAAAATTCACTCGATCCTTATAGTTTGCAAAGGTAAATATTACCTTAAATTCTCCAAACTTACCTTGACTTTTGCTTAACATAAAATAATAGTGTTTTTACCTAACTATATCATGTCTATTAAAGCTCCCATGCACCATAAGATGTCATGTCACCTAGGTGGTCCCTACACCAATTCTCCACCATGGGTCAACATACCTTAATATTTGCAAAGTAGCCTTAAACTTTGCTAAGATACCTTAACTTTTGAAAAAACCTAAATAAGGCATTCATGGAGAGGATGGATAACAAGACTAAGGGTATTTATTCACTCTTATATACCTTTCAAGGGATCCTAATATGACCATGCACTTGACAAAACACCTTTTAAGACCAAGTTTGACCAATAAACCAAGATAAAACCTATCAAAATATCATTAACAAGGTTAAGAAAGAGTATAAGCAATGTTTTGAATTGTCATCACCTAGGGTAGCCAATTTTGGTTAACATAATGTATTATGTCTTATCTAGACTGTGATCACCATTAAACCTATCACATGAAGCTCTAAATCTCATGAACTCATAATTTTTCCTCTACAACTTTGTGATATTCATAGAATTCTTGAGAACTCTTATAAAACCTACTCTTTGTTTTTGGTTGTGAAAAAATTCTCATTCCCTTATATTTTATTGAATCATATTTAATATTGTACTCTAATAGTGAACCTATAAAAATATGCAGTGCAATCCTCTATACTCAAATCTCATTCTCACAAGTTTTGCAACTTCTAGAAAAATGTTAATTGATAATAAATAAGTATGAATTTATCCTTAAAATTTATGACCAGTCTATCCTAGGGTTTGATATTATCTTTACCTCTATATAATATTTACATCTACACATGCTCCCATCATAAGGATGCATGACCCTTCAACTTTGAGCATGAAATTTTTATCATCATGAGATCTCCCATACTTTCATACTCAAAACATTTCTCTAAAATTTTGATCTAGTTAATGAGTTCCTCAAGACACATACTCCAAAAATAACTAGGATCTTCTAACTTCATTTTATTAATCATCCTTATGACTACATGTAAAACTTTGTCTTCAAGTTCAGACTTATTGTTCCTTTGTCTAGTTCTTAAACACTTCTTTCAAAATCTCATTTCACTTTCATCATACATTAAAACACATCTGTGTTTCATGATATCCATAGCCTCTAAATAGGATTGCATATTTCTCATCACTTCAGATAACTCTTCTATTCTTGTCACTCATAGTGATTTTTTAATGAAACCTCTTCTATGTGTCATTTCATCAAATTCAAATAACAATACATGTACCTTATACAAAAAACTATTTTTTAAAAATGTCTCTACTAATTTCTATCTATACTCATAAATGTGGAATAAAACTATACATGCTCACCTACATGGAATAGTCCTTGCTTTGATTACAAACAATGAATTCATAGTCATGGGTCTAAACCAAGAGATTCTTTAAACTATGTGGCCTTAAAAATAACATAATGAAAAAAATAGTGCAACAAAATGGAACAATACTAATGCTATTAAACCTTGTTAATGTGTATGGCATAGTAGCTATTGTATACATATAATTTTTTTCACTTCATTATTACTAATGATTTCTCCTATAGTGGCTTGTCAACATATTAATCTCCTTAAGTGCTCACCTTAAAGGGTGTACGGAATGGGGTGGAAAAGACTCATGGTTATTTTGTAGATATGTTAGAATTATATCTTAATTTCACTA
Source organism: Torreya grandis (assembly GCA_037957365.1). NCBI lineage: Eukaryota > Viridiplantae > Streptophyta > Pinopsida > Cupressales > Taxaceae > Torreya > Torreya grandis. The sequence goes on along the minus strand of JARHVA010003763.1, from coordinate 1,208,042 downwards.
TTAGTACTATCATTTTTATCTCCTCTAAGTGTTTATCATTTTATCTCTTCCATCTACCTCTTATCTAGATGTTTTATCATCCCTATATCCTATAATATTAGCTTGGTTCATACCATCTATTTTGTCACTTTATCCTTCATATGTTTTATTAGCTAACCTAACACTGTTATGAGCCTTTTCTTTGACATTGTATTGTATTAGCCTAAACAATACCATTCTACGTCAGTTAACATCTTCCAATTGCATCAACCAAGTTTTACCAATGACTTAGAGTTTAGGGCTGATTATGGGTGTTTGAAATATTTATATAGACTTCATATTCCATTCTTATCATATCATATATCAATCATTCATTGTGATTTCAATCACTTTTTTCCCCTAAGTGCCATTTAAGAGAGTTAATGACTTATAACCTTATCTTTAGGGGTCTTGTGTTTTGGTGTCATTGAAGCCCAATAGGAGGAGTCATTAGGAGTTATTAACTAAGAATATATAGGGCTTCATCCAACCATTTGAGTTCTTCAACCTATAATATTCTAATGTAAATATCCACTTGATTCAAGGAACATATTGAAGTGTCTATGGGTCCACCCAAAGGTAAGTATTTTTATCCCTATACTCTTTCATTTATTTAATTAGTGAATTAGATATTGTTTGTTTCTTTTTAAATGAATGTATGTGTATATTTTTTTATGTCATCCCTATACTAAATAAATTTCCATAGACATATAATTGTTTAGACTTACCATAAGACACATTAAATTGCATAAACCTTAATTTTGTTGACCATTGAAACTTACCAATTTATAACCATTCTAACCCATCCTTTACTTTATTATGCACCCATTTACAACTATTTAATTTACTTTCATAATTATAACCATACTTTAAAACCATTTACCTTTATTTAGTTTGAGGTCTAGTGAGAGTTACATCCTTATGCTATTGGATTATAATTTAGAACCCTTTCCTCTTAACACTTGAGTCATAGGTTACCATATACTATATCCATAAAATTCATTGGTCATTACCTGATTGTACAAATATCATAGGCTCTATTTAAAATACCTTATTTGAGTCCTATTTTATTGAGAGAAAGATGATAGTTATAGGTGATCCTAAATCATGCATACATTGTTGATAACCCAAAATGAATCTTAACCATCTATTGGTTGGATCACTTTCATGTGTGTCCTATATGCTTAACAAAATTATTTAAACCATCATCCTAATTTTATCGACCAACTTGATATAATTTCTTACCTATCTATAAATGGTATCAGCCAATGTGGTATCATTTTATGTTTGTCTATAATGTATCAGATAGCCTAATATATTTCTATATGTGTTTACATATGTATATCCAGTCTGATAAAATTTTGTGTGATTAGTTTTAGTTTTATTAGGGTGTGACCATATCAACTAGCCTAATACCCCATTATATTTCCCTGTCTAAATTCACTACATGTAAATTTAGATTTTGACATATATCATTTTTAGTATTTATGTTTCATTTTGTTTGGTTTCCATATAAACTATGTTCTAGTAGTTTTAAGACAAAATAAGAGTTGTCATTTTGGGCCAAGCAATTTTTATTTTTTCCTACAACATGGTGTGAGGGTTACTACCCAAATAATCAAGCCATTAGGCAACACTATACAATATATCAAAAATGCCAAGGATTTCCCTACCTTCATCCTTAGAAATCCAACCATCCATGTAATTTTTAATGCCCTGGTAATAAATTATTCCCAAGAAGTCACTCTCAATGTATTCCATAAATGAGGTAGTGTGACTATATGTAGGATGGAATCATCCATAGTGTTTTCACTATTTTCTGACTAGGATCAATATATATAAGAGCCTAAAAATCTATCAAATCATTTTTATTTTACTTCCCTATCTCGATTTTCACAAATAATTAGTTAAATTTGAAATTACATGTTGTACATACTATATCAATCAAATCAAAACATTTCCATGTTATGTTTGTGAATTACATTGGATAACCCAATACAACTATTTATTTTGAAGTGCATTGGTGAGATCAATATAGTTTTTAATGTTTGTAAACATCGGTCATCTTGATATAGTTTTGTGTGTCTCCCTAACTGCATCAACCAGCCTAATATAGTTTAATTTCACCATACTTTTTCTAACTATATGACTAAATTGATATAGTTATTTCTTATTAACATACTATACTATCTAACCTAATATAATCTAATTTTTAAGTAACAATTATCAATTATACTAGTCAACATAATACAATCTAATTTTAGTATTCATGTATAATTAAGTGCACCAACTATCCCAATACAATTAGTCTTTTATCTTCCACTATGGAGTAAATCTTTTATCAACATTAAAAGAAACCCCAAAAATATTACATGGAAGTAGCTAATTCTAAAAGAGTCCCTAAAACTTTTATGCCTTATAACTTAGGTATGAATATCAAGATATAAACAATTGTCATGTGGATTCAACTAAAAATAAAAGTTATGGGCCACTTAACAATCCTAATACCACTAGATGAGGTCATTTATCCCAATACCTTGTGGTGGAAGATGAATGTGACCTTGATTATACTAACAAAATGATGTTATACCTTCATGAGCATCTTGAGTACAAGGCTAAGGACCATGCGATGGTCTATCACCTCATGATGGTTCCCCATGTGTAAATCTCTCCTTCCTCTGATCTTATTTTTTTATAATAGACTTAAGATAATTTAATATGCACCTCTATCATTCCCTCCACCTCTACCATGCCTAATATCAATATTAACATGATATTCCATTTATTTAATGGGTTTACTCAAATTACCCATGTTAACACTAACATTAATACCAAATCTAGTGCATCCAAACAAGTTACTCAAGCTTCCACTTCTAACCAAAATACTCATGATCCTTAGAAAAAAATTTGCAAGCGATGAGATAAATAGCTAACTTTAAAGACAATGGTACTACCCAAATGATTCCAATGCAAAACCATCTTTTGAAAATGTAAAATCAATCTCAATAACTTTAGTGGGGAGTTATAAATATAACTCCACCCATCCCTTGATATGCCCACTTTAATCTCATTATACAACCTCCACTTTGCAATAAATCCATTAAACATATTCAAAACAAATCATTACCTCCTCAAATTATAAACATAAACATAGGTGGCATCACTCCATCAATCACCTATAGTGGATCCATTGGTCTCATTTTGCACTTAAAAGTATTTGGAAACTTCTACAAAAATTGGATTGATCTCAAGACCTTTGTGACTATAAAACTACTAGCCAAAACCTTCTACAGTGATACTTTAGATCAGTATAACCAACTCAAATCCAACTCTATATCTAGTCTGCAAGACTCATATAATCCACTGGTTCAAGAAATGTAATCCAATGATTTACCTAAAAATATCTTAACCTACTTCATTAATTAAATGCAAGTGAATAATGAGACTACCCAAGCCTTCATTAAACATTAGAAAACCTTAACTGATAAATCTAAGTATAACATGTCAGAAGATAACCTCTTCACTTATTTACAAACTACCTTAACCATAAACTATGTAAATTATAAATACTGTCCCTCCAAAATAATTGACATAAGCCCTCAACCAAGCTAAGTGCCAAGACTTTCTCATGAGACAATTTGAGCCTTCCTATCCAAACCTATAATTCTTGTATTTTTAAGTCTATAAAAAATTTAATGATGATGGCAGCTCAGACACATATGATTCAAAGAGAACCATCAACACTATTTTAAGTAGCATTTATGATGAAGTGACCCTTTCCCAACCTATAAATATAATTCCCTTTCAACCTCCCTCTTCTTCACAAGTCAATCACTATGAGATTCACTATTCTCTTTTTATTACTAAGATTAAGAAATGTCTTTATAAAACCTAACCTAAAAAATTCAATACTTCTCAACCTAATGCTCATTGCTATGACCCTAAAAAATTCTAGTACCACACACATTGGTAACACTCCCATGAAATTTGTTAACAACTAAAACACCTTGCTTTCAAATTCCTACTTCATTAAAACTTTGATCATGAAGCTATGATATGAGAATAAAAACAAGCTTATGAAAAGGTAGAAAAAGCTCACGATTCCAATGTCAATCATGATGCACTTAAATAATGTAACTCTCACCTTACTATATACTTAATTTTTCTTCCAAACCATAATGAAAATTAATAGCCAGATAATAAAAATCAACCTCACACCTCTAATATTTTTAAAACCATATTTAACTTGCATTCATCTAGTCATGTATAGAACTTGGTCATTATGAAAAAAATGAATTAATTAGTGTCTTATATCAACCCTATCCTCATTAGAATCATATCACTTCTGCTAATTAGAGAAAAATTTTGGATAAACATTTGTATCATTTTATAGATATTGATCTTGAGGAAATTATAACCTCCCTCATTTCAGATAATTCAACTACCCTAACCATCCTAATACAAATTTCATTATTTACAACTTCACTATCCCCCCAAATATATTTTTCATCATTTACACCTACACTAACCACTCAGAAATAGTTTTCATTATTTAAAATTATATTGGACAATAAGATGTAGTTTCCTACATTTATAATGGCATTGGTTGGTCCATTGCAATTTATTTGTCCATCACTCTTTATTCCAACTACACCATCCCTTTTGGTATAGTCTTTAGCTTTTAGATCAAATACAAGTGTATTAGCTAGCTTGATACATATTGTTTACTTATCTAATTATGGTTTTATTGTACCAGCTAGGATCATATGGCCTGATCATGATTTATTTGTGCAACCAATGATATTATATAGTATGATACCATTGGCTTGGCCTACCTAAAATCTATCAATAGGAAAAGATTACACATCTTAAATATTACTTAGTTTTATTCCAAATTAGCTTCTTCCACAATTAATTTTCTTCAAAATTACATCCCTCTTTTATATTCATGTTTATCTCACATAATATTTAATGAATGGGACCCCATAAAATTAAATTTCTAAGTTCCCATATCAAATTCCATCCCTTCATCTCAATTGGACTTCTGTGCATGATATAAACATATTGATGTGACTTTTGTTTAACATGAACATTCCTTGACCACCACCTATGGAGTAGTAAGCTACTTTACCTAGGTCTAAGGATTATATATTGAAATAACATGAAGAAATTCCCATTCAAGTTGACCAAACTATGGATACATATCTTTCTATATGATTTATTATCACCTATATGATTGCTAATAAAATATTATTTAATTCATATACACCTCATTTGTTTATTAGTGTCTAAATTGGTGACATTAAAGTCAAGCATGTTTTGATATATGAAATGTGTAGCACATGTGTTAACTCCCTAAATTCAATAAAAACTCTCATATACTCTGAATTTAGTCTTAAATATATCCAAATCACATGCTAAGGATATGATAAAAGGAAAATACATCCACTAGGATCCATTTGGCTCATGACTATGGTCCCTCCCATCAAGGTTAGAGTTAAGGTTATGATATTTAACTTGTACTTATCATACAACATATTGTTTGGTCTCCCTTAGAATCATCTCATGAGTCTAGTGGCATCCTTCACATGAAAGTGTGTCAAATTTCCTCATAAGGGTGTTATATACAATATCTAGGGTGATACTAATCATTAAAATATCAAATAATTCCAAGAGAATGGTGTCTCTAAACTAAAAAACCTTTAACCCTTGACAAACATTCCTTTATGAGAATATCAATACTTTAATTACCCCATAAATTCTAGTTGAGGTTATAATAGTCATCATGAGCTTATGGGAAATGTCCCAACTAACCTATTATATTATGATGATGATCCCCATGAGATCATCATGAAGATCAAAATATTTGACCTCCCCTATAATATCATCATTCATCCACCTCCCTCTTTACAACCTCATTCTTGTAAGAATCTAATTGATGAGATTCTTACTTTTATTGTCATTCATAAGAAGCCTACTTTCCACTCATTCTCTAGTGACATAGTGGTTAAATCAATTAATATCAATTTTTAATACTTTGAAATACATTGAACATTATACCCTTGATAATCCATAATTATCTAGATATTCCCAAGCTAAGAATGCAAATTCCCTCATTATCATTCTTCTCATTAGTGCTCCTATAATCAATCTAAATATCTTATATAATTAATTTAATTGACATATTTTGATCTCCTTATGATTTACTTGTCATTCTTCCTCATTCAGTTGATGTCCACTAGTTTGAAGTAGATTGCATCTCATATTATACTAGACATACCACTCTTGTTACTTCCAAGCCTCTTCAGAGCATGGTTAAAGATAGAGATATGAAAGGACCATAATAGTTTGCCAAGTTTTATGATTATTTCTTCTCACTTCCTCCCTATACATTGGCCACATTAATATGGCCAACATTGAGGTTAACTCCCAAAGAAGGAGCATCTAATTTTTATTATTTCCATAGTTTACAATCAGTCTCAACACCATTTTAGAGCATACTAGAGATATCTAAAGAAAAACTAGGTTCTTTAATCTATAAATATTTTATTTGACAATGATGACTTGTTTAATGAGGTTATAAACAAACCCTATTATGATTCTCCACCTACGTCAGATTTGGTATCACACCCACCTACCCAAGAAAATGATTCATAATGTGAGTTCTACAAGGTATTTGGTCACTTAGCCAAATATTTTTGAGCATATCATATATTTTTAACACAAGAAAATTTGAAAGTCCTAGTTCCTAACATAGATAGTCAACCACCTTGGTTTGATTCTCCCATTCATGTTTGTTGTTTTCATGGGATGAATACACATTTTTGGCCCATTATCAAACCCTTTGATAGTATTTTAAAGCTATCTTACATAAATCAACTAATCTTCAAAAAAATTTGAACATGTTTCGACCAAATATTAGACCATATTATATTCATATGCATGGGGATGTATATTATATTTGGGATCAATGTACTAAACATTATAAAAATAGGTTTATATCTCTCTAACAACATATTGAATATTTTTCAAGGCCCTTGACGTTAATATTATTTATTACATGGTTCACATAAGATAAAGGAATAACCTCCCTTATGACCATATCCATCCTATATATCAAATTATGTATGTGACATGACATCATAGATTCCTCATATTGATTTTATTCACTAGGAGGCCCCACAACCTCCTCCATATAACATGCCTACTTTATCCTTAGATATCATACCCTAGGTAGTCCTAACATAACTTTTAGAGAGATTAGATGAGACCATGATTAGATCCAGATATAAGCTATTATAATATCTATTGATGTTATAGATGATGTATGTCAAGATATTTCCTAACATTTGTGAGAAACTAATTTAGTTATGTATCATATTTTTCACATTGTTGTATGATTGGATTTAATTTCTATTATTATTTTTAGCATATATGATGCTTGATCTATATATATATATATATATATATATATATATATATATATATATATATATATATATATATATATATATATATATATATATATATATATATATATATATATATATATATATATATATATATATATATATATATATATATATATCTTATAGCGTGTTCCTTTAAAAAAAATTGTAGCACTTTATCTTTTAGCATGTATGTATTGTTTTCTTCAATTTATAATCACTTTATAGCTAGCCTTTGTTTCACTTGTGAATATTGGGTATCACATTTACGTTCTTCATATCACATATTTACCATTTCTCAGTTCAATCTAGTCCCTTTATGGTTATTTAGACCATTATTACATTCCCCATATTTTGGTATGTCTCATATTATAAGTGTTTTTGGTATATCCCATGTAGATTACAAACTTTACCTAGTAACATGACTATCACCTTTCACAACATATACTATTCATTTTTGAAGCATTGTTCTCCCTTCCCATTTTTAGCTATAAGCTTATTAATCATTGTATCACCCTCTTTACATGTAAAAAAAAATTCATGGTACCCATTTCTCCCTTTTATTTTTATTGGGGTACATGTAGGTTAGTTTTGATACTTCACACTTCCACATGGGACAAGTCTAGGAGTCTATTAGGCATCATGGTATTTAGGTTCTCATATCTATCATTTTGAGTGTAATATCTCTTATGTTAGCTACTTATATAATCCATGATTGCTATTTCAAAATATGTATGGAGGAATAGAAAAAACCAAATCTTAAGAAATGTCAAAATAAATTATTAAAACTCAGATCACTCTAAAATACATGATCTTTATTTATCACATCTCCTATTTCAATCTAAGATCAAACTCCACACTTGGCCTCATGATAGAGCTAAGTTCCATTGTAGTGAGGTAGGATAGTAAACTAGGGTATGAAGTCTTTTAACATTTTATCATTATATCTTTATACATTATAATACCACCTACTTTCTTACACAATTACCAAATCTTTACAGTAGGCTGAAAACTTTGTAAGGGGTCTTGAAGAGAGGGGAACATGTTGTTAGAAGGTAGGATCATTTTAATTTTTCATTCATACATCCTTCATGGGATGATTTACATGCTTCACTTATTATCCCAAGTTTATGCTTCTTAGGTGGATTTTCTTTGGTCCTTGATGTCAAAACCCCTTATCTCTACCCACTTGTCTAGAGTGTCTCATATCCACTAAAGATTTTTACATCACCTATGTGACACACAACATTCTTAATTTCAATGTATCTTCCTCAAAATACCCTTGATGGGTATCACTTTTATCTATTCACATATCTTTCCATCTAATTTTAGAGTTGATTTGTTGCCATCACTTATGATGCCACTTGGACTTTTAGTTTTTTAGTTGTATTGTAAAGCTTAGGGAATACAACCAAGCCTTTCTCATAAATTCCCATCACCATATTTATCCAAACCATATTATTCATCATATTCATGTACTTATATGGTTTTTATTTAATACATCATATTTTTATAATAAGCATTAATCTCAGGTTTTCACTCATTGGAGTCTTTTACTTATCTTTCCATCATGTCCTTATTTAATGTTAGTGGACTTCACTTTTATTAAATTGGACAATGTTTGACAATCATTTGTGTTTTTATTTATATATTTATTTAATATGACTTGACATGTCTTACATTTTAAATAACAAACTTTATAATCATTTATGTTTTTCCATTGTTTGACTTAGGTTGACTTGACTTGTTTTATATTTTGGATGACATTGTTTACAATCATTTATGTTTTCTTCATGTTTGATTTAAGCTAAATTGACTTGTCCTACATGGGATAACATTTTTTAATGAATATCCTTGTTTGATAATAATTTGTATTTTATTACATTGGATATTTTATTTTTACTCAAAAAATTTTACAATCTTTATGGTGTGTTTTACATTCATTTTCATCTTATTTTTACATATTTTGTTTGTTGATTTTTATATCTACTTACCTAAGATTTTGTTTCATTTTATTTTATTTGTTGACTATGCATTTTCTCACATTTTCTATAAAATAATAAAACATACATCATAATACATAACATTTTACCATAACATGATATTTAAATAGTAAATTGTGCTAGAATTAATATAGATAATGCATCATAGTCACACTTGTAGATAACATAAATGAGTCACAAAAATATATATCTATATATATAAATGGCTCAATTTTACATATTATTACATCTTGTATTTATCATAAAATATGTTAGATTAAAAAAATGATCTAGGCATGTGGTCTACTTTAACTCCTAGGAGTGTGAGGTGATACACTTGCCATAATATCTCTAGAATGAGTATCTTATAAATATTATCATAATGACCAAGTTTGAGACTACATGCTCTCAACATATCCATATAACTAAGCAATATATACAAATAAATATCTAAATTTTTTTTGGTGGTAGCCATGTGGGTGGAACTATCTATGGGTAATGCCTATCATTCTACCACCTCACCTCCTCCCATCCCTATCGATGCCACTACCTGAGAAACAACCTAATCTCATCTCTAGATCTTCTTGGTAGACTTTCCTACTAAGAAAAATAATATAGCATGTACTCTGGTCATTGGTGTCATAGGATTAAGAATCCTTGTTATATTTTGTTATGGAAATATGGATTCTAAAATATCATGTTAGGTAGCCTCCACCAAAGTCCTCCATTGTGTCTCTTCTAACATCACATCTTAAAAATGCAAAACTTGAACTATATCTACCACCAATGCATAGCATGTATATCTACATATAATAAATGATAGTTATAACATAAACTTGAAAAAAATTACTTATTAACAATAGTTCCATCACCATGTCCACCCAAGACATGAGTGTTTTATTAGTTGTGTGTTGGTTAAAATCCTATCTACCTCCCTCATGGGACCATTACAACCTATTGAGATCATTTTCATGCTCATCATTATAAGGTCTATTTGTCTAATTTATTTACATGCATATATCTATCATATCTCTAAGGCATGACTACCACTTACTTGCCTCATTAATCCCCATACACTACCCACTAACATATTTATCATTATATTTCCACCATGAGATAGTGAGGTCTCACTAGAGGAGCCATAAATAACACCCCTTGTCTCCCCACTCCTCATGGATTGCTCAGAAAACATTATCTTCATTCCACCTTCTCACTTTTGGGAGGTGATCATATATAAAAATAGGTAGTTAAATAGGTCTATACATAAAAAACCTCTCATATATCCAACTCAAAAATATTATGATGGGGATCATATTCTACTAGACCCTATTAAAATAAAAATAAATTTCATACACTAGTTGTACTCATATCATTGATCCCAAGTCAAATAATGTGTTCTGCTCTAGCATTGAGTGATACATAGCTATTGTATAAAATGGCATTGCCCCATGAAACTTATGACACAAGAAATTTAGTCCATCAAACTATCTTCTTTCACACATATGTGGTATTTGGTGTATCACACACCATCATAGTTCTTATAATTGGTAAACCTACGATTGCATGTACATCCTCTAGAGTGATAGCCACATTAATGGTATCCCCATCCACCACCCACCTGAGTGTGTTAGTGAGTCTCTCCCATCACCAAAAAACATGGTGATCATCTCTAAGCTAAGTGGAACCTAACACTTCTACATAATGCCATTCAGACCTAGTGTGAAAAGCTAAGTGTTGGGAGTAAACATTGGAGCACAAAATCATAGAGTATATATGATTGAAAAGTGTGTGATGTGTAGTATTTTTTATAATGTATATCATTTTTTATATCCTCAACACATGGTTGTATATAAAAAATTTATATAATATGTAAATACACCTTTTGGAGAGAAATTAAAGGTTTGAAATGCAAAAAGTTAGAGCCTTTTTTCTCTATAAATATTATAAGGTTGTAAAGGAAAATGGGTCCAAAATATGAGAGATTAATATAGATATCTATTGATGTTTATTTCAAATGTAATATGTACTTTTTATGTGCACATTTATATTTTGTTTCATTTGAATTTGTTTATTAATATAACAAATAATGAATGTTTTTTGCCTTCAGTCTATGTTTCCATGAATGTTACTTAAATATGAATATAATCAATAAATTAAATTTTTAGATCCATGTTTGAGTTCTAAATTTATGTTTCACTTTGCAGACACAAAATTTAGTATATTCTGATGGGAATTTCTAGGAAGCTCTACCAATAATGGTGTGGTGAGCATGGAGCCTAAAACATGCTAAAATGGGTTCCAATTGAAAGAGATTTGGAAAGATGGTTGGATGAAATAGTTCATAAATTTATAAAATAAGAGGCCAGATGAATTATAATTATGATTAAATAAATTATAACTAAGAAAATTCATAGTGAAATATATTAAGTTTTCAAGTGTGATTTGATTTAAATGTAAGCCACTTTGTTGTCAAGACTAGAGATAAATCATATTCTCTAGACTGAAGAAAAGGTAGAAAGCTTGTGAATCCTAGATACTGAGTGGATGCATATTATAGACTATTGGTTGAAAACCACTTATGATATGTATCATTAAATTTTACATGCAAGGGTACATTATGTTTGAAATTAAATAGGATTTAATTATAAGAGGCATTAAAGGTAAATTTCTATAGTGACTACTGGTACTTTTGAGGATGCCATGGTGTCAATATTAGACAAGATGGAGTAATCATCTAGGTGTCTATAGGGGTTTATGATAAATGGATTAAATGAATGATGGAACAATAACAAAAATATCATATAACTATAATTAAATGTGGAATGGAGAGTGTGAATATTGTGAGAGGAAACAAACTTCCAAGGGAAACTAGAGATTTTGAAGAAGGGGAAATTAGAGTACCCAAAGGATGTAAGGGTGAAACAGAGATTGAATAGGATATACAAGATAATCAGATTTATTTTGATAAAACGAAATAAATAATGTGAAGGAGTTGTATATAATTAATTGAAGCAGATAGATGGTAGTTATAGGAAACCGTTATAGGGGAGGATATTATTTGAAGAATAAGAAGGAAAATATTTTGAAGGTTTGATGAAAATTCATAGAGTTAAGGTAGGTTCAATTTTAATTGAGGAAAGTACTCAAGACATGGATCATTAATTCCAAGGTTACACATCCCTTGTGTCTACTTTGTTAACAGGATTAAATTGTATAAAAATTGAGAGGCATATTTGGTTTGATGAGTTTATATAAAAATATATAAATTTAAGTGAAAAAACTTATAAATCAATAGAAAATAAAATATTGATAATTTGAATATAACTACATTAAATCCTATACCAACAAAGTCCAATCCAAAGAGGACAACTTTTTCAAGAGAAATCATAGGAAAAATGACCCTCAATCAAGGAATTTCAATAACGTTGGCACATTATGATGGTTTTATTGATCACAAAAAATATTTGTTGACCTAAAAAATGAAATGGTAGGCTAAAGGTGTCATATACAAGAACAACCCAACCACAATGGGTTTAAAATATGTTAAGAATAAACTAATTAGGGATTTAAAGATGCAAAAATGATGAAGTCAAACCATTTAGGACCTACAAGAGTTTTGACAAAAAAATTGGAGAATCAATATAGGATTATGATTGCATATTCTTAGATGATATAAATTGAGTTTCCAATTCATAGACACAAACAAATTTTCATGTTTTTTAGTAATTATATGAACTAGGATCTAATTTTCTATAGCGCAAACAAAATTATTTATTTAATTTGAGGCTAAATTAGTTGTGATTTGAGTGGAATACATTTAATACTATGGGGGAAGTTCATAACCTATCGTAAAAATAGACACTAAGATAGATTTTATATGAAATATGGATGGATTACATGAGAAAAAACACCAAAAATATAAATATGGTGTATGAAGTATGGTAAATAAGAACACCATAGGAATGATTTCTCAAATATTAATACAACATATATTTTTGAGATCTATCTCATTATGGGACATCCCACTACTAAATGTCACTTGTTTCAACAATACATACAATAGTCACATAACTTGTATTGTAGTTTTTGAAATCCCATGATCATGACGAAAATAACTACATAACACTCCAAAATTTGAAGGAGGACAATATCATAAATTCCTTTGTAATCATTGCATATTATATTTTATAGTCAAAATTATGAATGCCAATCATAAATTTAGAGATGACTTCAGATATATAGGCTACTTATAGATAGATTCCCCAATCTCTATAGTACCCACCAATGTATTCTCATCAATATCAGCCACAAGGTATCACAGGATGGACACCAAAGTTTCCTCACTATCAATCTATATGGAAACCTCCATCTCTACAATGTTAATATCCTTGGAATTCTCTATCACTGTAATACAAGACATTATTTGCTCCACCTTACCTTCAAAGATAATATGGAGAATATGATGGTTAGCACCAATAAGGGTGGGGTTCTACATAAATATATAGAGGGTACTAAGGAGGATACATAGGAATATATTATGGAGGAAATTAATAGTGGGGACAAGCTAATAGATAGGGAATATAACCTATTATTTACTATATGTGAGGTGAATGCAACTAATTCATATAAATTTATCCTTGCAGTATATATAGACAAATCTATTATGTTTACTATAAATTATTTGGGTATCACCATACATAATATTTCCTAGTCCTAAATAAGTAGATAAATGTGAAACTAGTGCACAATGACAATATGGTAAATGTGCAATTTAGATACCATGTGTATCTACAAATTTTCATTTTAAAAAATATATGGATCAATGATTTCCACATTGGAAATGGAAAAAGAGCCTATAATCATAAAATAATGGTAGGACAAGTACCTAGACCCTGTCAAGGAGAAAGTTCTGATGTCAAAAGTGGCATAGTTACTGTAGAATATACATAACTAGAATGTTTCTTAATCAGATGCTATATTCATGGATGCACAAATGTATGGGTAGATTGTGTGCATACTATAAGAATACATATTTATTAAAACTTTGATAGATCTAATTAAATTATTGAGTAGTTTATGAAATGAAAAGACATTACAAAACATTTCTAATTTGTTGGAATCCACAAAAAGAGGTCAACAATGAATAGAAAGGGTAGTTTAGTGTTTCAAAACCAAGAATCTGTGGGATGTTGATTCTTGAATGGATATAAAACTATCATGTTATAAATTCCTAAATATTTTCTTCAAATTTTGTAACATAGTTAAGATGATTCCTCGGTGTACATGGGAAGCCATAAGTTGACCTGATATTATATATAGTCTAGTTACACTAAGTCTCTCAAATTATGGAAGGGTAGAACCCATTGGAAGGTTGGAATATGTAGAAATAAAAGTCTCTAATTTAATTATGCAAGGATATTTTCATGTCATTGATATGAATACCAATGAAATACACTATCCAACACAAATTTGGAAAAAAAATGGTCCTATGATGGTTAGATGACCAAAAATATAATAGAAAATCAGATAAAGGATCATAAAAAGGATAAGATTATCATACCCTTTAATAAGGATGAAATAAAACTATATATTATTCCTAATGAGATTACATCACCATATGCCCATGGAGAAGAAAGTTGGTTTAAATTAGGCACTGAACTAAAATCAAAAGCACTATGCACCATAGGTTTTACCAATTTCATGGAATACATAAAATCTTTTCCATAATTGAAACATGCAAAGTAGTTCGCGTACCAACCTATCAAAACCATGGATCGAGTTATAAAGTCCCACGTGTAAGAGTGTGATTCTCCATCCATGTGATCACCCATAGATTATAAGTGGATTTATTATATTGAATGACTCTAATAAATATGGAATATATTGAACCTACTAATGAGGGTACTTTACTATGACAAGTTGCATCATTTTTTAGTGGTGACTCAAACACATATTTAATGAACTGGGCAAAAAGAGATCATGAGGTAAGACTAATAGGGATGGTTTATGTTATCAAGTGATATTACCCTAGTACTTCACAAAAAAAAAATTAATGTAATTCATTTTCATATTGGAGTACCATGTTGATAATGTTGACCTATAGGTTAGTGCACATAACTATGTACTCAAAGGTTTTGTTGGGACATGGTGAGAAGTTCACCATTCTAAAACATTACACTGAGAAGAAATGTTTGAATTGATGTGAGCTCAATTTTAAGTAGGAAATATGATCTCTTATTAATAGTCATTATTCCAAGAATGCCACTACCCTAAATATCACATCCATAAGTGTGTTAACGTGTGTTCTTTGTAGGATGTGGAACTAAGATACTAGGTACATGTGTTTCAATATACTCTGATAACTTTTCCATAAGCATGATATATGCATGAAGAGTTCAAGCATGAGACCAATAATTAGCCATAAGTACAACATCATTTTATACAAAATATTTATTTTAATATGAGAATCCCATAGTAAAATCAACTCCCTAAAATTTTAATATTTTTTATGCCATGGACGGGAGGAAGACATAAAAATTATGCATGATCAAATGTCATGAGAGAAATAAGCTATAGACTTGAGTAAATCTATTAATAATTATAGGGCCAAAAATTAGAATGAAGTTTTTTTCTAATCTTGAAATATGATTTTAGATCATGCAGAGAAAAAATATTATAATAATATTGAGAAATACTTATACTTAAGAGGATTCTTTGAACTTGAATGGAAGATAGAATATCTTAAAGCTAACATCTCAGAGGAAATAGAGGTTATGCAGCTAAAAAACTCAAATTTTCATGATCAATAAGGATAAATAATTCTAAGAGACTCTCTTTAAAAAGTAAAAAATAAAATATATTATGAACTAGTACTCAAATTAATTGAAAACATTGGTACAAAAGATGTACCAAATACAGTGATCATATGAGACTACTGAACACAACTACAAATTTCCTAAGGAATATAATTACTACAAGATTACCAATATGTATTTACCATAAAGTTTTCAAAATTTAAGGGTGTATACCCTTAATTATGGGAAATTCACATATAAATCAAAGAGTGTGCATGGGCTATCAAGAAGCGTCTATATAAAACAAATTCCAATATGAAAATTAGTGTCAAAACTAAAATTGACCACATGAAGGAAGTAAGAATCATCTATTTGTAGATAAAGTATATTGGGTAAGTCCAATGGCACCAAATAAGTCATGAGAGATAAGAGTCTATGGTGATTATAGGGCATTTAATGATGCCTACATTAATGACCCATTTTTATTCCTTTCACATATGAAGTTCTTCAATCAGTCATAAGACATGAAGTATATTCATTTACAAATGGTTTCAATGGATATAATTAGATTTTGATCATATTAGAAGACCATTTAAAGACCAATTTTTCAATATAATGGGGTTCATTTGCATATAAGGTAATGCCTTTTTGTTTGAAAAAATGCCTTTGTTGTTTTCTCTAAATCCATAGTTACTACATTCAAGGAATTTATACATGACTTTCTAGAATTTTATTTATATTATTGAGCTATGTTTTCCCTATTTAAATATCACCTTTACAAGATCTAACTAATGTTAGAAAGATGTTGAGATTTGTGCATTGCCATCAATTTCAAGAAGTCTTTGTTCTTTACTCATTTTAGTGTTTCATTATAACATGTATTATGTAATGATGGTATTCTAGTTGATCAAGCCAAAATCATAGTTATTATGGAATTGTCACCTCATATAATTAATTTTGGAGTGAAATTATTCCTAGGGCACACTCGATATATCACAAGTTTATCATGTGTATGCAGTTATATTTACTCCATTGTAAAGACTCCTATGAAAGGATATAAGTTTTGAATGGATTGATGAATGTCAAAAAAACTTCATAAATTTAAATCATGGATTTGTATCAGCCTCAATATTGGTATTTATATATTTGATTAATCCATTTCACATCTATGTAAATTCATTGGGAATCAAAGTAGTATGAGTGTTGACCAAACCTATATATGGGGGTTTAGATCATCCCATTCACTTTGCAAGTAGGAAACTTTCACTGGTTGAGAAGAACTAAACTAATATAAGACAATAAACTCTAGCTATGGTATTTGAACTACATAATTTTATGAATTATCTCTTGGCTACACCATTTGAATTATTTATAGACCATCAAGATCTATGATATCTAGTGAATAAACTTGTGCTAGAAAGATGGAAATCTAGGTGGTTGATGTTATTCCAAGAATACCAATTTAATTTTATTGTTAAAACTAGAAGATAAAATTTAGGGTTGAAACATCTCAGTTGTATAAGGAATGGTGAAGAACCAAAGGAGTTACATCATGAGTCACTAAATGTTCATCTATTTTGCATATCTTTGATTCTAGAGAAATAGATATAATTTTTTTTATAGAATAAGGATTTTTTTCCTATGCATTATGTAGAGAAATATAAAAAGCAACTAATTGTAAGGGAATTACCATTTGGTATTGTAAATGAGCTTATTTAAAAGATGGGTGAGGATGATTTATTATGCAAATTAGCCTTTGAACATGAAATACCATAGTTGGTAGAAGAGGCACATTAGGTAGTCATAGGAGGACACATCATAGGATAATCTACTACAAGGAAGACACTACAAAGTGGTATGGGGTGGCCTACTTTGTTTCAAGGTGTGCATAAAGTTGCAAAACACTATGACTATTTTCAACAAGTAGGGAGGCCAAATAAAATAGATGAGATTCCTCTAAATTCAATGTCATTATTACAACCATTTAAAAAATGGGGAATCATTTTATAGGGCATATTAATTCATCTAGAAAGCACAGTCATGATAAATACATAATCAAAATAATGGATTATTTCACAAAATTGGTAGAATATATTGTGACACTAAGTTGTAGTGATAAATACATAGCCAAATTCCTGTAATAGAACATCATAACAAAATTTGAATTTCTTGTGAAGATATCTAGTGACCAAGGAATGTACTTCCTAAAAATAATCATTAATAAGTTTACTAAGGCATTCAAGATATCATACCATAAAATAATGGCTTATCACCCTCAAACAAATGGGTAGACAAAAGCATCAAGCAAGGTTCTTTAAAATATTCTTAAAAAATATGTAATGTGTAGAGTTGATTAAGATGATCAAATTCATATGATCCTATGGGCTTACAAAACCATCTATAAATGTGCTACAATATTAACTCCTTTTTAGCTAGTTTATGGAATGGAAGCAACGATGCCAATGAAATACATAGTTATTAATTTGTAAATTGTATTGATAATGTAATTGGGAAATCAAGACTCACTTTCATAAATGTTATTGGATTTGACTCACATGGAATAAATTAGGTAGAGATAAAATTGGATACATGCTATTAAAAATAAGAGCCAAAGGCATGACAATATTAAAACCTATGACCTAAATAATTCCATACATAGTAGACATTATTTTTATATGACAATAGTTTTTGGGAATATCTAGGGAAGTTGTGTATTCAGTGGAAATGACCATATGTCATCCATGAAGTATCACGACAAGGAAATATAATGCTCATGGACCTTTAAGTAACCATCCTTCCAAGGTTATTAAATGGATGAAGGCTTAAGATTTACCACTAATTATCTATGTAAATCTCTTGCTGAAAATTAAGTGGGTGTTGAGTAACACCATGTCATTAAGATTTTTGTTTCATTTACATTTTTATTATTATTTTTTGGTATTTAGTATATCTATTTATAATGTGATATCTATATCACAAACATTCAAAAAACTATTGAAAATTCAAAGTATCTGAGCATGAAAATGAAGTATTAGAGAAATGATAAGGCATGTATCTATCAACGTATAAGTCAATGAATTAAGTCCAACAATAAGGTACTGACAAAAAGATATGAATGAAATTTACCTAATGGTCACTGTAGACACCGAAATCATGTCTACCCCTAGGTCATCCTCCCCCCTTGGCCCCCTTGGTCTATTTCCTAGCACTTGTCCTAGTCCCCTCCATTTTTAAATTAAAATAAATAGATATTTTAATTTATTGGCCCCTTTCCACCTCACCCATGCCACCTTGGATCCCCTCCTTGGATGCCCCCACCTCTCTCCTAGCCTTTATTGCCCAAATCCTCTCTTAATCCTCCCTCCCACGTCCATTTATGCCTTCCTCAACCATTTTCCCATGGCCCTTTGACCTGGCAGCGTGCAAGAATGGACAGAGGCTAATTTTAGCCTCTGTCCCCATTCTTCTACCGCCGACATCGGTCATTACGCGGTCGACGTCGGTGGTTCTGCTAGCGTCGGTTGCCTTCAAAAATGCATTTCTGCAACTATTCTCCCCCCCACAAACATGAACTCTCTTTGACGCTTTGGCATTCTGTTCCTCACTCTCTCCCTCTCACATAGCAACACCAGCAACTACAGGTACCCTGCAGAGATAGTCCCAGGCTCTTGGCATTTGCAGGACTGTTAACAGCTCCAACAACATGTTTCCTCCATTCTTCCTTCAGCAAGCAGAAGGTAAGTACTTTCTTGTTTTCATTTCATTTTTTATTTGAATTTACTTGCTAATCCAGCCCACTATCCACAACCTTCCTTGTCCTTCCCTGAGAGGCTGAAAAGCCTTCTCATATCCCTGTCTCCCGTTCATCCTCCTTTTGCCTCTATCACCCATCCAGTCCATTCCCAGACAATATTCTCAGTCCCTCAGACCCCAAAACAGTCCCTCAGACCCCCAAACAATCCCTCTGACCCTCAGACGAAGCCTCAGACCACTCTATAGACTGAAAACTAGACTTAAAACTCATCCCTGGCCATTACCCCGATCGACCTCGACCATTTCCCATATTGACTTTGGCAGCCTAACCGATGTCAACGACCTTCCTTGACCGACGCCGGCAGAACCCCCGATGTCGGTGACTGTGCAGAGTAGATTGCTACATATCAGGTATGCATTTACTTTTTATTTCCTTCATTTAGTCTTTCATCATCTCTGTTTCTGTCAACATTCTATTTTTAATAGTGGACTGTCATCCTCCAAGAAGCCTTTGCGCTTCTAAGACCAAGCCTCCATTTGGCAGTCCACTTTCTTATCATCTAACGATTTTTCCTGTTTTAGTCTCTTTCTCTTTCAGGTGTCATCCTCCACAACCAAAGAGGAGTTCCTGCTATCGTCTGAATCTGGTGCGCAAGTCCACAATCCAGGTACATACAAACCCTCGTCCATTCTTCTTAGTTTCTCATTTCCTTTCTTGAATGTGAAAAGCAAAATCTCATATAGAAACATTCTGGCACGCCCGGTGGGACCTTAGGGTCTTCCTTGGGTTCTTTTCTTTCTTTTCATATAGGGTGCATTAAGTTTCTCCTTTTCATCTCTTTCTTCTATCTTCCAAAAGACATCATAAGCAGGATTAAAAAGAACTCTTCTTTCTTTTCTTGCATCATAGACTAGTCAAAAGTCATACTCTTCAACCCTTTCTCTATTTGTCTTCATACGAACTAACATTTTGACTTGGGCTTAAAACACATTGCATTTCATTTTTGCTTGCTTGCATTTCTTAGTCCACATCTAGTAATTAACAACCGCATCATGAATTAATCGTAGATCACTTTATGTTACACAACCAAATCACTTGCACAAATCAAACATCAAAACTCACCTGAGACAAGGCCCGACTAGGATTTCATCACCCAGCGGATACCTTACCCTTCCTGGCAATCCCACTTGGATTTCATCACCAAGGGGAAAGCCCACTATGTTCTCTGGTAGAGGATAATCTCTAGGGAAAGTATATTTTGGCTAAGCGAGACTAGCTTATCATTGGGCTCGTGAAGTGAGGGGAGCTTGATCCATAGCACCAGGCCATGTACAGAACCTAACCTAGACTCTTGAGCACCTAAACAAACCTGAAACCATCCATAGACTACCTCTTCTAGTACCCATCTCAAAAGCCAGGCTTCCTAAACACATTCTAAGGCATAAGCCACCATGATCCTAATAATTTATTCCTAGGGATTTGATGCTTAGGATCTACTTGTGTTCTTCATCTTTTCTGTTCTTATCTGCTTGTTTGAGCTAGTGAGGACGTTCTTCTTCCTTTTTTCCAAAAACTCTCAAATCTTTTGGGTTTCTAGAAAACACAGTCACCAGCATTAATTTTACCACCGACGTCGGTAACCTTTTCTCACCGACATCAGTATTCTGACTGACGTCGGCCATCTGTTCTCACCGACATCAATTTTTCAACCGACGTCGGTCACTATCACAGTCCTTTTTTTTCAAAACAGTAGCCTTAAAACCCGACCCTTTTTCTGCCAAAACCCCATTCTAAGTTTCTAAAGTTGAAAAAACACTGTTTCTAAAACCTGACCCTTCTTGCCTTGAATGGTTTTGACATGTAGTCAAACCAAGGCTCTTCTTGACCAAGTGAGGCATCAACCGCTTCTACCTTCCCCATCCATAACCAGTCCTCTAATGGAGTTCCACTCGGAGACCGAAAGAACTCCTACTCGACCGACCCCAACTAAGTCTCCCATTGTCCCTGAAGGGGACCAAGATTTTGAAAGATTCTTGGACCTCAATGGCAGAGCCCTTAAACATTATCTCACACGAAGCCGAATGCGAGACTCCTTAGGCAACCCAATCTATGGGATGTTGACTTCCTTAGTCGAGACAATGATCACATCAACAGCGTCCATAATTTAACCTATAGACAATTAAGCCAACACCTCGACTAATAACCCGACCGTGTCCTACCTTCAAAATTTAGCCTCTCCTTCTAGACCTACCTCCATGGGGGTTCTGGTACCCCCTCAACCTCAAACTACTCAACCAAATCCTACACCCTTCCAAAACCTAGTGGTCTCTATCCCCCCTACTCTTTCCCCTATCAACACAAGAGTAAATGCCTACCCTTCAACAAGTGTGGCCACCCCTCAACCACCTTTGATGGCCCCTATCCAATTTGTGCCTACCAACCCTGTAACACAAGTGCCCTTGGCTTCAACATCTGCCCTGATGACTAGCTACCCATATGTTGCATCTACATAAGCGCAACCAACCACGTCATATGCCCCTCTCAATACCTTCCAAGTGCCTTACAATCTAGGGGGTGCTCCACCTACCAATCCGTCTGCTGACATAATCAAAATGCTAATGGACAAAATGTCTAGTCTCGAGACCTCTATTTTTGATTCACACAATGCCCTCTCATATGAGCAAATTTGCAATGAACCCATCCATCCTTTTGTCCCGATCAGGCCGTATCCCAGTCAGTGGGAGCTTCCTAAATTTTATCTTTTCCAGAGCAAGGAAGACCTGCAATAACACCTATAGGCATTCAGACATGCCTGCTATCTCATTGCCCATGACGATGCATTACTTCTATGCACATTCCCCATGTCCCTCTCAGGTGCCACTCTTGACTGGTACAGCTCTCTTGCCAGCCATTCTCTCTTCACATTCACCCAGTTAGCCCAACTCTTCCTCAATCACTTCTCTATCAACATCACCAAAAATGTCTCAATCGCAGACCTCTATTTTATCTGACAGTTTGAGGATGAATCCATAGCCGATTTTGTTGCTCGTTGGAGAGGCCTCATCAATCAGCTTTCATTTTCCTTAACCCAACCCAAACTTATTGAGCTTTTCTCCCAAGCCTGTGCCAAGCATATTTCTTCTACCTTACGGGTTCAGACCTTTCGCACCTTCGACAAAGCCTTCACGATGGCCCGCAAGCTTGAATTATGTGCCATTGAGGAGAACAAAGTCAAGTTGCGGAGTAAGAACCCCAACTCCAAGACCAATGACTCTTCTTCTAAACCTTCTTTATCTAATCCTAAGTCTAAGGCATTAGTAAACGTTGTAGTCGTTAGGCCTTCATCCTCTTCGCCTTCAACTAACCAGCCAGAGCCATCCACGTCCCAAAGCATCACCCACCAATTCCAGCAAAGGTACGTGCAATGACATTATACTCCACTCGAAGAGTCATACACATTTTTGCTAGACAAACTTATCAAATAGGGGGTTCTCAATCTCCCCCAAATCTGACTGCCTCCACAATTTGATCCCTCACGTGCCATCCCTGCGTGGTATAGGGAAAATTATTTCTGTGACTACCACTATGTTAAAGGCCATGACACGGGAAACTGCAAGACCCTTAAAAACATCATCCAAGACATGCTTGAAAAGGGTGACCTCATCCTCGACAATCCAAATGCACCACCCAATCAAGGCATCGACATCTTTAAGCAACCATTTCCCAATCATCCTCTGACCCAAAACAATGTCCAGACCATGACTGATGACACTCACAAACATAACATACGAACAGTCAATACGGTCTCACCCTTCATCCCCAACCAACCTCTCTCACAAACTCAAGAGGTTAGTCCACCCATTAGTCCATCACATGTGGATAAACCTTCTTCTCTGGTTAGTTCTCCATCAACCTCTCTCATATTGGAGGATGCCTCAACCATACCAGCAATGCCAGTCTCACCATCCTCCTTCTTGCTACCTATGGAGGACCCAACCCTTCCTACTCCTCAACCACAAGTGGAGGGTGCAATCATTCCTGCCCTTTACCCTCTTGAGGAGCCTCATTCTCTGATTTCTTCTCCATCTAGAGAAGAACCTGTCTCTCCTTCGTCTCCAACCAAAGACGAACCTATCATGACTTCATCATGCCTGGGGTCTGAGACTGCTACACCAATCTCATCTTCGGCCCCGCAACAATCCACATCCTCTCAAGGACCCAAACTTCATCCAACATCTTCTCAACCATTTTCCCGATTAGTGGAGAAAATTGGACTTCTCCCTTCAAGGAAAGTGGAGCATCAGGTATTGTGGGAGCGTCTCAAAGCTCTTCAGCATGCCCATGCCCTCTCATCTCATGTTGCCAATCCTCCCATGGTAGAATCTCCCAAGACTCTCAACAAAAACTAGACTTCCACTTCTAGACCTTCTAAACCTCAACCAACCACATCAAGATTGAAACCCTCATCTAACCCATCAAAACCTATCAAGTCACTCGGCGTTCGCCCTGTCTCTAACCTCACTCATCTGCAAGTGAAGGTGGACTTAGACCAAACCTCAACCAATAGTAGTCTTCAAACCAGATCAAAGAAGACTGCTAAACCACAGAGGTGAACTCCTCCTCCCCCATCACCATTGCCCTCCATTTTGGGCCCTCATCCTTCAACCTTGATAGGAGTGCTTCCCACTCCAACCCCTAACCAAATCAAATTGCCTCCACTGCTTCCTTTGCCTACCACAAGCCTACCCTCTCCAAAAAAGTTGTCACCTTTCACGAAGAAAGTGTCATCTCCTCATGTGGCCGCACCATCAACCCAAAAGGTGGTACAAAAGCCTCCTTTAACCCCACCCACACAAAAGTCACCAGCATCTCACACATCAACAAGCACAGACCCTTTAGTGGGTTCCTATGACTTGATATTGCATTGACTTTTGTAGACCTCTAGCATAACCCTTCCGCCCATTAGGCCCTTCCAACCTCTCGAGTCTAAGCCCTCCTGATTCGATGATACGAAGATTTTCCTATACCATCATATGCCAAGACATGACACCGAGACTTGTTGTGCCCTCAAGGCCGTCATTCGCCACTATATGGAGAAAGACACTCTTCTCCTTGAGGACACTGTCGACCGACCCCCGACACCTTCTCATATCCTTCCAACCTCTTCAACCACATCAACATCTCATCAATAGGCCATGACCCCTTCATCTCCTTCACCCCCTATCTTTGAAATCAATGTTATCCATA
The DNA here is from genome assembly GCA_037957365.1 of Torreya grandis. Lineage (NCBI taxonomy): Eukaryota > Viridiplantae > Streptophyta > Pinopsida > Cupressales > Taxaceae > Torreya > Torreya grandis. The sequence continues at coordinate 1,182,799 of JARHVA010003763.1, read as the reverse complement.
TAACCACTAGGTCACAAAAGAACAAGGTGAAAGAAAAAGATGCCATTCCTTGGACCTATCCTTTCATCAAGCCACCTCAACTGCCAAAGCCTAAAATTTCTATCCTTGGCGCATCTCAACCCTCTTCTTCTTCCTCTTCAGGGGCAATTCATGACTCCATGTTAAAACAACTTCACCAGATGCCCGTGAAGATGACCCCGTATGACCTTATCCAAAGTTCACCCCAGCATCATCAAGCCCTCATTCAAGCCTTGCAGGCAGCGGAGGTCCAACCCGAGGACCCCCAACCACTCGTTGCCTTGGTCCACTCTTTATCCCCTGTCACCTCCATCACTTTTAGCGATTCTGAGATTCCTACATCTAACACAAAAGATCAAGATGCTACTCTCTTCATCACTACCTATGTTGATTGAACCTAAATCAAGTGCATTATGATTGATGGAGGTGCCAGCATCAACATTATCTCCACCCATGCCTTTGATCAATTGGCCCTCCCCAAGAATTGCGTATCCAAAAGTGATGTAATCTTGTGATCCTTCAATGACACCACTGCCACAACCATTGGCACGATCATCCTCCACATTCACATTGGCCTGCGCACAGTCTTAAAGCTCTTCTATATCATCGAAGGAGAGTTTCAATATAACATGTTGCTAGGTTGACCCTGGATCCACGCCATGGCTTGTGTTCCCTCTACCCTGCACCGTTGTGTGAAATTTGAGCACGACGGGCAAGTCCACACCATTCCCACTGACCCATCACCTTTCAAAACTTGTAACACGACATACCATCCAAATGATGTTCTCATTCCTATCAAGCCATCAACCCCAGTGCCACCTCCATCCGTAGAAGCTTTGACCAATTTGCAAACAACGGTCGCCCTCACCCCTCCTCTTTAAGCGACAACCAAAGACCCTATGGAATACATCTTCCAACGACTTTCACTTGGGTAATATCACTTGCTCACCTTAGGCATGTTCCAAACTCTGCAAGAGTATGGATGCCTTCACCACAGCCCCAGTTATGACCATCGGATCGAGATGGTCGTGCCTTATGGTCCTCCTCACCTCTGAACCAACCTCGTCTATGGGGGGCTCAATCAAGCTCCTATTGATGGCAACCCTCTCTCTTCACCCCAACCATTCACATCAGACTTCTCATTTCTTGGCAACCCTGCCTTTGCACACACTTACCTTTACAGGTGTGCATGGAAGGGTTTTGGTTTTGGATGCTATGAGCAAGGCTCCCATCAGCTTATTGAGCCTCTCGACGATGATGATGCCAACAAACAGTATGGCCTGGGATACCAAGACCCCACTCAGGCTCCTGTAGACCTTTGCCCCATCGACCAATCTCCTCTGAGCTCGCCTATCCTTCCCTCTTCACATACGGAGTCGGTGGTTTCCATCCCTCCTAGCTTTTTCAATGCCTAAATGCCATTCGCTTGGGAACCCTGACCTATCAACTAGGTGGGGTACCCAGGTCTCCCCTACTCATCTTCTCTCTATCTCATTTATCTAATCCATTAGTCATCTGCACTGGGCATTAGACATTCTTCCTACCAAAAAATGATTGGGGGCAGTTTGACTTTATACTGACTATCATAACCTCGACCAAACCTCGACCAAGCATCAACCAGTCTCGACCAAACATTTGACCAAACCTTGACCAAATATCATCCAGACATTGACCAAATATCAACCAAGCCTCGACTAACAATCGACCAAACCAAATATCATTTGACCTCGACCAGACATCAACTAGACCAATGACCAAACATCAAACCAACAAAACAATGACCAACATATCAACCAACTTCATGTCCAACATCAACCAACTTCTTAATCATCTCCAGCATGTGACTAATATGGAGCAAAGTAAACAAGGCAAGTTTGCCCCTAATTGGCTCGGACCTTTCATCATCACACACAAGTATGGGTCAAGGACTTATCATCTGTCCTCTCTCGATGGATGGCCAGGACCTGAGCCTCTTAATGCGTTGCATCTACGACCATTCTACTGTTAGTCGAGTACTCGTTCACTTGACAGTTAACTTGAGCTCATCCCTTGAGCAATTCCCGTCCTCTTAATCCTCATCCCTTTCAACCCTATTCCCCTTAACAAATCTTATATAACCCTTTTAAACATATGGATGCTTTGTCCTAATAAAAGGGAGCCCTTAAAATTCTATAGTCTTGTCCATGACTCCAATTTCTGTCAAAAAAAATAAAATAAAATAAAATAAAAAAATAAAAAAATAAAAAATAAAAAAAATCAAGATGTCAAGATATCCAAGGTCATTAAATCAAATTAAAAAAGGCAGACTGCTCCCTTGAAGGAAAACTGTACTATCATTGCTGTATTACTAGACTGCTCCCTTGAAGGACAGCTAAGCCAAGACATATAAAGCAAAAATATAGACCACTCCCTCAAAGGATGGCTATGACTAAATCTTGCTATAAATAGCACTCTTTTAGAAGCTTCCCATATCGATCAGCTTCATAAATGACCACAAAGCAAAATGACATCTCTATGTAGACTTCTCGCATTGATCAGTCTGCGCTAAAAAAAAAATGGGTCATGGACTTGGCTTATACTTGTCTTAGGGTCTCCTATGAAAAGGGCAAGGTTATCTCTGCTCTAAAATGGGTTACCCTATCCTCACCTATCATAACACCTGCTCAAGGGACTTCAAGCTCACTTTAATGTCAAAGTGATTCGATTACCGTTCTAACACAACCATGGTCAACGACGCAATGCATGAATGGAGCTCTTGGTTCTAACAACCCCTATCTATGATATCTATCTGGTCCTTGTCAATGAAAGGGCGATTATGCCTTTCACTTCCTTTACACTTTGGTCACATTCAAACTTCATCATTTGTCGAACCAACTCAACCCAATTTCTTTTCAGACCACTCACATAGCCTATTCACACTAGTTTCTATGGACACCAATACACATGGAAACTATCGACGACACAATTTATGTCAAGCATAAACCAATACTTGATGAAGCATAAATAGACCTCAATTCATTTTTAGCATACATCCATCATGAATATGGAAAATTTCTAGGGATGAAAGACCCCTCAACCCATGTTACAAAATACACCATCACACAGTATGGAAAAAGCTATAACATCATCTTATCCTCATTATTTCAACACATGACCAAACCAATCATCGACCGACTTTAACTCTTTGTCTAAACTACATTGGTCTGAGGCCCTAATACCAGGGCTATGTAGGCAGCACTTAGTTGACATGACGTCTTTTGGGGTTAGCTTGACCACCCTCATTTGTTTGTCTCCCTGATGGACAAACCCTATCCTCTTTTTGACCATGACCTTGACCTCGACCAAAACAATCAACCACTTCAACCCCCTTCCTCCCTTTAGGGAGAACTACATTGGTCTAAGGCCCTAAGACTAGGGCTATGTAGGTAGCACTCAGTTGACATGACGTCTTCTGGGGTTAGCTCGACCACCCTCGTTTGTTCTTCTCCCTGATGGACAAACCCTATCCTCGTTTTGACCATGACCTTGACCTCGACCAAAATAATCGACCACTTCGACCCCCTTCCTCCCTTTGGAGAGAACTACATTGGCCTGAGACCCTTAGGACAAGGGCTATGTAGGCAGCACTCAGTTGACATGGGGTCTTCTGGGGTTAGCTCGGCCATTCCTTCATCGCATTTCTTCCATCACATTTTTTTCGTCACCTGCCAAACACATCAAAAATAATCACCTATTTTCATAACCATCATCAAAATCAAAGCATCATCACATTAATCATTACATATCATCATAAAACATCATCACATCATATCTCAGCATCCATCATTAAAATATATGAGAAATGCTAAAAACATTAACATCCATAACACATCAATAAAACCAAAATCACATCATATATATATATATATATATATATATATATGTATATGTATCAATGTTTTACAATGGCATAATCTGTGCTTGTCTCTCTCTCAAAACAATCAAGTACATCTTGCATCATCAGCACACAGGCCAGTATATACATCATGTCAAAAATTTGCCCTCAAGGCTGTGGCTATGGTGGTGGTGGCGGTGGCTATGAAGATGCTATATCATCCCCACCCTCTGATCGTCGCCATTTGTGGGAACCTAAGGTAGTCACACGGGACATCGATCTCTGACAGCTCTACTCCTCTCTCATCTCTAAATACCACTGTATCTAAGGGAACTCCATAATAGCACCCTCATAGTAGGCAATCTCAGCCAAAGCAATCCTATACCTAGATATAGGCACAGTCTGCGGCAGACCCATCAATCCTGATGCCATGCCTTGAACTGACCCTTGTGGTTGTGGCTGAGTTGGCTGCACTAATGCTGACTATGTTAGCTATTGAATTGGCTACTGAGGTGGATGCTAAATCAGACCCTATCCTCTAAAAAACTATCCTATCAATGCCTATGCTACGACCAACTGACCCTATAAAATGGTCACCTATCCTCGTGTTGCATCCCTCTCTTGGATGGCAGCATCTCTCTCCTATCTGGTAGCATCCCTCTCTTGCCTCATCGTATCCCTATCCCTAATCATGATCTACAGATCAAGCTAGGGACCCACCTGTATACCTGTGTACTACCCTGTCCACCATGTTGTGTAGGCCTCTGTACACCCTGGGTCAGCTACCCCAGGTCCTATCGATAACTCCTCAAAATTGGGCTCCTCTGTCTCCTCTGGTAGTGGGAGTGGCACCTCAATGTCATCCCACCTGTACTGTGGGAATACGGGTGGCACATCTTGTAATAACCCATATTGGCACCACACTCTCTCCGCTAGTATCCTCTCGATCTCACTAGCTCACCTGCCCCTAACCCATCGCATGCTCTGAGTCCCGACCATCTGCTCTCCCTGGTCTCTAAAAGCTAGATACACTAGGTATGGTTTCTAGATAATGTCTGTAGGGATCAGGGCCTCTAGTACCCCTCTATAGTGGTCAATATCTCTGACCACTCCATCCACCCACATCTAGACCATCACCTCATGCCATCGCTTGAATCTGACCCTGAAGCAAGCTTGAATAGCCACTGGGAGGCCGAGAGGTCGGGTAACCACAATATGCTCATATGCCCAACAGTGCAAGAGGTGGCCCACACACAAACTATATCGCCGCCACTGACTGATGCCCCATAGCTCCTTGTAAACTTGAGCTAAAAAGACTGGTGCCCAGGTGAACACTATTTGCCGCTCAATCATCTCCATCAAAACTCTGGTCATGGCGACCAAAAACCTGCCTCCCTCCGCATCTAGCAATGCATACACTGTAATCCCAATCATCATCAGGACAACCAGCTAATGTGCATCCTCATCTATCGCGTACAGAGGCTCATAAGCAAAACTTGTTGAGTGGTAGCTCGTCTCATCGATGTGCTCCCTGAACAATGTCACCATGTGTATATCATGTGCCTCTCTCGAGCACACATAAATATCAGCTTCGTGCACTGACAGCCACAAAATCTGGTACACATCCTCGACTGTGACTATCATCTCTCACGTGGGCAGGTGGAAAGTGTTAGTGGAATGGTCCCACTGCTTGATCAGTGCCACCATCAAGCTCACGTCTCTCACCACTCTGTAGTAGCATCGTAGTCTGCCTAATCCCACTACACTCATATGTGCCCACTCCTCTCTAGTCACACCTCCACACATCCACGTCAGCAAAGTTAGGAGGTGATCCCGCAGCATCAGAGTCTGCCTCGCCTGCATCCACCCAAAATTCATGTCAACCAACTTGACCATCTATCAGACCATTTTTGGCTATCCTGACACCCGAGAAGCCCTCGATGTGGCTTCGTCCCTTTGACTTGGCAATTTTTTTCAACCTCTCTCTGACCAGGCATCCACTGACATCGGTTCGCTTATCGACGTCAGCACTTACCTAATTGATGTCAGTCATATAGTGACCGATGATGGTAGTAAAGTGACCAACGCTGATCACTGGTCAGTCGATGCTGGCAAACCCACCGACGTCAGTGACTAGTTTGGCCCTAGAGCCGAACGGGGTGAGCCCTAAAATTAGGGCTTCCCCATTTTAGCCCCCCTTTCACCCCCAAATCTATCCTAATTACTCCTAACCTATCCTAGACCCCCCACCCACCTTCTTAGCTACCTTCCCCCCTTAATTTCTACCTAAAACAACTAAAATTTCAAAAACCAAATCAAAACTAAAATCAACCAATTGAGCTCATTAGGGCCTCCTACCTCATCTCGATGTCATCAGCATGGTGGCACGATGGGTGCCACTGGTGGTGGACCTCCTATGGATCCTCTACTCGCCTCTACCATCTCTGCTATGTCTCTCTGCCCTCACACTTCACCTGGCCCACAAATGCCTTTGTAGCCTCCAATCACTCTCCAACTCGCTCGCTCCCTCCACCAACGCCTATCTTCCACCTCACCCCGCTCACCCGGTCAACTTGATGTCACTTTCACTCAATCAACCCAGAGCCCTTTTTTCTCTCAGTCAAATAATCACAAATGACTTTTCATGGGCTGCCAATCCAGTTTTGTCAGATTTGGCAGGCCACTGACATTGACATTGGCGTGCCTTATCTCACTAACGTCGGCCAATTTCTACTGATGTCAGACACCTTATTCCACTGACATCAGTTATGTCACCGATGTCAGCATCCTCCAACCCTCTGATTTCTTCACCATGACCAAAATCATGCCCCAATCGATCAGCTTTCACTGTAGAAGTCATCTTAGCCTCCTGGGGCACACTTGAGATCACTTTTGCTTCTGCCCACCTCGACCACCAGACCTTGGAGATCACGACTATCTCCTTAGACTCTGACCACTTCCAAGACACATGTTGCCTTTGTTGTTTTTGCATGTATGCTACCTCATGAATGGTTAACAAGATTATGCATAGACTATTTATGACCTTCATAAGTATAGGATCGCAAGCCGATTGATCCCCACTACTTGTGACATTTTCATGTTTCCAGGAGCACTTTTTGAGCCTAGGATACCTGGAACACGATGACCATTGGAGCTTCAACTTAGATTGAATAACCTGATCAGCCACGACCAAATGCTGGGGCCCAGTTATTTCAATTTTGGCACTCCTCGACACTCGACCTACGACAATTTGACCCAACCATCCTGTGAAGTGGTATACACGTGATCACAACTATTGCATCATTTCCACTTACCATCTCCATCGACTCTCTGTTAAAATGGCACTCGACATCAAGTTCCCTTCCCTCGACTCTCGCTTTGAGGGGGGAACACCTCATCCCATACCTGGGGCAACCAAATCCTATTTTTGTCTTGCAGTTCGTCAAGAACAACCAACAAGACAAAAAGGGGCAAATGTAGACACTGAAATCGTGTCTACCCCCTAGGTCGTCCTCCCCCCTTGGCCCCCTTGGTCTATTTCCTAGCACTTGTCCTAGTTCCCTCCATTTTTAAATTAAAATAAATAGATATTTTAATTTATTGGCCCCTTTCCACCTCACCCATGCCACCTTGGATCTCCTCCTTGGATTCCCCCACCTCTCTCCTAGCCTTTATTTCCCAAATCCTCTCTTAATCCTCTCTCCTGCATCCATTTATGCCTTCCTTGACCATTTTCCCACAGCCCTTTGACCCAGCAGTGTGCAAGAATGGATAGAGGCTAATTTTAGCCTCTATCCCCATTCTTCTGCCGCCAACGTCGGTCATTATGCGGCCAACATCGGTGGTTTTGCCGGCATCGGTTGCCTTCAAAAATGCATTTTTGCAACTGTTCTCCCCCCCACAAATGTGAAATCTCTTTGGCACTTTGGCATTCTATTCCTCTCTCTCCCTCTCGCACAACAACACCAGCAGCTACAAGTACCCTGCAGAGATAGTCCCAGGCTCTTGGCATTTGCAAGACCGTTAACAGCTCCAACAACAAGTTTCCTCCATTCTTCCTTCAGCAAGTATGAGGTAAGTACTTTCTTATTTTCATTTCATTTCTTATTTGAATTTACTTGCTAATCCAGCCCACTGTCCACAACCTTCCTTGTCCTTCCCTGAGAGGCTGAAAAGCCTTCTCAGATCTCTGTCTCCCGTTCATCCTCCTTTTGCCTCTGTCACCCATCCAGTCCATTCCCAGACAATATTCTCAATCCCTCAAACCCCAAAATAGTCCCTCAGACCCCCAAACAATCCCTCTGACCCTCAAACAGGCTCCCTGACCCTCAGACAAAGCCTCAGACCACTCTGCAAACTGAAAACTAGACTTGAAACTCGTCCCTGGCCATTACCCCGACCGACCTCGACCATTGCCCATACCGACATCAGCAGCCTAACTAACATCGGAGACCTTCTTTGACCGACACCGGTAGAACCCCTGATGTCAGTGACTGTGTAGAGCAGATTGCTGCATATCAGGTATGTATTTGCTTTTTATTTCCTTCATTTAGTCTTTCATCGTCTCTGTTTTTATCAACATTATGTTTTTAACAGTGGACTGTCATCCTCCAAGAAGCCTTTGTGCTTCTAGGACCAAGCCTCCATTTGGCAGTCCACTTTCTTGTCATCTAACAATTTTTCGTGTTTTAGTCTCTTTCTCTTCAGGTGTCATCCTCCACAACCAAAGAGGAGTTCCTGCTATCGTCTGAATCTGGTGCGCAAGTCCACAATCTGGGTACATACAAACTCTCATCCATTCTTCTTAGTTTCTCATTTCCTTTCTTGAATGTGAAAAGTGAAATCTCGTATAGAAATAGTCACTATCAAGATGGTTAATGAAAAGGCACTCCAACGATTCCATCATTCTAAAAAATATATCTATTAGATCTAGGGCATTTTATCAACCAAATTTGCACCCTTGGAAGGTAGTTCAATTCTTATAAATTTGGAATAATATGGAGACAATCCTAGGCTATAGGTGGCCTAAATTGGATTGAATCTCTAGGTTAAAGGGTCAGCTCCCCTTAATGAATAACTTTGGCTCATTCACTACTCTACCAACTTGTTGAGAAAATAGGGATAAACCTACTCTAATGGAGGTGATGTACCAAATTGATTTGACCACTACTAACCAGATGCAAATGTACTGTAAACATGAAACTAACCTATAACAAACGCTACTCTAAAACTATCTCTCTACATTATAATTTCATGAGAAGGTTGTGAAGAATGCTTAGGATAGGAGGACTAGTCAATAGGTCATGAAATGACACTAATGAAAATACAACTCAATCAACATTTTACACTTCACTTTGAAACTTCATGAGACCTAAAAATACATTTCAAATTGAATATGAATGCAAGGATAAACATCCTAAAGAATCAAAGATAATCACTTTGACAAGATCTACTAGTCATGAACACATATAGAAACTAATCAAAGGAAGATGTAAAACTAGAATTTTCTCATTGATAAAATGTTTACAAATGGGTAGGGATTCTCCATACCTAGGTGGAGGATACAAGTATGGCCTATCAATGATGAATATATAGGAAAATTCAAAAGAATAAGAGATAAGGGCATAGAAGAGATAAGTGACAAGTGCCCAAAAGAGAGTTAAAAAAATAAAGGATTTTGAAACAGCTCTATCAAGTCTCTAATGACAAGTGTTGGTCTCTTGAAAATGCTCTTCTCCTCCAATTAGCATGGGAGGTTTCAAATTTGCTTGACACCTTGCTCTATTCTTCAAAATTTCCCTTTCTCTTGGCTTGTGAGATGACAAATGGCCTTTTTGATTGTTGAGTCATATTGAGTTACATTATTGTTCTAATCTTTACACCTTGTACTTTTTTAGGAGTCTTCATAACTGATGCTACCATGATGATCACAACTCCTTAGGTGGACTGAAGCTCCATTTGTCATACTATGCCCATATTTGCTTACAAGTGTCAAATATTGAGTTTGTCTTCATCAAGGCATGATTTCTCCAGGTATATCCTCTATATATCATATTATACCTAGAAAAATTCATTTGGATACCTCAAACAACCCCCACAACTTCATTTTTTACCAAAAGATCTCACTAGCACCTAATTCTTTGTAGCCCTAAAATAATGCAAACCTCATTTTGAAGAATAATGTATAGAGGATATAGAATATATAAATACAATTTTGAGGACCTAGTATCTCCTTATAGCTCCATGCCAAATTTTAGGAAAATAATTTGAGTGGAAGTACACTTATCATTTCTCTCTCCAATTAGGTCTCCATTATCCCTCTTGGCATAGAAAATTGATTTTTCACTCCATAGGCCTAAATAATATGTGAAACCTATAGGAAATCTGTGATTAAATCTAGGCCACACTCCATGTCAATTTTTAGCTCCTGAGATCTTGTATGGATGGGTAAACCATAAAATGGTGAAAACCCTAGTCTAAGTGCTTGTGTATGCTTAAGAGGTAGTTGGAGTGGATTGTCAAGATATTTTAATGTTATAATGCTTTGAAATTATTTTTGGTGGTCTGAAACATCATCAAAAAACTTCATACCTTGAGGGTGAGGTCTCTTATTGCACTCCATAGGTCTACATCTAGGCTTCTTAGCTTGTAAGACAATGCATTTTCCACTTTTTGACCCATTTGAGGACCTTCAAAGTCCATATATCAGTTTTGGATACCTAATAAGTTGTTTTAATGATTATATAAACTTTACCCTACCTTAATAATCCTATGTTATTTATTTGGGAGCTACTTCACACCCTGTACCTTCACACACAAGCTTACCTTGTACTTAGGCCTATTGCATACACTATTATACCTTCACATATTTTAAATTTTTTTTTATAAAGTGTTAAAATTACCTGAATAGGTCACCAATCCCATTTATATGTTGAATCTATCCATTATGGTCCATTGGAAGGCCTCTTTCTCCCATCGAGTTCTTAACAGGGTTTAACAAGGGTTTTAGGCATCTTCATCTCTTAAGGATCATTCATAGAGAAAAATATCATATCTATCCTTCCTAACACCACAATATGTAAGTGGGGTAATTTATCCATAATTAATTAAACACCACTAATTCCCATGCAAATTCTCCTCCAATATATAAGCAAAACTTTGCTCTTTTCTCGAGCTCCTCACAAGGTTAGGATAAAGTTTGGAGTAGTTTCAATTATTAGAGATCATTCATACATGTGTAAGGTTTCTATTTGAACCAATGCCATATATTTGAGTTAATATACCATTAAAAACATCCTTAATGTATTATTTTCACCATATAAATCCTTGGTGGAGTTTTGGGCTTCATTAAAAGACCTCTAAGCTAGTATATTGTGTGAGAACTGAGGGAAGAGTTTGATTACAAACAACACTATTAAAACTATAAATTTTGGTCTCAAAAATATTTATTATGTCTTAAATATCCATCCCCATGTTTAAATTTTTTTCCTTTACATTTAATTTTTTCCATGTGCTTAGGGTTTCATCCTATTGACCATAGAAAACCCTTAAGGGTTTTGAGCTTGTAGGTCTCTGAAACACTCACAATTGAGTTTGCCATTTTGATAGTAAAGCACTGATATAGTTTGAATATAAATTATATGAATAATTATTACCTCAATAATTATACTTTCCACCCAAACCATCATTCTCAATCCACATTCTCTCCTTCTTCACAATTTGGCACACAGTCTTATGTGTGCAGGCTTCTACGAAGACATTCATGGTTGTAGGTAAGTATTTAAGTTATTTTTATTTAATGGAGAAAATAATTATATTTAAGAAATTTAATATGTTTTTACATACCTAATTTACCTCTTATAAACTCAGTATGACCATCAAACCTTATAAAATTGAGTACTTTCCCTCTCAAATTGAGTATGCATAAAGCAAGTCTCAATTGACTTTATGTGTTGTGTTATGTGTCTAGATTCACTTATAAAAATGGAAACCATTTAAAACCAATATATTAAAAAAATTATGTTATTTAAAAAACTATAAAGTTTCTTCAACCCTTTCTTTGGAATCTTTTTTCTTGCATCTACTAACAAGAGTCAAGACTCCTCTACAAACTTACACACAGGCCTGTGTGTGGAAGCTTAGGCCTAACAAGTCTAATCAAACCTATTCAAATTTAAGAACCATATCCTATCACTTTAAACATCATGTGAAAGTTATTTAATATATTTTAATGATATGTAAACATTGTCTTCCCCTTATACTTCATGGTTTCATATATCACCATCATTTAATAAGCTTGTAAGTGTCATCATTGTTTACTTGTTTACAAGACTAAATAAGGTGAGTTTTATTAGATTTGTATAGATATTGATGACGTTGGTAATTTTTCCCACCTTAATCAAAATATATTTAACCTATGTGACCTTTTATATACTCCATATAGCACACAAAAATAGTCTCTTTTATGTTATGCCCATGATGGGCATGTATGTACATTCTAATAAGCCTGGACCTTCCCCTTGTGAATTTCACCTTTTTTGAAGTCATTCATCCCTCTTGGTGAGATTTTATAATACATAATACTCATTTTCATTTTTTTATAGAGTATATATTGCTTCAATAGGTCCAAGACCACTTCATGATCATCAATATGTATCTCACAAAAAGGATAAAACTTACAGGTTTGCATTTCATTGTATGAAGACTCCATGAGGTCTGCCATGACCTTTTCAAACATTGATGTTACCATTCATTACATAATTAATTATATCATGATTTAAGAAAATTTATACACCTTTTACAAGGTAGACTTAGACCCTTTTCAAGTCATTTTTATGTAGGCAGTCATATTCACAGTCCAAAACAAAATAGACTATTGCTTGTTACTTGAAAAATGTGGTGTTAGAGTGAATAATATATCCATTAATTAACTTTTACTTTCATTTGGTATAATTAAAAAATGATGAGATACCTTCATTTCATCCCTTCAAATGTTTAAAACCTTATATCAAATAAAGACCATGATAGCCAAATTTATAAACTATGCTAAAGAAGATATTTCTTGCCCTTTCGATTGCACACGAGCCAAGTGTGGCTTGGAGAATATTTTAATATTTATACACAGGTCCCATATACCATTTTAAAATTATATCGTGCATTCAACCATATTTAAACTACCATTTTAAGGAGAAACAATGATCTTATGGGGTTAACAAGTAGTTTTAGACCACCTTAGAGTCTTAGAAATTGTTCATAAAGGAGAGGGGATGGATCTAAAAAAAATGCTAATTTTTTAAAGATTATTATGACCCCTTCCTTTGGAAAAAACATTATACCCTGACTCTCTCACTCTCCAGGCCAAACCATCCACATGAAAACTACCTTTTCAAGTTTACCAATGGAAAGATGGATAGAAGGAAGCAATTTTTACACTTATAATACCTATACCTGCAATGTAAACATGGTTTTGACCTATAGAATCCTAAGAGACACCTCTAAAAAATTTTAAACTAGAAGTGGAGTTCTCATGTTCGTACAAGTGACTTAAAACTTCCTCTTTGGTTTGATTTTCTAAAAAACTAAAATGTTCTGACATCTTTGACGTATATGAAAGTTATAAAACTTCTCCAAAATCTTGGAAAATCTATTTATATGGATCATTTTCTTGGTTAGCTTTGTCATACATTGGAGTTAGTTAATATCTCCTTTTTCCTTTATAAACATACCTTAAAGTTCACAAAAGAACCTTAAACTTTATAAATACATGTGAAATGTTTATACAAGGTGATTAAGGCATGAAATGACTTGAATAAGCAACTAAGGACCCTATGAAACCATTTAACCAACTCTCATCACACCATGACATGACTAGTCTAGTCTAAGACAAAAACAATCACTACCTTAATTTCTCCAAATTTACATCAAACAATGGTAATAAGGTTTTGGAATGGATATTTGAGGACCTCATAAAGCATGAAAAATATAGGGAGAAGGTTAATAAAAACATGACAAGAAAGTTTTTACCTATGAGAGTTGACCTTTTGACCTCAGGAGTCAAACTTGGTTAACAAATTAGTAATTTATGGGGGTCGTATGCCTATAATTCTAACTAGATCAGTTTCCTAGTCCATCCATTATGCAATAGAATAACTTTCAATCAAAATTAGACCTGATCAGACCTTGACAACTAACTACAAATGCTTTGACCAAGTTAATACAACTAATTAACCTCCAAGACATACAACACAATGATAAACACACACAACAAGGAAACACACACGAGACCCACACATGTGATAGATAAGCACTTAGGAAACATAATAAACATAAGTAAACTATTATATATAACTGACCTCTAAACATGTCCCTCATAGATCAAATTGGAAATTTATGAGATCTTCTGCTCCATGAGGTGTGCAATGGTGTAAGAGAGCATGTTTGAATATCTTCTTACTTGGTTAAGTCTTCTTCCTGATTTATAACACAGTTGGTGTGCCTTCTAATAGGTCTACAACAATAAATATACTTTCAATGAACACATACTAGTTTAAGACTTTAACCTCTACCCTTTGTTGTTGTTATTCTTTGTCAATAGTCTCCAAGATGGATAGACAATGGTTTATAAGGATTTTTTCAACATGAATCTCACATGACTAGTTGAAGAAGCACACTTGGAGCTATTTAACTTCTTTAAGATTATCAACCTATCCATATACTATCGCTAGCTTCTCAAACTCATTAGACTAAAATGGACATAGTGGCATACTCACATAATTATCTCCAAGAGATAAAGTTTATTTTTCTTTGAGATTATGGCCAAAATTGATCCACATTATCTTCCAAGAGTGAACCAAGGTTTGTAAATGGAATGAGAGGCTGGTAACCCATGTTGAATATTTTAAACAAACCACAATCTAGTAAGGTTGCCTCTTTAGAAGACAAATTTTCAAGACCATCTCCTTCTAGCTTATTTATTGGCTCACTAAAACATCTCCTTATTTCCTTAATCAGCTCATAATCACCTAGGAGAATTGAATATCTTGATTCCAAAGTTTAAAATAAGTCTTCACCATGCTCTTTACTAGCTTTCCACTCTACTAGGTCTCTTGATGATTTACTAAACTCTTCATTGCATTAATATGTAGGTTCATTGTCTTAAATGATATAAGGAAGATAAAAACAAGAACTTTCCTTATTTTTTACATTTGGAGTAATATGAGGGGCATCAATTTGAATTTATACTATAAAAATCTCCTTAAACTCATCAAGAGGCTCTAAGAACTACTCTTCACCATCTATAACTTATTTGTCATGTTCAATTAATTGATTACCTATTGTAACCACTTCAATTGATTTACCTTGCTTATTTTCATTCTCAAATTCATTCAATACCCCATCTTGTTGGCTT